>CM055117.1:1126402361-1126545607 GCA_029206835.1 Rana muscosa
CCCCCAGGGCGAGGCAATATATCAGCATTCCTCCCCCCTGTGGGCGGGGCCTAGTAGTGAATTCTGTATATTTTCTTCTCCCCCCCCCCCCCCCGGGGCGAGGCAATATATCAGCATTCCTCCCCCCTGTGGGCGGGGCCTAGTAGTGAATTCTGTATATTTTCTTCTCCCCCCCCCCCCGGGGGCGAGGCAATATATCAGCATTCCTCCCCCCTGTGGGCGGGGCCTAGTAGTGAATTCTGTATATTTTCTTCCCCCCCCCGGGAGCGGGGCATTATATCGGCATCCCTCCCCCCTGTGGGCGGGGCCTAGTAGTGAATTCTGTATAATTACTGCCTCTCTCCCCCCTGCAGGATAAGAAGTACACACTGACCATGGAGGACCTGAGCCCGGCGTTGGCAGAATACGGCATCAATGTGAAGAAGCCGCATTATTTCACCTAGAGGGGGAGGGGCTTCCTGTGGACTGTGTTATGAGGGTACAGCCTCCATCCCCCCGCTGTATAGAAGTGTGTGACGGGAACCAATGAGAGAACTTGCTGAGGGATTCTGGGAAATGTTCAATCCAAAGACTATCCCGTCATCATTGGAGAACGTTCCGGATATTCCGGAGGACATTACACCACACTGTGGGAGGAGCCAGAGAGTTCATCTCCCTTTTCAAGAGAACCCTCCCACTGTGGGAGGAGTCAGACATCACCCCCCTTTCCCAAATGGATGAATGTGGACAGTAAAATAAATATATAATTATCTGGTGTTCAGTTTGTTGACTTCCTGTACATGCCCCTCCCCCGGGTTCTAGGTTCCTCCTGGCGATGTGGTAATCCCTCCCCCCTCTCCACCATCTTTGGTTGTCCCACACAGGTGTAGATGTCAGTGGCCTTTGTGTCCCCCTTCTCTACATCTCAGGGGGGGGAGACTCCTGATGTGTTCTGACATTTGCCTGCCTCTAAAAGATCTGACCCCGCCCAACCCCCGCCATCCATGTGTGTGACAGACGGCACCCCCCTAGTGGGGGGGGGGAGAGAACCAGGAGAATATCTGCATAGGTGAAGATCTGATTTCTACAAAGATTAAACCCAAAATACCCACCGCCCCGGGTCTGTACACCCGCTGTGCCCATTATGAGGGGTTCCCACCATCCCTGTGCTGAGTTCCCGGTCTGTACACCCGCTGTGCCCATTATGAGGGGTTCCCACCATCCCTGTGCTGAGTTCCCGGGTCTGTACACCCGCTGTGCCCATTATGAGGGGTTCCCACATCCCTGTGCTGAGTTCCTGGGTCTGTACACCCCGCTGTGCCCATTATGGGGGGTTCCCACCATCCCTGTGCTGAGTTCCCGGGTCTGTACACCCGCTGTGCCCATTATGAGAGGTCCCCACCATCCCTGTGCCGAGTTCCCGGGTCTGTACACACGTTGTGCCCATTATGATGGGTTCCCACCATCCCTGTGCTGAGTTCCCGGGTCTGTACACCCCGCTGTGCCCATTATGAGGGGTTCCCACATCCCTGTGCTGAGTTCCCGGGTCTGTACACCCACTGTGCCCATTATGAGGGGTTCCCACCATCCCTGTGCTGAGTTCCCGGGTCTGTACACCCGCTGTGCCCATTATGAGGGGTTCCCACCATCCCTGTGCTGAGTTCCCGGGTCTGTACACCCGCTGTGCCCATTATGAGGGGTTCCCACATCCCTGTGCTGAGTTCCCGGGTCTCTACACCCGCTGTGCCCATTATGAGGGGTTCCCACCATCCCCTGTGCTGAGTTCCCGGGTCTGTACACCCGCTGTGCCCATTATGAGGGGTTCCCACCATCCCTGTGCTGAGTTTCCGGGTCTGTACACCCGCTGTGCCCATTATGAGGGGTTCCCACATCCCTGTGCTGAGTTCCCGGGTCTGTACACCCACTGTGCCCATTATGAGGGGTTCCCACCATCCCTGTGCTGAGTTCCCGGGTCTGTACACCCGCTGTGCCCATTATGAGGGGTTCCCACCATCCCTGTGCTTAATTCCCGGGTCTGTACACCCGCTGTGCCCATTATGAGGGGTTCCCACCATCCCTGTGCTGAGTTCCCGGGTCTGTACACCCGCTGTGCCCATTATGAGGGGTTCCCACCATCCCTGTGCTGAGTTCCCGGGTCTGTACACCCGCTGTGCCCATTATGAGGGGTTCCCACCATCCCTGTGCTTAATTCCCGGGTCTGTACACCCGCTGTGCCCATTATGAGGGGTTCCCACCATCCCTGTGCTGAGTTCCCGGGTCTGTACACCCGCTGTGCCCATTATGAGAGGTCCCCACCATCCCTGTGCCGAGTTCCCGGGTCTGTACACCCGCTGTGCCCATTATGAGGGGTTCCCACCATCCCTGTGCTGAGTTCCCGGGTCTGTACACCCGCTGTGCCCATTATGAGGGGTTCCCACCATCCCTGTGCTGAGTTCCCGGGTCTGTACACCCGCTGTGCCCATTATGAGGGGTTCCCACCATCCCTGTGCTGAGTTCCTGGGTCTGTACACCCGCTGTGCCCATTATGAGGGGTTCCCACCATCCCTGTGCTGAGTTCCCAGGTCTGTACACCCGCTGTGCCCATTATGAGGGGTTCCCACCATCCCTGTGCTGAGTTCCCGGGTCTGTACACCCGCTGTGCTCATTATGAGGGGTTCCCATCATCCCTGTGCTGAGTTCCCGGGTCTGTACACCCGCTGTGCCCATTATGGGGGGTTCCCACTATCCCCTGTGCTGAGTTCCCGGGTCTGTACACCCACTGTGCCCATTATGAGGGGTTCCCACATCCCTGTGCTGAGTTCCCGGGTCTGTACACCCGCTGTGCCCATTATGAGGAGTTCCCACCATCCCTGTGCTGAGTTCCCGGGTCTGTACACCCGCTGTGCACATTATAAGGGGTTCCCACCATCCCTGTGCTGAGTTCCCGGGTCTGTACACCCGCTGTGCCCATTATGAGGGGTTCCCACCATCCCTGTGCTGAGTTCCCGGGTCTGTACACCCACTGTGCCCATTATGAGGGGTTCCCACCATCCCTGTGCTGAGTTCCCGGGTCTGTACACCCGCTGTGCCCATTATGAGGGGTTCCCACCATCCCTGTGCTGAGTTCCCGGGTCTGTACACCCGCTGTGCCCATTATGAGGGGTTCCCACCATCCCTGTGCTGAGTTCCCGGGTCTGTACACCCGCTGTGCCCATTATGAGGGGTTCCCACCATCCCTGTGCTGAGTTCCCGGGTCTGTACACCCGCTGTGCCCATTATGAGGGGTTCCCACCATCCCTGTGCTGAGTTCCCGGGTCTGTACACCCGCTGTGCCCATTATGAGGGGTTCCCACCATCCCTGTGCTGAGTTCCCGGGTCTGTACACCCGCTGTGCCCATTATGAGGGGTTCCCACCATCCCTGTGCTTAATTCCCGGGTCTGTACACCCGCTGTGCCCATTATGAGGGGTTCCCACCATCCCTGTGCTGAGTTCCCGGGTCTGTACACCCGCTGTGCCCATTATGAGGGGTTCCCACCATCCCTGTGCTGAGTTCCTGGGTCTGTACACCCGCTGTGCCCATTATGAGGGGTTCCCACCATCCCTGTGCTGAGTTCCCAGGTCTGTACACCCGCTGTGCCCATTATGAGGGGTTCCCACCATCCCTGTGCTGAGTTCCCGGGTCTGTACACCCGCTGTGCTCATTATGAGGGGTTCCCATCATCCCTGTGCTGAGTTCCCGGGTCTGTACACCCGCTGTGCCCATTATGGGGGGTTCCCACTATCCCTGTGCTGAGTTCCCGGGTCTGTACACCCGCTGTGCTCATTATGAGGGGTTCCCATCATCCCTGTGCTGAGTTCCCGGGTCTGTACACCCGCTGTGCCCATTATGGGGGGTTCCCACTATCCCTGTGCTGAGTTCCCGGGTCTGTACACCCGCTGTGCCCATTATGAGGGGTTCCCACCATCCCTGTGCTGAGTTCCCGGGTCTGTACACCCGCTGTGCCCATTATGGGGGGTTCCCACCATCCCTGTGCTGAGTTCCTGGGTCTGTACACCCGCTGTGCCCATTATGAGGGGTTCCCACCATCCCTGTGCTGAGTTCCCAGGTCTGTACACCCGCTGTGCCCATTATGAGGGGTTCCCACCATCCCTGTGCTGAGTTCCCGGGTCTGTACACCCGCTGTGCTCATTATGAGGGGTTCCCATCATCCCTGTGCTGAGTTCCCGGGTCTGTACACCCGCTGTGCCCATTATGGGGGGTTCCCACTATCCCTGTGCTGAGTTCCCGGGTCTGTACACCCGCTGTGCTCATTATGAGGGGTTCCCATCATCCCTGTGCTGAGTTCCCGGGTCTGTACACCCGCTGTGCCCATTATGGGGGGTTCCCACTATCCCTGTGCTGAGTTCCCGGGTCTGTACACCCGCTGTGCCCATTATGAGGGGTTCCCACCATCCCTGTGCTGAGTTCCCGGGTCTGTACACCCGCTGTGCCCATTATGGGGGGTTCCCACTATCCCTGTGCTGAGTTCCCGGGTCTGTACACCCGCTGTGCCCATTATGAGGGGTTCCCACCATCCCTGTGCTGAGTTCCCGGGTCTGTACACCCGCTGTGCCCATTATGAGGGGTTCCCACCATCCCTGTGCTGAGTTCCCGGGTCTGTACACCCGCTGTGCCCATTATGAGGGGTTCCCACCATCCCTGTGCTGAGTTCCCGGGTCTGTACACCCGCTGTGCCCATTATGAGGGGTTCCCACCATCCCTGTGCTGAGTTCCCGGGTCTGTACACCCGCTGTGCCCATTATGAGGGGTTCCCACCATCCCTGTGCTGAGTTCCTGGGTCTGTACACCCGCTGTGCCCATTATGAGGGGTTCCCACCATCCCTGTGCTGAGTTCCCAGGTCTGTACACCCGCTGTGCCCATTATGAGGGGTTCCCACCATCCCTGTGCTGAGTTCCCGGGTCTGTACACCCGCTGTGCTCATTATGAGGGGTTCCCATCATCCCTGTGCTGAGTTCCCGGGTCTGTACACCCGCTGTGCCCATTATGAGGGGTTCCCACCATCCCTGTGCTGAGTTCCCGGGTCTGTACACCCGCTGTGCCCATTATGAGGGGTTCCCACCATCCCTGTGCTGAGTTCCCGGGTCTGTACACCCCGCTGTGCCCATTATGAGGGGTTCCCACCCTCCCTGTGCTGAGTTCCCGGGTCTGTACACCCGCTGTGCCCCATTATGAGGGGTTCCCACCATCCCTGTGCTGCGTTCCTGGGTCTGTACACCCGCTGTGCCCATTATGAGGGGTTCCCACATCCCTGTGCTGAGTTCCCAGATCTGTACACCCGCTGTGCCCATTATGAGGGGTTCCCACCATCCCTGTGCTGAGTTCCCGGGTCTGTACACCCGCTGTGCCTATTATGAGGGGTTCCCACCATCCCTGTGCTGAGTTCCCGGGTCTGTACACCCGCTGTGCCCATTATGAGGGGTTCCCACCATCCCTGTGCTGAGTTCCCGGGTCTGTACACCCGCTGTGCCCATTATGAGATGTTCCCACATCCCTGTGCTGAGTTTCCGGGTCTGTACACCCGCTGTGCCCATTATGAGGGGTTCCCACCATCCCTGTGCTGAGTTCCCGGGTCTGTACACCCGCTGTGCCCATTATGAGGGGTTCCCACCATCCCTGTGCTGAGTTCCCGGGTCTGTACACCCGCTGTGCCCATTATGAGGGGTTCCCACCATCCCTGTGCTGAGTTCCCGGGTCTGTACACCCGCTGTGCCCATTATGAGGGGTTCCCCACCATCCCTGTGCTGAGTTCCCGGGTCTGTACACCCGCTGTGCCCATTATGAGGAGTTCCCACCATCCCTGTGCTGAGTTCCTGGGTCTGTTCACCCGCTGTGCCCATTATGAGGGGTTCTCACCATCCCTGTGCTGAGTTCCCGGGTCTGTACACCCCGCTGTGCCCATTATGAGGGGTTCCCACCATCCCTGTGCTGAGTTCCCGGGTCTGTACACCCGCTGTGCCCATTATGAGGGGTTCCCACCATCCCTGTGCTGAGTTCCCAGGTCTGTACACCCGCTGTGCCATTAGGAGGGGTTCCCACCATCCCTGTGCTGAGTTCCCAGGTCTGTACACCCCGCTGTGCCCATTATGAGGGGTTCCCACCATCCCTGTGCTGAGTTCCCAGGTCTGTACACCCGCTGTGCCCATTATGAGAGGTTCCCACCATCCCTGTGCTGAGTTCCCGGGTCTCTAAACCCACTGTGCCCATTATGAGGGGTTCCCACCATCCCTGTGCTGAGTTCCCGGGTCTCTAAACCCACTGTGCCCATTATGAGGGGTTCCCACCATCCCTGTGCTGAGTTCCCGGGTCTCTAAACCCACTGTGCCCATTATGAGGGGTTCCCACCCTCCCTGTGCTGAATTCCTGGGTCTGTACACCTGATGTGCCCATTATGAGGGGTTCCCACCATCCCTGTGCTGAGTTCCCGGGTCTGTACACCCGCTGTGCCCATTATGAGGGGTTCCCACCATCCCTGTGCTGAATTCCTGGGTCTGTAGACCCGCTGTGCCCATTATGAGGAGTTCCCACCATCCCTGTGCTGAGTTCCCGGGTCTGTACACCCGCTGTGCCCATTATGAGGGGTTCCCACCATCCCTGTGCTGAGTTCCTGGGTCTGTACACCCGCTGTGCCCATTATGAGGGGTTCCCACCATCCCTGTGCTGAGTTCCCGGGTCTGAACACCCGCTGTGCCCATTATGAGGGGTTCCCACCATCCCTGTGCTGAGTTCCCGGGTCTGTACACCCGCTGTGCCCATTATGAGGGGTTCCCACCATCCCTGTGCTGAGTTCCCGGGTCTGTACACCCGCTGTGCCCATTATGAGGGGTTCCCACATCCCTGTGCTGAGTTCCCAGGTCTGTACACCCCGCTGTGCCCATTATGAGGGGTTCCCACCATCCCTGTGCTGAGTTCCCGGGTCTGTACACCCGCTGTGCCCATTATGCAGGGGTTCCCACATCCCTGTGCTGAGTTCCCAGGTCTATACACCCGCTGTGCCCATTATGAGGGGTTCTCACCATCCCTGTGCTGAGTTCCCAGGTCTGTACACCCGCTGTGCCCATTATGAGGGGTTCCCACCATCCCTGTGCTGAGTTCCCGGGTCTGTACACCCGCTGTGCCCATTATGAGGGGTTCCCACATCCCTGTGCTGAGTTCCCAGGTCTATACACCCCGCTGTGCCCATTATGAGGGGTTCTCACCATCCCTGTGCTGAGTTCCCTGGTCTGTACACCCGCTGTGCCCATTATGAGGGGTTCCCACCATCCCTGTGCTGAGTTTCCGGGTCTGTACACCCCGATGTGCCCATTATGAGAGGTTCCCACCATCCCTGTGCTGAGTTCCCGGGTCTGTACACCTGTGTGCCCATTATGAGGGGTTCCCACCATCCCTGTGCTGAGTTCCCGGGTCTGTACACCCGCTGTGCCCATTATGAGGAGTTCTCACCATCCCTGTGCTGAGTTCCCAGGTCTATACACCCGCTGTGCCCATTATGAGGGGTTCTCACCATCCCTGTGCTGAGTTCCCGGGTCTGTACACCCGCTGTGCCCATTATGAGGGGTTCCCACCATCCCTGTGCTGAGTTTCCGGGTCTGTACACCCGCTGTGCCCATTATGAGGGGTTCCCACCATCCCTGTGCTGAGTTCCCGGGTCTGTACACCCGCTGTGCCCATTATGAGGGGTTCCCACCCTCCCTGTGCTGAGTTCCCGGGTCTGTACACCCGCTGTGCCCATTATGAGGGGTTCCCACATCCCTGTGCTGAGTTCCTGGGTCTGTACACCCGCTGTGCCCATTATGAGGGGTTCCCACCATCCTGTGCTGAGTTCCCGGGTCTGTACACCCGCTGTGCCCATTATGAGGGGTTCCCACATCCCTGTGCTGAGTTCCCAGGTCTGTACACCCCGCTGTGCCCATTATGAGGGGTTCCCACCATCCCTGTGCTGAGTTCCCAGATCTGTACACCCGCTGTGCCCATTATGAGGGGTTCCCACCATCCCTGTGCTGAGTTCCCGGGTCTGTACACCCGCTGTGCCCATTATGAGGGGTTTCCCACCATCCCTGTGCTGAGTTCCTGGGTCTGTACACCCGCTGTGCCTATTATGAGGGGTTCCCACCATCCCTGTGCTGAGTTCCCGGGTCTGTACCCCCCGCTGTGCCCATTATGAGGGGTTCCCACCATCCCTGTGCTGAGTTCCCAGGTCTGTACCCCCGCTGTGCCCATTATGGGGGGTTCCCACCATCCCCTGTGCTGAGTTCCCGGGTCTGTACACCCGCTGTGCCCATTATGAGATGTTCCCACATCCCTGTGCTGAGTTTCCGGGTCTGTACACCCGCTGTGCCCATTATGAGGGGTTCCCACCATCCCTGTGCTGAGTTCCCGGGTCTGTACACCCGCTGTGCCCATTATGAGGAGTTCCCACCATCCCTGTGCTGAGTTCCCGGGTCTGTACACCCGCTGTGCCCATTATGGGGGGTTCCCACCATCCCTGTGCTGAGTTCCCGGGTCTGTACACCCGCTGTGCCCATTATGAGGGGTTCCCACATCCCTGTGCTGAGTTCCCAGGTCTGTACACCCGCTGTGCCCATTATGAGGGGTTCTCACCATCCCTGTGCCGAGTTCCCGGGTCTGTACACCCGCTGTGCCCATTATGAGGGGTTCCCACCTTCCCTGTGCTGAGTTCCTGGGTCTGTACACCCGCTGTGCCCATTATGAGGGGTTCCCACCATCCCTGTGCTGAGTTCCTGGGTCTGTACACCCACTGTGCCCATTATGAGAAGTTCCCACCATCCCTGTGCTGAGTTCCCGGGTCTGTACACCCGCTGTGCCCATTATGGGGGGTTCCCACCATCCCTGTGCTGAGTTCCCAGGTCTATACACCCGCTGTGCCCATTATGAGGGGTTCCCACCATCCCTGTGCTGAGTTCCCGGGTCTGTACACCCGCTGTGCCCATTATGAGGGGTTCTCACCATCCCTGTGCCGAGTTCCCGGGTCTGTACACCCGCTGTGCCCATTATGAGGGGTTCCCACCATCCCTGTGCTGAGTTCCCGGGTCTGTACACCCGCTGTGCCCATTATGAGGGGTTCCCACCATCCCTGTGCTGAGTTCCCGGGTCTGTACACCCGCTGTGCCCATTATGAGGGGTTCCCACCATCCCTGTGCCGAGTTCCTGGGTCTGTACACCCGCTGTGCCCATTATGAGGGGTTCCCACCATCCTGTGCTGAGTTCCTGGGTCTGTACACCCGCTGTGCCCATTATGAGGGTTCCCACCATCCCTGTGCTGAGTTCCCGGGTCTGTACACCCGCTGTGCCCATTATGAGGGGTTCTCACCATCCCTGTGCCGAGTTCCCGGGTCTGTACACCCGCTGTGCCCATTATGAGGGGTTCCCACCATCCCTGTGCTGAGTTCCGGGTCTGTACACCCACTGTGCCCATTATGAGGGGTTCCCACCATCCCTGTGCTGAGTTCCCAGGTTTGTACACCCGCTGTGCCCATTATGAGAGGTTCCCACCATCCCTGTGCTGAGTTCCCGGGTCTGTACACCTGATGTGCCCATTATGAGGGGTTCCCACTATCCCTGTGCTGAGTTCCTGGGTCTGTACACCCGCTGTGCCCATTATGAGGGGTTCCCACCATCCCTGTGCTGAGTTCCTGGGTCTGTACACCCGCTGTGCCCATTATGAGGGGTTCCGACCATCCCTGTGCTGAGTTCTCGGGTCTGTACACCTGCTGTGCCCATTATGAGGGGTTCCCACCATCCCTGTGCTGAGTTCCCGGGTCTGTACACCCGATGTGCCCATTATGAGGGGTTCCCACCATCCCTGTGCTGAGTTCCCGGGTCTGTACACCCGCTGTGCCCATTATGAGGGGTTCCCACATCCCTGTGCTGAGTTTCCGGGTCTGTACACCCGCTGTGCCCATTATGAGGGGTTCCCACCATCCCTGTGCTGAGTTCCCGGGTCTGTACACCCGCTGTGCCCATTATGAGGGGTTCCCACCATCCCTGTGCTGAGTTCCCGGGTCTGTACACCCGCTGTGCCCATTATGAGGGGTTCTCACCATCCCTGTGCTGAGTTCCCGGGTCTGTACACCCGCTGTGCCCATTATGAGGGGTTCCCACCATCCCTGTGCTGAGTTCCCGGGTCTGTACACCCGCTGTGCCCATTATGAGGGGTTCCCTCCATCCCTGTGCTGAGTTCCTGGGTCTGTACACCCGCTGTGCCCATTATGAGGGGTTCCCACCACCCCTGTGCTGAGTTCTCGGGTCTGTACACCCGCTGTGCCCATTATGAGGGGTTCCCACCATCCCTGTGCTGAGTTCCTGGGTCTGTACACCCCGCTGTGCCCATTATGAGGGGTTCCCACCATCCCTGTGCTGAGTTCCCTGGTCTGTACACCCGCTGTGCCCATTATGAGGGGTTCCCACCATCCCTGTGCTGAGTTCCCGGGTCTGTACACCCGCTGTGCCCATTATGAGGGGTTCTCACCATCCCTGTGCCGAGTTCCCGGGTCTGTACCCCCGCTGTGCCCATTATGAGGGGTTCCCACCATCCCTGTGCTGAGTTCCCGGGTCTGTACCCCCGCTGTGCCCATTATGAGGAGTTCCCACCATCCCTGTGCTGAGTTCCCGGGTCTGTACACCCGCTGTGCCCATTATGAGGGGTTCCCACCATCCCTGTGCTGAGTTCCCGTGTCTGTACCACCCGCTGTGCCCATTATGAGGGGTTCCCACCATCCCTGTGCTGAGTTCCCGGGTCTGTACACCCGCTGTGCCCATTATGAGGGGTTCCCACCATCCCTGTGCTGAGTTCCCTGGTCTGTACACCCGCTGTGCCCATTATGAGGGGTTCCCACCATCCCTGTGCTGAGTTCCCGGGTCTGTACACCCGCTGTGCCCATTATGAGGAGTTCCCACCATCCCTGTGCTGAGTTCCCGGGTCTGTACACCCGCTGTGCCCATTATGAGGAGTTCCCACCATCCCTGTGCCGTGTTCCCGGCACTGTACACCCGCTGTGCCCATTATGAGGGGTTCCCACCATCCCTGTGCTGAGTTCCCGGGTCTGTACACACGCTGTGCCCATTATGAGGGGTTCCCACCATCCCTGTGCTGAGTTCCCGGGTCTGTACACACGCTGTGCCCATTATGAGGGGTTCCCACCATCCCTGTGCTGAGTTCCCGGGTCTGTACACCCGCTGTGCCCATTATGAGGAGTTCCCACCATCCCTGTGCTGAGTTCCTGGGTCTGTACACCTGCTGTGCCCATTATGAGGGGTTCCCACCATCCCTGTGCTGAGTTCCCGGGTCTGTACACCCGCTGTGCCCATTATGAGGGGTTCCCACATCCCTGTGCTGAGTTCCCGGGTCTGTACACCCGCTGTGCCCATTATGAGGGGTTCCCACCATCCCTGTGCTGAGTTCCCGGGTCTGTACACCCGCTGTGCCCATTATGAGGGGTTCCCACCATCCCTGTGCTGAGTTCCTGGGTCTGTACACCCGCTGTGCCCATTATGAGGGGTTCCCACCATCCCTGTGCTGAGTTCCCGGGTCTGTACACCCGCTGTGCCCATTATGGGGGGTTCCCACCATCCCTGTGCTGAGTTCCCGGGTCTGTACACCCGCTGTGCCCATTATGAGGAGTTCCCACCATCCCTGTGCTGAGTTCCCGGGTCTATACACCCGCTGTGCCCATTATGAGGGGTTCCCACCATCCCTGTGCTGAGTTCCCGGGTCTGTACACCCGCTGTGCCCATTATGAGGGGTTCCCACCATCCCTGTGCTGAGTTCCCGGGTCTGTACACCCGCTGTGCCCATTATGAGGGGTTCCCACATCCCTGTGCTGAGTTCCCAGGTCTGTACACCCGCTGTGCCCATTATGAGGGGTTCCCACCATCCCTGTGCTGAGTTCCCGGATCTGTACACCCGCTGTGCCCATTATGGGGGGTTCCCACCATCCCTGTGCTGAGTTCCCGGGTCTGTACACCCGCTGTGCCCATTATGAGGGGTTCCCACATCCCTGTGCTGAGTTCCCAGGTCTGTACACCCGCTGTGCCCATTATGAGGGGTTCCCACCATCCCTGTGCTGAGTTCCCAGGTCTATACACCCGCTGTGCCCATTATGAGGGGTTCTCACCATCCCTGTGCTGAGTTCCCGGGTCTGTACACCCGCTGTGCCCATTATGAGGGGTTCCCACCATCCCTGTGCTGAGTTCCTGGGTCTGTACACCCGCTGTGCCCATTATGAGGGGTTCCCACCATCCCTGTGCTGAGTTCCCTGGTCTGTACACCCGCTGTGCCCATTATGAGGGGTTCCCACCATCCCTGTGCTGAGTTCCCGGGTCTGTACACCCGCTGTGCCCATTATGAGGGGTTCTCACCATCCCTGTGCCGAGTTCCCGGGTCTGTACCCCCGCTGTGCCCATTATGAGGGGTTCCCACCATCCCTGTGCTGAGTTCCCGGGTCTGTACCCCCGCTGTGCCCATTATGAGGAGTTCCCACCATCCCTGTGCTGAGTTCCCGGGTCTGTACACCCGCTGTGCCCATTATGAGGGGTTCCCACCATCCCTGTGCTGAGTTCCCGTGTCTGTACCACCCGCTGTGCCCATTATGAGGGGTTCCCACCATCCCTGTGCTGAGTTCCCGGGTCTGTACACCCGCTGTGCCCATTATGAGGGGTTCCCACCATCCCTGTGCTGAGTTCCCTGGTCTGTACACCCGCTGTGCCCATTATGAGGGGTTCCCACCATCCCTGTGCTGAGTTCCCGGGTCTGTACACCCGCTGTGCCCATTATGAGGAGTTCCCACCATCCCTGTGCTGAGTTCCCGGGTCTGTACACCCGCTGTGCCCATTATGAGGAGTTCCCACCATCCCTGTGCCGTGTTCCCGGGTCTGTACACCCGCTGTGCCCATTATGAGGGGTTCCCACCATCCCTGTGCTGAGTTCCCGGGTCTGTACACCCGCTGTGCCCATTATGAGGGGTTCCCACCATCCCTGTGCTGAGTTCCCGGGTCTGTACACACGCTGTGCCCATTATGAGGGGTTCCCACCATCCCTGTGCTGAGTTCCCGGGTCTGTACACCCGCTGTGCCCATTATGAGGGGTTCCCACATCCCTGTGCTGAGTTCCCGGGTCTGTACACCCGCTGTGCCCATTATGAGGGGTTCCCACCATCCCTGTGCTGAGTTCCCGGGTCTGTACACCCGCTGTGCCCATTATGAGGGGTTCCCACCATCCCTGTGCTGAGTTCCTGGGTCTGTACACCCGCTGTGCCCATTATGAGGGGTTCCCACCATCCCTGTGCTGAGTTCCCGGGTCTGTACACCCGCTGTGCCCATTATGGGGGGTTCCCACCATCCCTGTGCTGAGTTCCCGGGTCTGTACACCCGCTGTGCCCATTATGAGGGGTTCCCACCATCCCTGTGCTGAGTTCCCGGGTCTGTACACCCGCTGTGCCCATTATGAGGAGTTCCCACCATCCCTGTGCTGAGTTCCCGGGTCTATACACCCGCTGTGCCCATTATGAGGGGTTCCCACCATCCCTGTGCTGAGTTCCCGGGTCTGTACACCCGCTGTGCCCATTATGAGGGGTTCCCACCATCCCTGTGCTGAGTTCCCGGGTCTGTACACCCGCTGTGCCCATTATGAGGGGTTCCCACATCCCTGTGCTGAGTTCCCAGGTCTGTACACCCGCTGTGCCCATTATGAGGGGTTCCCACCATCCCTGTGCTGAGTTCCCGGATCTGTACACCCGCTGTGCCCATTATGGGGGGTTCCCACCATCCCTGTGCTGAGTTCCCGGGTCTGTACACCCGCTGTGCCCATTATGAGGGGTTCCCACATCCCTGTGCTGAGTTCCCAGGTCTGTACACCCGCTGTGCCCATTATGAGGGGTTCCCACCATCCCTGTGCTGAGTTCCCAGGTCTATACACCCGCTGTGCCCATTATGAGGGGTTCTCACCATCCCTGTGCTGAGTTCCCGGGTCTGTACACCCGCTGTGCCCATTATGAGGGGTTCCCACCATCCCTGTGCTGAGTTCCCGGGTCTGTACACCCGCTGTGCCTATTATGAGGGGTTCCCACCATCCCTGTGCTGAGTTCCCGGGTCTGTACACCCGCTGTGCCCATTATGAGGGGTTCCCACATCCCTGTGCTGAGTTCCTGGGTCTGTACACCCGCTGTGCCCATTATGAGGGGTTCCCACCATCCCTGTGCTGAGTTCCCGGGTCTGTACACCCGCTGTGCCCATTATGAGGGGTTCCCACCATCCCTGTGCTGAGTTCCCAGATCTGTACACCCGCTGTGCCCATTATGAGGGGTTCCCACCATCCCTGTGCTGAGTTCCCGGGTCTGTACACCCGCTGTGCCCATTATGAGGAGTTCCCACCATCCCTGTGCTGAGTTCCCGGGTCTGTACACCCGCTGTGCCCATTATGGGGGGTTCCCACCATCCCTGTGCTGAGTTCCCGGGTCTGTACACCCGCTGTGCCCATTATGAGGGGTTCCCACCATCCCTGTGCTGAGTTCCCGGGTCTGTACACCCGCTGTGCCCATTATGGGGGGTTCCCACCATCCCTGTGCTGAGTTCCCGGGTCTGTACACCCGCTGTGCCCATTATGAGGGGTTCCCACCATCCCTGTGCTGAGTTCCCGGGTCTGTACACCCGCTGTGCCCATTATGAGGGGTTCCCACCATCCCTGTGCTGAGTTCCCGGGTCTGTACACCCGCTGTGCCCATTATGAGGGGTTCCCACCATCCCTGTGCTGAGTTCCCAGGTCTGTACACCCGCTGTGCCCATTATGAGGGGTTCTCACCATCCCTGTGCTGAGTTCCCAGGTCTGTACACCCGCTGTGCCCATTATGAGGGGTTCCCACCATCCCTGTGCTGAGTTCCCGGGTCTGTACACCCGCTGTGCCCATTATGAGGGGTTCTCACCATCCCTGTGCTGAGTTCCCGGGTCTGTACACCCGCTGTGCCCATTATGAGGGGTTCCCACCATCCCTGTGCTGAGTTCCTGGGTCTGTACACCCGCTGTGCCCATTATGAGGGGTTCCCACATCCCTGTGCTGAGTTCCCGGGTCTGTACACCCGCTGTGCCCATTATGAGGGGTTCCCACCATCCCTGTGCTGAGTTCCTGGGTCTGTACACCCGCTGTGCCCATTATGAGGGGTTCCCACCATCCCTGTGCTGAGTTCCCGGGTCTGTACACCCGCTGTGCCCATTATGAGAGGTTCCCACATCCCTGGGCTGAGTTCCCGGGTCTGTACACCCGCTGTGCCCATTATGAGGGGTTCTCACCATCCCTGTGCTGAGTTCCCAGGTCTGTACACCCGCTGTGCCCATTATGAGGGGTTCCCACCATCCCTGTGCTGAGTTCCCAGGTCTGTACACCCGCTGTGCCCATTATGAGGGGTTCCCACCATCCCTGTGCTGAGTTCCCAGATCTGTACACCCGCTGTGCCCATTATGAGGGGTTCCCACCATCCCTGTGCTGAGTTCCCGGGTCTGTACACCCGCTGTGCCCATTATGAGGGGTTCCCACCATCCCTGTGCTGAGTTCCCGGGTCTGTACACCCGCTGTGCCCATTATGAGAGGTTCCCACCCTCCCTGTGCTGAGTTCCCGGGTCTGTACACCCGCTGTGCCCATTATGAGGGGTTCCCACCATCCCTGTGCTGAGTTCCCGGGTCTGTACACCCGCTGTGCCCATTATGAGGAGTTCCCACCATCCCTGTGCTGAGTTCCTGGGTCTGTACACCCGCTGTGCCCATTATGAGGGGTTCTCACCATCCCTGTGCTGAGTTCCTGGGTCTGTACACCCGCTGTGCCCATTATGAGGGATTCCCACCATCCCTGTGCTGAGTTCCCGGGTCTGTACACCCGCTGTGCCCATTATGAGGGGTTCCCACATCCCTGTGCTGAGTTCCCGGGTCTGTACACCCGCTGTGCCCATTATGAGGGGTTCCCACATCCCTGTGCTGAGTTCCCGGGTCTGTACACCCGCTGTGCCCATTATGAGGGGTTCCCACCATCCCTGTGCTGAGTTCCCGGGTCTGTACACCCGCTGTGCCCATTATGAGAGGTTCCCACCATCCCTGTGCTGAGTTCCCGGGTCTGTACACCCGCTGTGCCCATTATGAGGGGTTCCCACCATCCCTGTGCTGAGTTCCCGGGTCTGTACACCCGCTGTGCCCATTATGAGGGGTTCCCACCATCCCTGTGCTGAGTTCCCGGGTCTGTACCCCCGCTGTGCCCATTATGAGGGGTTCCCACCATCCCTGTGCTGAGTTCCTGGGTCTGTACACCCGCTGTGCCCATTATGAGGGGTTCCCACCATCCCTGTGCTGAGTTCCCGGATCTGTACACCCGCTGTGCCCATTATGAGGGGTTCCCACATCCCTGTGCTGAGTTCCCGGGTCTGTACACCCGCTGTGCCCATTATGAGGGGTTCCCACATCCCTGGGCTGAGTTCCCGGGTCTGTACACCCGCTGTGCCCATTATGAGGGGTTCTCACCATCCCTGTGCTGAGTTCCCAGGTCTGTACACCCGCTGTGCCCATTATGAGGGGTTCCCACCATCCCTGTGCTGAGTTCCCAGGTCTGTACACCCGCTGTGCCCATTATGAGGGGTTCCCACCCTCCCTGTGCTGAGTTCCCGGGTCTGTACACCCGCTGTGCCCATTATGAGGGGTTCCCACCATCCCTGTGCTGAGTTCCCGGGTCTGTACACCCGCTGTGCCCATTATGAGGAGTTCCCACCATCCCTGTGCTGAGTTCCTGGGTCTGTACACCCGCTGTGCCCATTATGAGAGGTTCCCACCATCCCTGTGCTGAGTTCCCGGGTCTGTACACCCGCTGTGCCCATTATGAGGGGTTCCCACCATCCCTGTGCTGAGTTCCCAGGTCTGTACACCCGCTGTGCCCATTATGAGGGGTTCCCACCATCCCTGTGCTGAGTTCCCGGGTCTGTACACCTGCTGTGCCCATTATGAGGGGTTCCCACATCCCTGTGCTGAGTTCCCGGGTCTGTACACCCGCTGTGCCCATTATGAGGGGTTCCCACCATCCCTGTGCTGAGTTCCTGGGTCTGTACACCCGCTGTGCCCATTATGAGAGGTTCCAACCATCCCTATGCTGAGTTCCCGGGTCTGTACACCCGCTGTGCCCATTATGAGGGGTTCCCACCATCCCTGTGCTGAGTTCCCAGGTCTGTACACCCGCTGTGCCCATTATGAGGGGTTCCCACCATCCCTGTGCTGAGTTCCCAGGTCTGTACACCCGCTGTGCCCATTATGAGAGGTTCCCACCATCCCTGTGCTGAGTTCCCAGGTCTGTACACCCGCTGTGCCCATTATGAGGGGTTCCCACCATCCCTGTGCTGAGTTCCCGGGTCTGTACACCTGATGTGCCCATTATGAGGGGTTCCCACCATCCCTGTGCTGAGTTCCCGGGTCTGTACACCCGCTGTGCCCATTATGGGGGGTTCCCACCATCCCTGTGCTGAGTTCCCGGGTCTGTACACCCGCTGTGCCCATTATGAGGGGTTCCCACCATCCCTGTGCTGAGTTCCCGGGTCTGTACACCCGCTGTGCCCATTATGAGGGGTTCCCACCATCCCTGTGCTGAGTTCCCGGGTCTGTACACCCGCTGTGCCCATTATGAGGGGTTCCCACCATCCCTGTGCTGAGTTCCCGGGTCTGTACACCCGCTGTGCCCATTATGAGGGGTTCCCACCATCCCTGTGCTGAGTTCCCGGGTCTGTACACCCGCTGTGCCCATTATGAGGGGTTCCCACCATCCCTGTGCTGAGTTCCCGGGTCTGTACACCCGCTGTGCCCATTATGAGGGGTTCCCACCATCCCTGTGCTGAGTTCCCGGGTCTGTACACCCGCTGTGCCCATTATGAGGGGTTCCCACATCCCTGTGCTGAGTTCCCGGGTCTGTACACCCGCTGTGCCCATTATGAGGGGTTCCCACCATCCCTGTGCTGAGTTCCCGGGTCTGTACACCCGCTGTGCCCATTATGAGGGGTTCCCACCATCCCTGTGCTGAGTTCCCGGGTCTGTACACCCGCTGTGCCCATTATGAGGGGTTCCCACCATCCCTGTGCTGAGTTCCCGGGTCTGTACACCCGCTGTGCCCATTATGAGGGGTTCCCACCATCCCTGTGCTGAGTTCCCGGGTCTGTACACCCGCTGTGCCCATTATGAGGGGTTCCCACCATCCCTGTGCTGAGTTCCCGGGTCTGTACACCCGCTGTGCCCATTATGAGGGGTTCCCACCATCCCTGTGCTGAGTTCCCGGGTCTGTACACCCGCTGTGCCCATTATGAGGGGTTCCCACCATCCCTGTGCTGAGTTCCTGGGTCTGTACACCCGCTGTGCCCATTATGAGGGGTTCCCACCATCCCTGTGCTGAGTTCCCGGGTCTGTACACCCACTGTGCCCATTATGAGGGGTTCCCACATCCCTGTGCTGAGTTCCTGGGTCTGTACACCCGCTGTGCCCATTATGAGGGGTTCCCACCATCCCTGTGCTGAGTTCCCGGGTCTGTACACCCGCTGTGCCCATTATGAGGGGTTCCCACATCCCTGTGCTGAGTTCCTGGGTCTGTACACCCGCTGTGCCAATTATGAGGGGTTCCCACCATCCCTGTGCTGAGTTCCCGGGTCTGTACACCCGCTGTGCCCATTATGAGGGGTTCCCACCATCCCTGTGCTGAGTTCCCGGGTCTGTACACCCGCTGTGCTCATTATGAGGGGTTCCCACCATCCCTGTGCTGAGTTCCCGGGTCTGTACACCCGCTGTGCCCATTATGAGGAGTTCCCACCATCCCTGTGCTGAGTTCCCGGGTCTGTACACCCGCTGTGCCCATTATGAGGGGTTCCCACCATCCCTGTGCTGAGTTCCCGGGTCTGTACACCCGCTGTGCCCATTATGAGGAGTTCCCACCATCCCTGTGCTGAGTTCCTGGGTCTGTTCACCCGCTGTGCCCATTATGAGGGGTTCTCACCATCCCTGTGCTGAGTTCCCGGGTCTGTACACCCGCTGTGCCCATTATGAGGGGTTCCCACCATCCCTGTGCTGAGTTCCCGGGTCTGTACACCCGCTGTGCCCATTATGAGGGGTTCCCACCATCCCTGTGCTGAGTTCCCGGGTCTGTACACCCGCTGTGCCCATTATGAGAGGTTCCAACCATCCCTATGCTGAGTTCCCGGGTCTGTACACCCGCTGTGCCCATTATGAGGGGTTCCCACCATCCCTGTGCTGAGTTCCCAGGTCTGTACACCCGCTGTGCCCATTAGGAGGGGTTCCCACCATCCCTGTGCTGAGTTCCCAGGTCTGTACACCCACTGTGCCCATTATGAGGGGTTCCCACCATCCCTGTGCTGAGTTCCCGGGTCTCTAAACCCACTGTGCCCATTATGAGGGGTTCCCACCCTCCCTGTGCTGAATTCCTGGGTCTGTACACCTGATGTGCCCATTATGAGGGGTTCCCACCATCCCTGTGCTGAGTTCCCGGGTCTGTACACCCGCTGTGCCCATTATGAGAGGTTCCCACCATCCCTGTGCTGAGTTCCCGGGTCTCTAAACCCACTGTGCCCATTATGAGGGGTTCCCACCATCCCTGTGCTGAGTTCCCGGGTCTCTAAACCCACTGTGCCCATTATGAGGGGTTCCCACCCTCCCTGTGCTGAATTCCTGGGTCTGTACACCTGATGTGCCCATTATGAGGGGTTCCCACCATCCCTGTGCTGAGTTCCCGGGTCTGTACACCCGCTGTGCCCATTATGAGGGGTTCCCACCATCCCTGTGCTGAGTTCCTGGGTCTGTACACCCGCTGTGCCCATTATGAGGGGTTCCCACCATCCCTGTGCTGAGTTCCCGGGTCTGTACACCCGCTGTGCCCATTATGAGGGGTTCCCACATCCCTGTGCTGAGTTCCCGGGTCTGTACACCCGCTGTGCCCATTATGAGGGGTTCCCACCATCCCTGTGCTGAGTTCCCGGGTCTGTACACCCGCTGTGCCCATTATGAGGAGTTCCCACCATCCCTGTGCTGAGTTCCCGGGTCTATACACCCGCTGTGCCCATTATGAGGGGTTCCCACCATCCCTGTGCTGAGTTCCCGGGTCTGTACACCCGCTGTGCCCATTATGAGGGGTTCCCACCATCCCTGTGCTGAGTTCCCGGGTCTGTACACCCGCTGTGCCCATTATGAGGGGTTCCCACCATCCCTGTGCTGAGTTCCCGGGTCTGTACACCCGCTGTGCCCATTATGAGGGGTTCCCACATCCCTGTGCTGAGTTCCCAGGTCTGTACACCCGCTGTGCCCATTATGAGGGGTTCCCACCATCCCTGTGCTGAGTTCCCGGATCTGTACACCCGCTGTGCCCATTATGGGGGGTTCCCACATCCCTGTGCTGAGTTCCCGGGTCTGTACACCCGCTGTGCCCATTATGAGGGGTTCCCACATCCCTGTGCTGAGTTCCCAGGTCTATACACCCGCTGTGCCCATTATGAGGGGTTCTCACCATCCCTGTGCTGAGTTCCCGGGTCTGTACACCCGCTGTGCCCATTATGAGGGGTTCCCACCATCCCTGTGCTGAGTTTCCGGGTCTGTACACCCGCTGTGCCCATTATGAGGGGTTCCCACCATCCCTGTGCTGAGTTCCCGGGTCTGTACACCCGCTGTGCCCATTATGAGGGGTTCCCACATCCCTGTGCTGAGTTCCCAGGTCTGTACACCCGCTGTGCCCATTATGAGGGGTTCCCACCATCCCTGTGCTGAGTTCCCGGATCTGTACACCCGCTGTGCCCATTATGAGGAGTTCCCACCATCCCTGTGCTGAGTTCCCGGGTCTGTACACCCGCTGTGCCCATTATGAGGGGTTCCCACATCCCTGTGCTGAGTTCCTGGGTCTGTACACCCGCTGTGCCCATTATGAGGGGTTCCCACCATCCCTGTGCTGAGTTCCCGGGTCTGTACACCCGCTGTGCCCATTATGAGGGGTTCCCACATCCCTGTGCTGAGTTCCCAGGTCTGTACACCCGCTGTGCCCATTATGAGGGGTTCCCACCATCCCTGTGCTGAGTTCCCAGATCTGTACACCCGCTGTGCCCATTATGAGGGGTTCCCACCATCCCTGTGCTGAGTTCCCGGGTCTGTACACCCGCTGTGCCCATTATGAGGGGTTCCCACCATCCCTGTGCTGAGTTCCTGGGTCTGTACACCCGCTGTGCCTATTATGAGGGGTTCCCACCATCCCTGTGCTGAGTTCCCGGGTCTGTACCCCCGCTGTGCCCATTATGAGGGGTTCCCACCATCCCTGTGCTGAGTTCCCAGGTCTGTACCCCCGCTGTGCCCATTATGGGGGGTTCCCACCATCCCTGTGCTGAGTTCCCGGGTCTGTACACCCGCTGTGCCCATTATGAGATGTTCCCACATCCCTGTGCTGAGTTTCCGGGTCTGTACACCCGCTGTGCCCATTATGAGGGGTTCCCACCATCCCTGTGCTGAGTTCCCGGGTCTGTACACCCGCTGTGCCCATTATGAGGAGTTCCCACCATCCCTGTGCTGAGTTCCCGGGTCTGTACACCCGCTGTGCCCATTATGGGGGGTTCCCACCATCCCTGTGCTGAGTTCCCGGGTCTGTACACCCGCTGTGCCCATTATGAGGGGTTCCCACCATCCCTGTGCTGAGTTCCCGGGTCTGTACACCCGCTGTGCCCATTATGAGGGGTTCCCACATCCCTGTGCTGAGTTCCCAGGTCTGTACACCCGCTGTGCCCATTATGAGGGGTTCTCACCATCCCTGTGCCGAGTTCCCGGGTCTGTACACCCGCTGTGCCTATTATGAGGGGTTCCCACCATCCCTGTGCTGAGTTCCCGGGTCTGTACACCTGATGTGCCCATTATGAGGGGTTCCCACCATCCCTGTGCTGAGTTCCCGGGTCTGTACACCCGCTGTGCCCATTATGAGGGGTTCCCACCTTCCCTGTGCTGAGTTCCTGGGTCTGTACACCCGCTGTGCCCATTATGAGGGGTTCCCACCATCCCTGTGCTGAGTTCCTGGGTCTGTACACCCACTGTGCCCATTATGAGAAGTTCCCACCATCCCTGTGCTGAGTTCCCGGGTCTGTACACCCGCTGTGCCCATTATGAGGGGTTCCCACATCCCTGTGCTGAGTTTCCGGGTCTGTACACCCGCTGTGCCCATTATGAGGAGTTCCCACCATCCCTGTGCTGAGTTCCCGGGTCTATACACCCGCTGTGCCCATTATGAGGGGTTCCCACCATCCCTGTGCTGAGTTCCCGGGTCTGTACACCCGCTGTGCCCATTATGAGGGGTTCCCACCATCCCTGTGCTGAGTTCCTGGGTCTGTACACCCGCTGTGCCCATTATGAGGGGTTCCCACCATCCCTGTGCTGAGTTCCTGGGTCTGTACACCCGCTGTGCCCATTATGAGGGGTTCCCACATCCCTGTGCTGAGTTCCCAGGTCTGTACACCCGCTGTGCCCATTATGAGGGGTTCCCACCATCCCTGTGCTGAGTTCCTGGGTCTGTACACCCGCTGTGCCAATTATGAGGGGTTCCCACCATCCCTGTGCTGAGTTCCCGGGTCTGTACACCCGCTGTGCTCATTATGAGGGGTTCCCACCATCCCTGTGCTGAGTTCCCGGGTCTGTACACCCGCTGTGCCCATTATGAGGAGTTCCCACCATCCCTGTGCTGAGTTCCCGGGTCTGTACACCCGCTGTGCCCATTATGAGGGGTTCCCACCATCCCTGTGCTGAGTTCCCGGGTCTGTACACCCGCTGTGCCCATTATGAGGAGTTCCCACCATCCCTGTGCTGAGTTCCTGGGTCTGTTCACCCGCTGTGCCCATTATGAGGGGTTCTCACCATCCCTGTGCTGAGTTCCCGGGTCTGTACACCCGCTGTGCCCATTATGAGGGGTTCCCACCATCCCTGTGCTGAGTTCCCGGGTCTGTACACCCGCTGTGCCCATTATGAGAGGTTCCAACCATCCCTATGCTGAGTTCCCGGGTCTGTACACCCGCTGTGCCCATTATGAGGGGTTCCCACCATCCCTGTGCTGAGTTCCCAGGTCTGTACACCCGCTGTGCCCATTAGGAGGGGTTCCCACCATCCCTGTGCTGAGTTCCCAGGTCTGTACACCCACTGTGCCCATTATGAGGGGTTCCCACCATCCCTGTGCTGAGTTCCCGGGTCTCTAAACCCACTGTGCCTATTATGAGGGGTTCCCACCCTCCCTGTGCTGAATTCCTGGGTCTGTACACCTGATGTGCCCATTATGAGGGGTTCCCACCATCCCTGTGCTGAGTTCCCGGGTCTGTACACCCGCTGTGCCCATTATGAGGGGTTCCCACCATCCCTGTGCTGAGTTCCTGGGTCTGTACACCCGCTGTGCCCATTATGAGGGGTTCCCACCATCCCTGTGCTGAGTTCCCGGGTCTGTACACCCGCTGTGCCCATTATGAGGGGTTCCCACATCCCTGTGCTGAGTTCCCGGGTCTGTACACCCGCTGTGCCCATTATGAGGGGTTCCCACCATCCCTGTGCTGAGTTCCCGGGTCTGTACACCCGCTGTGCCCATTATGAGGAGTTCCCACCATCCCTGTGCTGAGTTCCCGGGTCTATACACCCGCTGTGCCCATTATGAGGGGTTCCCACCATCCCTGTGCTGAGTTCCCGGGTCTGTACACCCGCTGTGCCCATTATGAGGGGTTCCCACCATCCCTGTGCTGAGTTCCCGGGTCTGTACACCCGCTGTGCCCATTATGAGGGGTTCCCACCATCCCTGTGCTGAGTTCCCGGGTCTGTACACCCGCTGTGCCCATTATGAGGGGTTCCCACATCCCTGTGCTGAGTTCCCAGGTCTGTACACCCGCTGTGCCCATTATGAGGGGTTCCCACCATCCCTGTGCTGAGTTCCCGGATCTGTACACCCGCTGTGCCCATTATGGGGGGTTCCCACATCCCTGTGCTGAGTTCCCGGGTCTGTACACCCGCTGTGCCCATTATGAGGGGTTCCCACATCCCTGTGCTGAGTTCCCAGGTCTATACACCCGCTGTGCCCATTATGAGGGGTTCTCACCATCCCTGTGCTGAGTTCCCGGGTCTGTACACCCGCTGTGCCCATTATGAGGGGTTCCCACCATCCCTGTGCTGAGTTTCCGGGTCTGTACACCCGCTGTGCCCATTATGAGGGGTTCCCACCATCCCTGTGCTGAGTTCCCGGGTCTGTACACCCGCTGTGCCCATTATGAGGGGTTCCCACATCCCTGTGCTGAGTTCCCAGGTCTGTACACCCGCTGTGCCCATTATGAGGGGTTCCCACCATCCCTGTGCTGAGTTCCCGGATCTGTACACCCGCTGTGCCCATTATGAGGAGTTCCCACCATCCCTGTGCTGAGTTCCCGGGTCTGTACACCCGCTGTGCCCATTATGAGGGGTTCCCACATCCCTGTGCTGAGTTCCTGGGTCTGTACACCCGCTGTGCCCATTATGAGGGGTTCCCACCATCCCTGTGCTGAGTTCCCGGGTCTGTACACCCGCTGTGCCCATTATGAGGGGTTCCCACATCCCTGTGCTGAGTTCCCAGGTCTGTACACCCGCTGTGCCCATTATGAGGGGTTCCCACCATCCCTGTGCTGAGTTCCCAGATCTGTACACCCGCTGTGCCCATTATGAGGGGTTCCCACCATCCCTGTGCTGAGTTCCCGGGTCTGTACACCCGCTGTGCCCATTATGAGGGGTTCCCACCATCCCTGTGCTGAGTTCCTGGGTCTGTACACCCGCTGTGCCTATTATGAGGGGTTCCCACCATCCCTGTGCTGAGTTCCCGGGTCTGTACCCCCGCTGTGCCCATTATGAGGGGTTCCCACCATCCCTGTGCTGAGTTCCCAGGTCTGTACCCCCGCTGTGCCCATTATGGGGGGTTCCCACCATCCCTGTGCTGAGTTCCCGGGTCTGTACACCCGCTGTGCCCATTATGAGATGTTCCCACATCCCTGTGCTGAGTTTCCGGGTCTGTACACCCGCTGTGCCCATTATGAGATGTTCCCACATCCCTGTGCTGAGTTCCTGGGTCTGTACACCCGCTGTGCCCATTATGAGGGGTTCCCACCATCCCTGTGCTGAGTTCCCGGGTCTGTACACCCGCTGTGCCCATTATGAGGAGTTCCCACCATCCCTGTGCTGAGTTCCCGGGTCTGTACACCCGCTGTGCCCATTATGGGGGGTTCCCACCATCCCTGTGCTGAGTTCCCGGGTCTGTACACCCGCTGTGCCCATTATGAGGGGTTCCCACATCCCTGTGCTGAGTTCCCAGGTCTGTACACCCGCTGTGCCCATTATGAGGGGTTCTCACCATCCCTGTGCCGAGTTCCCGGGTCTGTACACCCGCTGTGCCTATTATGAGGGGTTCCCACCATCCCTGTGCTGAGTTCCCGGGTCTGTACACCTGATGTGCCCATTATGAGGGGTTCCCACCATCCCTGTGCTGAGTTCCCGGGTCTGTACACCCGCTGTGCCCATTATGAGGGGTTCCCACCTTCCCTGTGCTGAGTTCCTGGGTCTGTACACCCGCTGTGCCCATTATGAGGGGTTCCCACCATCCCTGTGCTGAGTTCCTGGGTCTGTACACCCACTGTGCCCATTATGAGAAGTTCCCACCATCCCTGTGCTGAGTTCCCGGGTCTGTACACCCGCTGTGCCCATTATGAGGGGTTCCCACATCCCTGTGCTGAGTTTCCGGGTCTGTACACCCGCTGTGCCCATTATGAGGAGTTCCCACCATCCCTGTGCTGAGTTCCCGGGTCTATACACCCGCTGTGCCCATTATGAGGGGTTCCCACCATCCCTGTGCTGAGTTCCCGGGTCTGTACACCCGCTGTGCCCATTATGAGGGGTTCCCACCATCCCTGTGCTGAGTTCCTGGGTCTGTACACCCGCTGTGCCCATTATGAGGGGTTCCCACCATCCCTGTGCTGAGTTCCTGGGTCTGTACACCCGCTGTGCCCATTATGAGGGGTTCCCACCATCCCTGTGCTGAGTTCCCGGGTTTGTACACCCGCTGTGCCCATTATGAGGGGTTCCCACCATCCCTGTGCTGAGTTCCCGGGTCTGTACACCCGCTGTGCCCATTATGAGGGGTTCCCACATCCCTGTGCTGAGTTCCCAGGTCTGTACACCCGCTGTGCCCATTATGAGGGGTTCCCACCATCCCTGTGCTGAGTTTCCGGGTCTGTACACCCGCTGTGCCCATTATGAGGGGTTCCCACATCCCTGTGCTGAGTTCCCAGGTCTGTACACCCGCTGTGCCCATTATGAGGGGTTCCCACCATCCCTGTGCTGAGTTCCCGGATCTGTACACCCGCTGTGCCCATTATGAGGGGTTCCCACATCCCTGTGCTGAGTTCCCAGGTCTGTACACCCGCTGTGCCCATTATGAGGGGTTCCCACCATCCCTGTGCTGAGTTCCCGGGTCTGTACACCCGCTGTGCCCATTATGAGGGGTTCCCACCATCCCTGTGCTGAGTTCCCGGGTCTGTACACCCGCTGTGCCCATTATGAGGGGTTCCCACCATCCCTGTGCTGAGTTCCCGGGTCTGTACACCCGCTGTGCCCATTATGAGGGGTTCCCACCATCCCTGTGCTGAGTTCCCAGATCTGTACACCCGCTGTGCCCATTATGAGGGGTTCCCACCATCCCTGTGCTGAGTTCCCGGGTCTGTACACCCGCTGTGCCTATTATGAGGGGTTCCCACCATCCCTGTGCTGAGTTCCCGGGTCTCTACACCCGCTGTGCCCATTATGAGATGTTCCCACATCCCTGTGCTGAGTTCCCGGGTCTGTACACCCGCTGTGCCTATTATGAGGAGTTCCCACCATCCCTGTGCTGAGTTCCCGGGTCTGTACACCCGCTGTGCCCATTATGGGGGGTTCCCACCATCCCTGTGCTGAGTTCCCAGGTCTATACACCCGCTGTGCCCATTATGAGGGGTTCCCACCATCCCTGTGCTGAGTTCCCGGGTCTGTACACCTGTGTGCCCATTATGAGGGGTTCCCACCATCCCTGTGCTGAGTTCCCGGGTCTGTACACCCGCTGTGCCCATTATGAGGGGTTCCCACCATCCCTGTGCTGAGTTCCCGGGTCTGTACACCCGCTGTGCCCATTATGAGGGGTTCTCACCATCCCTGTGCCGAGTTCCCGGGTCTGTACACCCGCTGTGCCCATTATGAGGGGTTCCCACCATCCCTGTGCTGAGTTCCCGGGTCTGTACACCCGCTGTGCCCATTATGAGGGGTTCCCACCATCCCTGTGCTGAGTTCCTGGGTCTGTACACCCGCTGTGCCCATTATGAGGGGTTCCCACCATCCCTGTGCCGAGTTCCTGGGTCTGTACACCCGCTGTGCCCATTATGAGGGGTTCCCACCATCCCTGTGCCGAGTTCCTGGGTCTGTACACCCGCTGTGCCCATTATGAGGGGTTCCCACCATCCCTGTGCTGAGTTCCCGGGTCTGTACACCCGCTGTGCCCATTATGAGGGGTTCTCACCATCCCTGTGCCGAGTTCCCGGGTCTGTACACCCGCTGTGCCCATTATGAGGGGTTCCCACCGTCCCTGTGCTGAGTTCCCGGGTCTGTACACCCGCTGTGCCCATTATGAGGGGTTCCCACCATCCCTGTGCTGAGTTCCCGGGTCTGTACACCCACTGTGCCCATTATGAGAAGTTCCCACCATCCCTGTGCTGAGTTCCCGGGTTTGTACACCCGCTGTGCCCATTATGAGGGGTTCCCACCATCCCTGTGCTGAGTTCCCGGGTCTGTACACCCGCTGTGCCCATTATGAGGGGTTCCCACCATCCCTGTGCTGAGTTCCCTGGTCTGTACACCCGCTGTGCCCATTATGAGAGGTTCCCACCATCCCTGTGCTGAGTTCCCGGGTCTGTACACCTGATGTGCCCATTATGAGGGGTTCCCACTATCCCTGTGCTGAGTTCCCGGGTCTGTACACCCGCTGTGCCCATTATGAGGGGTTCCCACATCCCTGTGCTGAGTTCCTGGGTCTGTACACCCGCTGTGCCCATTATGAGGGGTTCCCACCATCCCTGTGCTGAGTTCCTGGGTCTGTACACCCGCTGTGCCCATTATGAGGGGTTCCGACCATCCCTGTGCTGAGTTCTCGGGTCTGTACACCTGCTGTGCCCATTATGAGGGGTTCCCACCATCCCTGTGCTGAGTTCCCGGGTCTGTACACCCGATGTGCCCATTATGAGGGGTTCCCACCATCCCTGTGCTGAGTTCCCGGGTCTGTACACCCGCTGTGCCCATTATGAGGGGTTCCCACATCCCTGTGCTGAGTTTCCGGGTCTGTACACCCGCTGTGCCCATTATGAGGGGTTCCCACCATCCCTGTGCTGAGTTCCCGGGTCTGTACACCCGCTGTGCCCATTATGAGGGGTTCCCACCATCCCTGTGCTGAGTTCCCGGGTCTGTACACCCGCTGTGCCCATTATGAGGAGTTCCCACCATCCCTGTGCTGAGTTCCCGGGTCTGTACACCCGCTGTGCCCATTATGAGGGGTTCCCACCATCCCTGTGCCGTGTTCCCGGCACTGTACACCCGCTGTGCCCATTATGAGGGGTTCCCACCATCCCTGTGCTGAGTTCCCGGGTCTGTACACCCGCTGTGCCCATTATGAGGAGTTCCCACCATCCCTGTGCCGTGTTCCCGGCACTGTACACCCGCTGTGCCCATTATGAGGGGTTCCCACCATCCCTGTGCTGAGTTCCCGGGTCTGTACACCCGCTGTGCCCATTATGAGGGGTTCCCACCATCCCTGTGCCGAGTTCCCGGGTCTGTACACCCGCTGTGCCCATTATGAGGGGTTCCCACCATCCCTGTGCTGAGTTCCTGGGTCTGTACACCTGCTGTGCCCATTATGAGGGGTTCCCACCATCCCTGTGCTGAGTTCCCGGGTCTGTACACCCGCTGTGCCCATTATGGGGGGTTCCCACCATCCCTGTGCCGTGTTCCCGGCACTGTACACCCGCTGTGCCCATTATGGGGGGTTCCCACCATCCCTGTGCTGAGTTCCCGGGTCTGTACACCCGCTGTGCCCATTATGGGGGGTTCCCACCATCCCTGTGCTGAGTTCCCGGGTCTGTACACCCGCTGTGCCCATTATGAGGGGTTCCCACCATCCCTGTGCCGTGTTCCCGGCACTGTACACCCGCTGTGCCCATTATGGGGGGTTCCCACCATCCCTGTGCTGAGTTCCCGGGTCTGTACACCCGCTGTGCCCATTATGGGGGGTTCCCACCATCCCTGTGCTGAGTTCCCGGGTCTGTACACCCGCTGTGCCCATTATGAGGGGTTCTCACCATCCCTGTGCTGAGTTCCCGGGTCTGTACACCTGTGTGCCCATTATGAGGGGTTCCCACCCTCCCTGTGCTGAGTTCCCGGGTCTGTACACCCGCTGTGCCCATTATGAGGGGTTCCCTCCATCCCTGTGCTGAGTTCCCGGGTCTGTACACACGCTGTGCCCATTATGAGGGGTTCCCACCATCCCTGTGCTGAGTTCCCGGGTCTGTACACCCGCTGTGCCCATTATGAGAGGTTCCCACCATCCCTGTGCTGAGTTCCCGGGTCTGTACACCTGATGTGCCCATTATGAGGGGTTCCCACTATCCCTGTGCTGAGTTCCCGGGTCTGTACACCCGCTGTGCCCATTATGGGGGGTTCCCACATCCCTGTGCTGAGTTCCTGAGTCTGTACACCCGCTGTGCCCATTATGAGGGGTTCCCACCATCCCTGTGCTGAGTTCCTGGGTCTGTACACCCGCTGTGCCCATTATGAGGGGTTCCGACCATCCCTGTGCTGAATTCCTGGGTCTGTACACCCGCTGTGCCCATTATGAGGGGTTCCCACCATCCCTATGCTGAGTTCCTGGGTCTGTACACCCACTGTGCCCATTATGAGGGGTTCCCACCATCCCTGTGCTGAGTTCTCGGGTCTGTACACCTGCTGTGCCCATTATGAGGGGTTCCCACCATCCCTGTGCTGAGTTCCCGGGTCTGTACACCCGATGTGCCCATTATGAGGGGTTCCCACCATCCCTGTGCTGAGTTCCCGGGTCTGTACACCCGCTGTGCCCATTATGAGGGGTTCCCACCATCCCTGTGCTGAGTTCCTGGGTCTGTACACCCGCTGTGCCCATTATGAGGGGTTCCCACCATCCCTGTGCTGAGTTCCTGGGTCTGTTCACCCGCTGTGCCCATTATGAGGGGTTCTCACCATCCCTGTGCTGAGTTCCCGGGTCTGTACACCCGCTGTGCCCATTATGAGGGGTTCCCACATCCCTGTGCTGAGTTTCCGGGTCTGTACACCCGCTGTGCCCATTATGAGGAGTTCCCACCATCCCTGTGCTGAGTTCCCGGGTCTGTACACCCGCTGTGCCCATTATGAGGGGTTCCCACCATCCCTGTGCCGTGTTCCCGGCACTGTACACCCGCTGTGCCCATTATGAGGGGTTCCCACCATCCCTGTGCTGAGTTCCCGGGTCTGTACACCCGCTGTGCCCATTATGAGGAGTTCCCACCATCCCTGTGCCGTGTTCCCGGCACTGTACACCCGCTGTGCCCATTATGAGGGGTTCCCACCATCCCTGTGCTGAGTTCCCGGGTCTGTACACCCGCTGTGCCCATTATGAGGGGTTCCCACCATCCCTGTGCCGAGTTCCCGGGTCTGTACACCCGCTGTGCCCATTATGAGGGGTTCCCACCATCCCTGTGCTGAGTTCCTGGGTCTGTACACCTGCTGTGCCCATTATGAGGGGTTCCCACCATCCCTGTGCTGAGTTCCCGGGTCTGTACACCCGCTGTGCCCATTATGGGGGGTTCCCACCATCCCTGTGCTGAGTTCCCGGGTCTGTACACCCGCTGTGCCCATTATGAGGGGTTCTCACCATCCCTGTGCTGAGTTCCCGGGTCTGTACACCTGTGTGCCCATTATGAGGGGTTCCCACCCTCCCTGTGCTGAGTTCCCGGGTCTGTACACCCGCTGTGCCCATTATGAGGGGTTCCCGCCATCCCTGTGCCGAGTTCCCGGGTCTGTACACCCGCTGTGCCCATTATGAGGGGTTCCCACCATCCCTGTGCTGAGTTCCCGGGTCTGTACACCCGCTGTGCCCATTATGAGGGGTTCTCACCATCCCTGTGCTGAGTTCCTGGGTCTGTACACCCACTGTGCCCATTATGAGGGGTTCCCACCATCCCTGTGCTGAGTTCCCGGGTCTGTACACCCGCTGTGCCCATTATGAGGGGTTCTCACCATCCCTGTGCTGAGTTCCCGAGTCTGTACCCCCGCTGTGCACATTATGAGGGGTTCCCACCCTCCCTGTGCTGAGTTCCCGGGTCTGTACACCCGCTGTGCCCATTATGGGGGGTTCCAACCATCCCTGTGCTGAGTTCCTGGGTCTGTACACCCGCTGTGCCCATTATGAGGGGTTCCCACCATCCCTGTGCTGAGTTCCCGGGTCTGTACACCCGCTGTGCCCATTATGAGGGGTTCTCACCATCCCTGTGCTGAGTTCCCTGGTCTGTACACCTGCTGTGCCCATTATGAGGGGTTCCCACCATCCCTGTGCTGAGTTCCCGGGTCTGTACACCTGTGTGCCCATTATGAGGGGTTCCCACCATCCCTGTGCTGAGTTCCCGGGTCTGTACACCCGCTGTGCCCATTATGAGGGGTTCCCACCATCCCTGTGCTGAGTTCCCGGGTCTCTACACCCGCTGTGCCCATTATGAGGGGTTCCCACCATCCCTGTGCTGAGTTCCCGGGTCTGTACACCCGCTGTGCCCATTATGAGGGGTTCTCACCATCCCTGTGCTGAGTTCCCGGGTCTGTACACCTGATGTGCCCATTATGAGGGGTTCCCACCATCCCTGTGCTGAGTTCCCGGGTCTGTACACACGCTGTGCCCATTATGAGGAGTTCCCACCATCCCTGTGCTGAGTTCCCGGGTCTGTACACCCGCTGTGCCCATTATGAGGGGTTCCCACCATCCCTGTGCTGAGTTCCCGGGTCTGTACACCCGCTGTGCCCATTATGAGGGGTTCCCACCATCCCTGTGCTGAGTTCCCGGGTCTGTACACCCGCTGTGCCCATTATGAGGGGTTCTCACCATCCCTGTGCTGAGTTCCCGGGTCTGTACACCCGCTGTGCCCATTATGAGGGGTTCCCACCATCCCTGTGCTGAGTTCCCGGGTCTGTACACCCGCTGTGCCCATTATGAGGAGTTCCCACCATCCCTGTGCTGAGTTCCTGGGTCTGTACACCCGCTGTGCCCATTATGAGGGGTTCTCACCATCCCTGTGCTGAGTTCCCGGGTCTGTACACCCGCTGTGCCCATTATGAGGGGTTCCCACCATCCCTGTGCTGAGTTCCGGGGTCTGTACACCCGCTGTGCCCATTATGAGGGGTTCCCACCATCCCTGTGCTGAGTTCCTGGGTCTGTACACCCGCTGTGCCCATTATGAGGGGTTCCCACCATCCCTGTGCTGAGTTCCCGGGTCTGTACACCCGCTGTGCCCATTATGAGGGGTTCCCACCATCCCTGTGCTGAGTTCCCGGGTCTGTACACCCGCTGTGCCCATTATGAGGGGTTCCCTCCATCCCTGTGCTGAGTTCCTGGGTCTGTACACCCGCTGTGCCCATTATGAGGGGTTCCCTCCATCCCTGTGCTGAGTTCCCGGGTCTGTACACCCGATGTGCCCATTATGAGAGGTTCCCACCATCCCTGTGCTGAGTTCCCGGGTCTGTACACCCGCTGTGCCCATTATGGGGGTTCCCACCATCCCTGTGCTGAGTTCCTGGGTCTGTACACCCGCTGTGCCCATTATGAGGGGTTCCCACCATCCCTGTGCCGAGTTCCCGGGTCTGTACACCCGCTGTGCCCATTATGAGGGGTTCCCACCATCCCTGTGCTGAGTTCCTGGGTCTGTACACCTGCTGTGCCCATTATGAGGGGTTCCCACCATCCCTGTGCTGAGTTCCCGGGTCTGTACACCCGCTGTGCCCATTATGGGGGGTTCCCACCATCCCTGTGCTGAGTTCCCGGGTCTGTACACCCGCTGTGCCCATTATGAGGGGTTCTCACCATCCCTGTGCTGAGTTCCCGGGTCTGTACACCTGTGTGCCCATTATGAGGGGTTCCCACCCTCCCTGTGCTGAGTTCCCGTGTCTGTACACACGCTGTGCCCATTATGAGGGGTTCCCACATCCCTGTGCTGAGTTCCCGGGTCTGTACACCTGTGTGCCCATTATGAGGGGTTCCCACCATCCCTGTGCTGAGTTCCCGGGTCTGTACACCTGTGTGCCCATTATGAGGGGTTCCCACCATCCCTGTGCTGAGTTCCCGGGTCTGTACACCCGCTGTGCCCATTATGAGGGGTTCTCACCATCCCTGTGCTGAGTTCCTGGGTCTGTACACCCACTGTGCCCATTATGAGGGGTTCCCACCATCCCTGTGCTGAGTTCCCGGGTCTGTACACCCGCTGTGCCCATTATGAGGGGTTCTCACCATCCCTGTGCTGAGTTCCCGAGTCTGTACACCCGCTGTGCACATTATGAGGGGTTCCCACCCTCCCTGTGCTGAGTTCCCGGGTCTGTACACCCGCTGTGCCCATTATGAGGGGTTCCAACCATCCCTGTGCTGAGTTCCTGGGTCTGTACACCCGCTGTGCCCATTATGAGGGTTCCCACCATCCCTGTGCTGAGTTCCCGGGTCTGTACACCCGCTGTGCCCATTATGAGGGGTTCTCACCATCCCTGTGCTGAGTTCCCTGGTCTGTACACCTGCTGTGCCCATTATGAGGGGTTCCCACCATCCCTGTGCTGAGTTCCTGGGTCTGTACACCCGCTGTGCCCATTATGAGGGGTTCCCACCATCCTGTGCTGAGTTCCCGGGTCTGTACACCCGCTGTGCCCATTATGAGGGGTTCCCACCATCCCTGTGCTGAGTTCCCGGGTCTGTACACCCGCTGTGCCCATTATGAGGGGTTCCCACCATCCCTGTGCTGAGTTCCCGGGTCTGTACACCCGCTGTGCCCATTATGAGGGGTTCCCACCATCCCTGTGCTGAGTTCCCGGGTCTGTACACCCGCTGTGCCCATTATGAGGGGTTCTCACCATCCCTGTGCTGAGTTCCCGGGTCTGTACACCCGCTGTGCCCATTATGAGGGGTTCCCACCATCCCTGTGCTGAGTTCCCGGGTCTGTACACCCGCTGTGCCCATTATGAGGAGTTCCCACCATCCCTGTGCTGAGTTCCTGGGTCTGTACACCCGCTGTGCCCATTATGAGGGGTTCTCACCATCCCTGTGCTGAGTTCCCGGGTCTGTACACCCGCTGTGCCCATTATGAGGGGTTCCCACCATCCCTGTGCTGAGTTCCGGGGTCTGTACACCCGCTGTGCCCATTATGAGGGGTTCCCACCATCCCTGTGCTGAGTTCCTGGGTCTGTACACCCGCTGTGCCCATTATGAGGGGTTCCCACCATCCCTGTGCTGAGTTCCCGGGTCTGTACACCCGCTGTGCCCATTATGAGGGGTTCCCACCATCCCTGTGCTGAGTTCCCGGGTCTGTACACCCGCTGTGCCCATTATGAGGGGTTCCCTCCATCCCTGTGCTGAGTTCCTGGGTCTGTACACCCGCTGTGCCCATTATGAGGGGTTCTCACCATCCCTGTGCTGAGTTCCCGGGTCTGTACACCCGCTGTGCCCATTATGAGGGGTTCCCTCCATCCCTGTGCTGAGTTCCCGGGTCTGTACACCCGCTGTGCCCATTATGAGGGGTTCCCACCATCCCTGTGCTGAGTTCCTGGGTCTGTACACCCGCTGTGCCCATTATGAGGGGTTCCCACCATCCCTGTGCTGAGTTCCCGGGTCTGTACACCCGCTGTGCCCATTATGAGAGGTTCCCACCATCCCTGTGCTGAGTTCCCGGGTCTGTACACCCGCTGTGCCCATTATGGGGGTTCCCACCATCCCTGTGCTGAGTTCCTGGGTCTGTACACCCGCTGTGCCCATTATGAGGGGTTCCCTCCATCCCTGTGCTGAGTTCCTGGGTCTGTACACCCGCTGTGCCCATTATGAGGGGTTCCCTCCATCCCTGTGCTGAGTTCCTGGGTCTGTACACCCGCTGTGCCCATTATGAGGGGTTCCCACCACCCCTGTGCTGAGTTCTCGGGTCTGTACACCCGCTGTGCCCATTATGAGGGGTTCCCACCATCCCTGTGCTGAGTTCCTGGGTCTGTACACCCGCTGTGCCCATTATGAGGGGTTCCCACCATCCCTGTGCTGAGTTCCCTGGTCTGTACACCCGCTGTGCCCATTATGAGGGGTTCCCACCATCCCTGTGCTGAGTTCCCGGGTCTGTACACCCGCTGTGCCCATTATGAGGGGTTCTCACCATCCCTGTGCCGAGTTCCCGGGTCTGTACCCCCGCTGTGCCCATTATGAGGAGTTCCCACCATCCCTGTGCTGAGTTCCCGGGTCTGTACACCCGCTGTGCCCATTATGAGGGGTTCCCACCATCCCTGTGCTGAGTTCCCGTGTCTGTACCACCCGCTGTGCCCATTATGAGGGGTTCCCACCATCCCTGTGCTGAGTTCCCGGGTCTGTACACCCGCTGTGCCCATTATGAGGGGTTCCCACCATCCCTGTGCTGAGTTCCCTGGTCTGTACACCCGCTGTGCCCATTATGAGGGGTTCCCACCATCCCTGTGCTGAGTTCCCGGGTCTGTACACCCGCTGTGCCCATTATGAGGAGTTCCCACCATCCCTGTGCTGAGTTCCCGGGTCTGTACACCCGCTGTGCCCATTATGAGGAGTTCCCACCATCCCTGTGCCGTGTTCCCGGCACTGTACACCCGCTGTGCCCATTATGAGGGGTTCCCACCATCCCTGTGCTGAGTTCCCGGGTCTGTACACCCGCTGTGCCCATTATGAGGGGTTCCCACATCCCTGTGCTGAGTTCCCAGGTCTATACACCCGCTGTGCCCATTATGAGGGGTTCCCACCATCCCTGTGCTGAGTTCCCTGGTCTGTACACCCGCTGTGCCCATTATGAGGGGTTCCCACCATCCCTGTGCTGAGTTCCCGGGTCTGTACACCCGCTGTGCCCATTATGAGGGGTTCCCACCATCCCTGTGCTGAGTTCCCGGGTCTGTACACCCGCTGTGCCCATTATGAGGGGTTCCCACCATCCCTGTGCTGAGTTCCCGGGTCTGTACACCCGCTGTGCCCATTATGAGGGGTTCCCACCATCCCTGTGCTGAGTTCCCGGATCTGTACACCCGCTGTGCCCATTATGAGGGGTTCCCACATCCCTGTGCTGAGTTCCCGGGTCTGTACACCCGCTGTGCCCATTATGAGGGGTTCCCACATCCCTGGGCTGAGTTCCCGGGTCTGTACACCCGCTGTGCCCATTATGAGGGGTTCTCACCATCCCTGTGCTGAGTTCCCAGGTCTGTACACCCGCTGTGCCCATTATGAGGGGTTCCCACCATCCCTGTGCTGAGTTCCCAGGTCTGTACACCCGCTGTGCCCATTATGAGGGGTTCCCACCCTCCCTGTGCTGAGTTCCCGGGTCTGTACACCCGCTGTGCCCATTATGAGGGGTTCCCACCATCCCTGTGCTGAGTTCCCGGGTCTGTACACCCGCTGTGCCCATTATGAGGAGTTCCCACCATCCCTGTGCTGAGTTCCTGGGTCTGTACACCCGCTGTGCCCATTATGAGAGGTTCCAACCATCCCTATGCTGAGTTCCCGGGTCTGTACACCCGCTGTGCCCATTATGAGGGGTTCCCACCATCCCTGTGCTGAGTTCCCAGGTCTGTACACCCGCTGTGCCCATTATGAGGGGTTCCCACCATCCCTGTGCTGAGTTCCCAGGTCTGTACACCCGCTGTGCCCATTATGAGAGGTTCCCACCATCCCTGTGCTGAGTTCCCAGGTCTGTACACCCGCTGTGCCCATTATGAGGGGTTCCCACCATCCCTGTGCTGAGTTCCCGGGTCTGTACACCTGATGTGCCCATTATGAGGGGTTCCCACCATCCCTGTGCTGAGTTCCCGGGTCTGTACACCCGCTGTGCCCATTATGGGGGGTTCCCACCATCCCTGTGCTGAGTTCCCGGGTCTGTACACCCGCTGTGCCCATTATGGGGGGTTCCCACCATCCCTGTGCTGAGTTCCCGGGTCTGTACACCCGCTGTGCCCATTATGAGGGGTTCCCACCATCCCTGTGCTGAGTTCCCGGGTCTGTACACCCGCTGTGCCCATTATGAGGGGTTCCCACCATCCCTGTGCTGAGTTCCCGGGTCTGTACACCCGCTGTGCCCATTATGAGGGGTTCCCACCATCCCTGTGCTGAGTTCCCGGGTCTGTACACCCGCTGTGCCCATTATGAGGGGTTCCCACCATCCCTGTGCTGAGTTCCCGGGTCTGTACACCCGCTGTGCCCATTATGAGGGGTTCCCACATCCCTGTGCTGAGTTCCCGGGTCTGTACACCCGCTGTGCCCATTATGAGGGGGTTCCCACCATCCCTGTGCTGAGTTCCCGGGTCTGTACACCCGCTGTGCCCATTATGAGGGGTTCCCACCATCCCTGTGCTGAGTTCCCGGGTCTGTACACCCGCTGTGCCCATTATGAGGGGTTCCCACCATCCCTGTGCTGAGTTCCCGGGTCTGTACACCCGCTGTGCCCATTATGAGGGGTTCCCACCATCCCTGTGCTGAGTTCCCGGGTCTGTACACCCGCTGTGCCCATTATGAGGGGTTCCCACCATCCCTGTGCTGAGTTCCCGGGTCTGTACACCCGCTGTGCCCATTATGAGGGGTTCCCACCATCCCTGTGCTGAGTTCCCGGGTCTGTACACCCGCTGTGCCCATTATGAGGGGTTCCCACCATCCCTGTGCTGAGTTCCCGGGTCTGTACACCCGCTGTGCCCATTATGAGGGGTTCCCACCATCCCTGTGCTGAGTTCCTGGGTCTGTACACCCGCTGTGCCCATTATGAGGGGTTCCCACATCCCTGTGCTGAGTTCCTGGGTCTGTACACCCGCTGTGCCAATTATGAGGGGTTCCCACCATCCCTGTGCTGAGTTCCCGGGTCTGTACACCCGCTGTGCTCATTATGAGGGGTTCCCACCATCCCTGTGCTGAGTTCCCGGGTCTGTACACCCGCTGTGCCCATTATGAGGGGTTCCCACCATCCCTGTGCTGAGTTCCCGGGTCTGTACACCCGCTGTGCCCATTATGAGGGGTTCCCACCATCCCTGTGCTGAGTTCCTGGGTCTGTACACCCGCTGTGCCCATTATGAGGGGTTCCCACATCCCTGTGCTGAGTTCCTGGGTCTGTACACCCGCTGTGCCAATTATGAGGGGTTCCCACCATCCCTGTGCTGAGTTCCCGGGTCTGTACACCCGCTGTGCCCATTATGAGGAGTTCCCACCATCCCTGTGCTGAGTTCCCGGGTCTGTACACCCGCTGTGCCCATTATGAGGGGTTCCCACCATCCCTGTGCTGAGTTCCCGGGTCTGTACACCCGCTGTGCCCATTATGAGGAGTTCCCACCATCCCTGTGCTGAGTTCCTGGGTCTGTTCACCCGCTGTGCCCATTATGAGGGGTTCTCACCATCCCTGTGCTGAGTTCCCGGGTCTGTACACCCGCTGTGCCCATTATGAGGGGTTCCCACCATCCCTGTGCTGAGTTCCCGGGTCTGTACACCCGCTGTGCCCATTATGAGAGGTTCCAACCATCCCTATGCTGAGTTCCCGGGTCTGTACACCCGCTGTGCCCATTATGAGGGGTTCCCACCATCCCTGTGCTGAGTTCCCAGGTCTGTACACCCGCTGTGCCCATTAGGAGGGGTTCCCACCATCCCTGTGCTGAGTTCCCAGGTCTGTACACCCGCTGTGCCCATTATGAGAGGTTCCCACCATCCCTGTGCTGAGTTCCCGGGTCTCTAAACCCACTGTGCCCATTATGAGGGGTTCCCACCATCCCTGTGCTGAGTTCCCGGGTCTCTAAACCCACTGTGCCCATTATGAGGGGTTCCCACCCTCCCTGTGCTGAATTCCTGGGTCTGTACACCTGATGTGCCCATTATGAGGGGTTCCCACCATCCCTGTGCTGAGTTCCCGGGTCTGTACACCCGCTGTGCCCATTATGAGGGGTTCCCACCATCCCTGTGCTGAGTTCCTGGGTCTGTACACCCGCTGTGCCCATTATGAGGGGTTCCCACCATCCCTGTGCTGAGTTCCCGGGTCTGTACACCCGCTGTGCCCATTATGAGGGGTTCCCACATCCCTGTGCTGAGTTCCCGGGTCTGTACACCCGCTGTGCCCATTATGAGGGGTTCCCACCATCCCTGTGCTGAGTTCCCGGGTCTGTACACCCGCTGTGCCCATTATGAGGGGTTCCCACCATCCCTGTGCTGAGTTCCCGGGTCTGTACACCCGCTGTGCCCATTATGAGGAGTTCCCACCATCCCTGTGCTGAGTTCCCGGGTCTATACACCCGCTGTGCCCATTATGAGGGGTTCCCACCATCCCTGTGCTGAGTTCCCGGGTCTGTACACCCGCTGTGCCCATTATGAGGGGTTCCCACCATCCCTGTGCTGAGTTCCCGGGTCTGTACACCCGCTGTGCCCATTATGAGGGGTTCCCACCATCCCTGTGCTGAGTTCCCGGGTCTGTACACCCGCTGTGCCCATTATGAGGGGTTCCCACATCCCTGTGCTGAGTTCCCAGGTCTGTACACCCGCTGTGCCCATTATGAGGGGTTCCCACCATCCCTGTGCTGAGTTCCCGGATCTGTACACCCGCTGTGCCCATTATGGGGGGTTCCCACATCCCTGTGCTGAGTTCCCGGGTCTGTACACCCGCTGTGCCCATTATGAGGGGTTCCCACATCCCTGTGCTGAGTTCCCAGGTCTATACACCCGCTGTGCCCATTATGAGGGGTTCCCACCATCCCTGTGCTGAGTTCCCGGGTCTGTACACCCGCTGTGCCCATTATGAGGGGTTCCCACCATCCCTGTGCTGAGTTCCCGGGTCTGTACACCCGCTGTGCCCATTATGAGGGGTTCCCACATCCCTGTGCTGAGTTCCCAGGTCTATACACCCGCTGTGCCCATTATGAGGGGTTCTCACCATCCCTGTGCTGAGTTCCCGGGTCTGTACACCCGCTGTGCCCATTATGAGGGGTTCCCACCATCCCTGTGCTGAGTTTCCGGGTCTGTACACCCGCTGTGCCCATTATGAGGGGTTCCCACCATCCCTGTGCTGAGTTCCCGGGTCTGTACACCCGCTGTGCCCATTATGAGGGGTTCCCACCCTCCCTGTGCTGAGTTCCCGGGTCTGTACACCCGCTGTGCCCATTATGAGGGGTTCCCACCATCCCTGTGCTGAGTTCCCGGGTCTGTACACCCGCTGTGCCCATTATGAGGAGTTCCCACCATCCCTGTGCTGAGTTCCTGGGTCTGTACACCCGCTGTGCCCATTATGAGAGGTTCCAACCATCCCTATGCTGAGTTCCCGGGTCTGTACACCCGCTGTGCCCATTATGAGGGGTTCCCACCATCCCTGTGCTGAGTTCCCAGGTCTGTACACCCGCTGTGCCCATTATGAGGGGTTCCCACCATCCCTGTGCTGAGTTCCCAGGTCTGTACACCCGCTGTGCCCATTATGAGAGGTTCCCACCATCCCTGTGCTGAGTTCCCAGGTCTGTACACCCGCTGTGCCCATTATGAGGGGTTCCCACCATCCCTGTGCTGAGTTCCCGGGTCTGTACACCTGATGTGCCCATTATGAGGAGTTCCCACCATCCCTGTGCTGAGTTCCCGGGTCTGTACACCCGCTGTGCCCATTATGAGGGGTTCCCACATCCCTGTGCTGAGTTCCCGGGTCTGTACACCCGCTGTGCCCATTATGAGGGGTTCCCACCATCCCTGTGCTGAGTTCCCGGGTCTGTACACCCGCTGTGCCCATTATGAGGGGTTCCCACCATCCCTGTGCTGAGTTCCCGGGTCTGTACACCCGCTGTGCCCATTATGAGGGGTTCCCACCATCCCTGTGCTGAGTTCCCGGGTCTGTACACCCGCTGTGCCCATTATGAGGGGTTCCCACCATCCCTGTGCTGAGTTCCCGGGTCTGTACACCCGCTGTGCCCATTATGAGGGGTTCCCACCATCCCTGTGCTGAGTTCCCGGGTCTGTACACCCGCTGTGCCCATTATGAGGGGTTCCCACCATCCCTGTGCTGAGTTCCCGGGTCTGTACACCCGCTGTGCCCATTATGAGGGGTTCCCACCATCCCTGTGCTGAGTTCCCGGGTCTGTACACCCGCTGTGCCCATTATGAGGGGTTCCCACCATCCCTGTGCTGAGTTCCTGGGTCTGTACACCCGCTGTGCCCATTATGAGGGGTTCCCACATCCCTGTGCTGAGTTCCTGGGTCTGTACACCCGCTGTGCCAATTATGAGGGGTTCCCACCATCCCTGTGCTGAGTTCCCGGGTCTGTACACCCGCTGTGCCCATTATGAGGGGTTCCCACCATCCCTGTGCTGAGTTCCCGGGTCTGTACACCCGCTGTGCTCATTATGAGGGGTTCCCACCATCCCTGTGCTGAGTTCCCGGGTCTGTACACCCGCTGTGCCCATTATGAGGAGTTCCCACCATCCCTGTGCTGAGTTCCCGGGTCTGTACACCCGCTGTGCCCATTATGAGGGGTTCCCACCATCCCTGTGCTGAGTTCCCGGGTCTGTACACCCGCTGTGCCCATTATGAGGAGTTCCCACCATCCCTGTGCTGAGTTCCTGGGTCTGTTCACCCGCTGTGCCCATTATGAGGGGTTCTCACCATCCCTGTGCTGAGTTCCCGGGTCTGTACACCCGCTGTGCCCATTATGAGGGGTTCCCACCATCCCTGTGCTGAGTTCCCGGGTCTGTACACCCGCTGTGCCCATTATGAGAGGTTCCAACCATCCCTATGCTGAGTTCCCGGGTCTGTACACCCGCTGTGCCCATTATGAGGGGTTCCCACCATCCCTGTGCTGAGTTCCCAGGTCTGTACACCCGCTGTGCCCATTAGGAGGGGTTCCCACCATCCCTGTGCTGAGTTCCCAGGTCTGTACACCCGCTGTGCCCATTATGAGAGGTTCCCACCATCCCTGTGCTGAGTTCCCGGGTCTCTAAACCCACTGTGCCCATTATGAGGGGTTCCCACCATCCCTGTGCTGAGTTCCCGGGTCTCTAAACCCACTGTGCCCATTATGAGGGGTTCCCACCCTCCCTGTGCTGAATTCCTGGGTCTGTACACCTGATGTGCCCATTATGAGGGGTTCCCACCATCCCTGTGCTGAGTTCCCGGGTCTGTACACCCGCTGTGCCCATTATGAGGGGTTCCCACCATCCCTGTGCTGAGTTCCTGGGTCTGTACACCCGCTGTGCCCATTATGAGGGGTTCCCACCATCCCTGTGCTGAGTTCCCGGGTCTGTACACCCGCTGTGCCCATTATGAGGGGTTCCCACATCCCTGTGCTGAGTTCCCGGGTCTGTACACCCGCTGTGCCCATTATGAGGGGTTCCCACCATCCCTGTGCTGAGTTCCCGGGTCTGTACACCCGCTGTGCCCATTATGAGGGGTTCCCACCATCCCTGTGCTGAGTTCCCGGGTCTGTACACCCGCTGTGCCCATTATGAGGAGTTCCCACCATCCCTGTGCTGAGTTCCCGGGTCTATACACCCGCTGTGCCCATTATGAGGGGTTCCCACCATCCCTGTGCTGAGTTCCCGGGTCTGTACACCCGCTGTGCCCATTATGAGGGGTTCCCACCATCCCTGTGCTGAGTTCCCGGGTCTGTACACCCGCTGTGCCCATTATGAGGGGTTCCCACCATCCCTGTGCTGAGTTCCCGGGTCTGTACACCCGCTGTGCCCATTATGAGGGGTTCCCACATCCCTGTGCTGAGTTCCCAGGTCTGTACACCCGCTGTGCCCATTATGAGGGGTTCCCACCATCCCTGTGCTGAGTTCCCGTCCTGTACACCCGCTGTGCCCATTATGGGGGGTTCCCACATCCCTGTGCTGAGTTCCCGGGTCTGTACACCCGCTGTGCCCATTATGAGGGGTTCCCACATCCCTGTGCTGAGTTCCCAGGTCTATACACCCGCTGTGCCCATTATGAGGGGTTCTCACCATCCCTGTGCTGAGTTCCCGGGTCTGTACACCCGCTGTGCCCATTATGAGGGGTTCCCACCATCCCTGTGCTGAGTTTCCGGGTCTGTACACCCGCTGTGCCCATTATGAGGGGTTCCCACCATCCCTGTGCTGAGTTCCCGGGTCTGTACACCCGCTGTGCCCATTATGAGGGGTTCCCACATCCCTGTGCTGAGTTCCCAGGTCTGTACACCCGCTGTGCCCATTATGAGGGGTTCCCACCATCCCTGTGCTGAGTTCCCGGATCTGTACACCCGCTGTGCCCATTATGAGGAGTTCCCACCATCCCTGTGCTGAGTTCCCGGGTCTGTACACCCGCTGTGCCCATTATGAGGGGTTCCCACCATCCCTGTGCTGAGTTCCCAGGTCTGTACACCCGCTGTGCCCATTATGAGGGGTTCCCACATCCCTGTGCTGAGTTCCTGGGTCTGTACACCCGCTGTGCCCATTATGAGGGGTTCCCACCATCCCTGTGCTGAGTTCCCGGGTCTGTACACCCGCTGTGCCCATTATGAGGGGTTCCCACATCCCTGTGCTGAGTTCCCAGGTCTGTACACCCGCTGTGCCCATTATGAGGGGTTCCCACCATCCCTGTGCTGAGTTCCCAGATCTGTACACCCGCTGTGCCCATTATGAGGGGTTCCCACCATCCCTGTGCTGAGTTCCCGGGTCTGTACACCCGCTGTGCCCATTATGAGGGGTTCCCACCATCCCTGTGCTGAGTTCCTGGGTCTGTACACCCGCTGTGCCTATTATGAGGGGTTCCCACCATCCCTGTGCTGAGTTCCCGGGTCTGTACCCCCGCTGTGCCCATTATGGGGGGTTCCCACCATCCCTGTGCTGAGTTCCCGGGTCTGTACACCCGCTGTGCCCATTATGAGATGTTCCCACATCCCTGTGCTGAGTTTCCGGGTCTGTACACCCGCTGTGCCCATTATGAGGGGTTCCCACCATCCCTGTGCTGAGTTACCAGGTCTGTACTCCCGCTGTGCCCATTATGAGGAGTTCCCACCATCCCTGTGCTGAGTTCCCGGGTCTGTACACCCGCTGTGCCCATTATGGGGGGTTCCCACCATCCCTGTGCTGAGTTCCCGGGTCTGTACACCCGCTGTGCCCATTATGAGGGGTTCCCACCATCCCTGTGCTGAGTTCCCGGGTCTGTACACCCGCTGTGCCCATTATGAGGGGTTCCCACATCCCTGTGCTGAGTTCCCAGGTCTGTACACCCGCTGTGCCCATTATGAGGGGTTCTCACCATCCCTGTGCCGAGTTCCCGGGTCTGTACACCCGCTGTGCCTATTATGAGGGGTTCCCACCATCCCTGTGCTGAGTTCCCGGGTCTGTACACCCGCTGTGCCCATTATGAGGGGTTCCCACCTTCCCTGTGCTGAGTTCCTGGGTCTGTACACCCGCTGTGCCCATTATGAGGGGTTCCCACCATCCCTGTGCTGAGTTCCTGGGTCTGTACACCCACTGTGCCCATTATGAGAAGTTCCCACCATCCCTGTGCTGAGTTCCCGGGTCTGTACACCCGCTGTGCCCATTATGGGGGGTTCCCACCATCCCTGTGCTGAGTTCCTGGGTCTGTACACCCACTGTGCCCATTATGAGAAGTTCCCACCATCCCTGTGCTGAGTTCCCGGGTCTGTACACCCGCTGTGCCCATTATGAGGGGTTCCCACATCCCTGTGCTGAGTTTCCGGGTCTGTACACCCGCTGTGCCCATTATGAGGAGTTCCCACCATCCCTGTGCTGAGTTCCCGGGTCTATACACCCGCTGTGCCCATTATGAGGGGTTCCCACCATCCCTGTGCTGAGTTCCCGGGTCTGTACACCCGCTGTGCCCATTATGAGGGGTTCCCACCATCCCTGTGCTGAGTTCCTGGGTCTGTACACCCGCTGTGCCCATTATGAGGGGTTCCCACCATCCCTGTGCTGAGTTCCTGGGTCTGTACACCCGCTGTGCCCATTATGAGGGGTTCCCACCATCCCTGTGCTGAGTTCCCGGGTTTGTACACCCGCTGTGCCCATTATGAGGGGTTCCCACCATCCCTGTGCTGAGTTCCCGGGTCTGTACACCCGCTGTGCCCATTATGAGGGGTTCCCACATCCCTGTGCTGAGTTCCCAGGTCTGTACACCCGCTGTGCCCATTATGAGGGGTTCCCACCATCCCTGTGCTGAGTTTCCGGGTCTGTACACCCGCTGTGCCCATTATGAGGGGTTCCCACATCCCTGTGCTGAGTTCCCAGGTCTGTACACCCGCTGTGCCCATTATGAGGGGTTCCCACCATCCCTGTGCTGAGTTCCCGGATCTGTACACCCGCTGTGCCCATTATGAGGGGTTCCCACATCCCTGTGCTGAGTTCCCAGGTCTGTACACCCGCTGTGCCCATTATGAGGGGTTCCCACCATCCCTGTGCTGAGTTCCCGGGTCTGTACACCCGCTGTGCCCATTATGAGGGGTTCCCACCATCCCTGTGCTGAGTTCCCGGGTCTGTACACCCGCTGTGCCCATTATGAGGGGTTCCCACCATCCCTGTGCTGAGTTCCCGGGTCTGTACACCCGCTGTGCCCATTATGAGGGGTTCCCACCATCCCTGTGCTGAGTTCCCAGATCTGTACACCCGCTGTGCCCATTATGAGGGGTTCCCACCATCCCTGTGCTGAGTTCCCGGGTCTGTACACCCGCTGTGCCCATTATGAGATGTTCCCACATCCCTGTGCTGAGTTCCCGGGTCTGTACACCCGCTGTGCCTATTATGAGGGGTTCCCACCATCCCTGTGCTGAGTTCCCAGGTCTGTACACCCGCTGTGCCCATTATGAGGGGTTCCCACCATCCCTGTGCTGAGTTCCCGGGTCTGTACACCCGCTGTGCCCATTATGAGGGGTTCTCACCATCCCTGTGCCGAGTTCCCGGGTCTGTACACCCGCTGTGCCCATTATGAGGGGTTCCCACCATCCCTGTGCTGAGTTCCCGGGTCTGTACACCCGCTGTGCCCATTATGAGGGGTTCCCACCATCCCTGTGCTGAGTTCCTGGGTCTGTACACCCGCTGTGCCCATTATGAGGGGTTCCCACCATCCCTGTGCCGAGTTCCTGGGTCTGTACACCCGCTGTGCCCATTATGAGGGGTTCCCACCATCCCTGTGCCGAGTTCCTGGGTCTGTACACCCGCTGTGCCCATTATGAGGGGTTCCCACCATCCCTGTGCTGAGTTCCCGGGTCTGTACACCCGCTGTGCCCATTATGAGGGGTTCTCACCATCCCTGTGCCGAGTTCCCGGGTCTGTACACCCGCTGTGCCCATTATGAGGGGTTCCCACCGTCCCTGTGCTGAGTTCCCGGGTCTGTACACCCGCTGTGCCCATTATGAGGGGTTCCCACCATCCCTGTGCTGAGTTCCCGGGTTTGTACACCCGCTGTGCCCATTATGAGGGGTTCCCACCATCCCTGTGCTGAGTTCCCGGGTCTGTACACCCGCTGTGCCCATTATGAGGGGTTCCCACCATCCCTGTGCTGAGTTCCCTGGTCTGTACACCCGCTGTGCCCATTATGAGGAGTTCCCACCATCCCTGTGCTGAGTTCCCGGGTCTGTACACCCGCTGTGCCCATTATGAGGGGTTCCCACCATCCCTGTGCTGAGTTCCCGGGTCTGTACACACGCTGTGCCCATTATGAGGGGTTCCCACCATCCCTGTGCTGAGTTCCCGGGTCTGTACACCCGCTGTGCCCATTATGAGGGGTTCCCACCATCCCTGTGCTGAGTTCCCGGGTCTGTACACCCGCTGTGCCCATTATGAGGGGTTCCCACCATCCCTGTGCTGAGTTCCTGGGTCTGTACACCCGCTGTGCCCATTATGAGGGGTTCCGACCATCCCTATGCTGAGTTCCTGGGTCTGTACACCCACTGTGCCCATTATGAGGGGTTCCCACCATCCCTGTGCTGAGTTCTCGGGTCTGTACACCTGCTGTGCCCATTATGAGGGGTTCCCACCATCCCTGTGCTGAGTTCCCGGGTCTGTACACCCGATGTGCCCATTATGAGGGGTTCCCACCATCCCTGTGCTGAGTTCCCGGGTCTGTACACCCGCTGTGCCCATTATGAGGGGTTCCCACATCCCTGTGCTGAGTTTCCGGGTCTGTACACCCGCTGTGCCCATTATGAGGGGTTCCCACCATCCCTGTGCTGAGTTCCCGGGTCTGTACACCCGCTGTGCCCATTATGAGGAGTTCCCACCATCCCTGTGCTGAGTTCCCGGGTCTGTACACCCGCTGTGCCCATTATGAGGGGTTCCCACCATCCCTGTGCCGTGTTCCCGGCACTGTACACCCGCTGTGCCCATTATGAGGGGTTCCCACCATCCCTGTGCTGAGTTCCCGGGTCTGTACACCCGCTGTGCCCATTATGAGGAGTTCCCACCATCCCTGTGCCGTGTTCCCGGCACTGTACACCCGCTGTGCCCATTATGAGGGGTTCCCACCATCCCTGTGCTGAGTTCCCGGGTCTGTACACCCGCTGTGCCCATTATGAGGGGTTCCCACCATCCCTGTGCCGAGTTCCCGGGTCTGTACACCCGCTGTGCCCATTATGAGGGGTTCCCACCATCCCTGTGCTGAGTTCCTGGGTCTGTACACCTGCTGTGCCCATTATGAGGGGTTCCCACCATCCCTGTGCTGAGTTCCCGGGTCTGTACACCCGCTGTGCCCATTATGGGGGGTTCCCACCATCCCTGTGCTGAGTTCCCGGGTCTGTACACCCGCTGTGCCCATTATGAGGGGTTCTCACCATCCCTGTGCTGAGTTCCCGGGTCTGTACACACGCTGTGCCCATTATGAGGGGTTCCCACATCCCTGTGCTGAGTTCCCGGGTCTGTACACCCGCTGTGCCCATTATGAGGGGTTCCCACCATCCCTGTGCTGAGTTCCCGGGTCTGTACACCTGTGTGCCCATTATGAGGGGTTCCCACCCTCCCTGTGCTGAGTTCCCGGGTCTGTACACACGCTGTGCCCATTATGAGGGGTTCCCACATCCCTGTGCTGAGTTCCCGGGTCTGTACACCCGCTGTGCCCATTATGAGGGGTTCCCACCATCCCTGTGCTGAGTTCCCGGGTCTGTACACCTGTGTGCCCATTATGAGGGGTTCCCACCATCCCTGTGCTGAGTTCCCGGGTCTGTACACCCGCTGTGCCCATTATGAGGGGTTCTCACCATCCCTGTGCTGAGTTCCCGAGTCTGTACACCCGCTGTGCACATTATGAGGGGTTCCCACCCTCCCTGTGCTGAGTTCCGGGGTCTGTACACCCGCTGTGCCCATTATGAGGGGTTCCCACCATCCCTGTGCTGAGTTCCTGGGTCTGTACACCCGCTGTGCCCATTATGAGGGGTTCCCACCATCCCTGTGCTGAGTTCCCGGGTCTGTACACCCGCTGTGCCCATTATGAGGGGTTCCCACCATCCCTGTGCTGAGTTCCCGGGTCTGTACACCCGCTGTGCCCATTATGAGGGGTTCCCTCCATCCCTGTGCTGAGTTCCTGGGTCTGTACACCCGCTGTGCCCATTATGAGGGGTTCCCTCCATCCCTGTGCTGAGTTCCCGGGTCTGTACACCCGATGTGCCCATTATGAGAGGTTCCCACCATCCCTGTGCTGAGTTCCCGGGTCTGTACACCCGCTGTGCCCATTATGGGGGTTCCCACCATCCCTGTGCTGAGTTCCTGGGTCTGTACACCCGCTGTGCCCATTATGAGGGGTTCCCTCCATCCCTGTGCTGAGTTCCTGGGTCTGTACACCCGCTGTGCCCATTATGAGGGGTTCCCTCCATCCCTGTGCTGAGTTCCTGGGTCTGTACACCCGCTGTGCCCATTATGAGGGGTTCCCACCACCCCTGTGCTGAGTTCTCGGGTCTGTACACCCGCTGTGCCCATTATGAGGGGTTCCCACCATCCCTGTGCTGAGTTCCCGGGTCTGTACACCCGCTGTGCCCATTATGAGGGGTTCTCACCATCCCTGTGCCGAGTTCCCGGGTCTGTACCCCCGCTGTGCCCATTATGAGGAGTTCCCACCATCCCTGTGCTGAGTTCCCGGGTCTGTACACCCGCTGTGCCCATTATGAGGGGTTCCCACCATCCCTGTGCTGAGTTCCCGTGTCTGTACCACCCGCTGTGCCCATTATGAGGGGTTCCCACCATCCCTGTGCTGAGTTCCCGGGTCTGTACACCCGCTGTGCCCATTATGAGGGGTTCCCACCATCCCTGTGCTGAGTTCCCTGGTCTGTACACCCGCTGTGCCCATTATGAGGGGTTCCCACCATCCCTGTGCTGAGTTCCCGGGTCTGTACACCCGCTGTGCCCATTATGAGGAGTTCCCACCATCCCTGTGCTGAGTTCCCGGGTCTGTACACCCGCTGTGCCCATTATGAGGAGTTCCCACCATCCCTGTGCCGTGTTCCCGGCACTGTACACCCGCTGTGCCCATTATGAGGGGTTCCCACCATCCCTGTGCTGAGTTCCCGGGTCTGTACACCCGCTGTGCCCATTATGAGGGGTTCCCACATCCCTGTGCTGAGTTCCCGGGTCTGTACACCCGCTGTGCCCATTATGAGGGGTTCCCACCATCCCTGTGCTGAGTTCCCGGGTCTGTACACCCGCTGTGCCCATTATGAGGGGTTCCCACCATCCCTGTGCTGAGTTCCCAGGTCTGTACACCCGCTGTGCCCATTATGAGGGGTTCCCACCATCCCTGTGCTGAGTTCCTGGGTCTGTACACCCGCTGTGCCCATTATGAGGGGTTCCCAACATCCCTGTGCTGAGTTCCCGGGTCTGTACACCCGCTGTGCCCATTATGAGGGGTTCCCACCATCCCTGTGCTGAGTTCCCGGGTCTGTACACCCGCTGTGCCCATTATGAGGAGTTCCCACCATCCCTGTGCTGAGTTCCCGGGTCTATACACCCGCTGTGCCCATTATGAGGGGTTCCCACCATCCCTGTGCTGAGTTCCCGGGTCTGTACACCCGCTGTGCCCATTATGAGGGGTTCCCACCATCCCTGTGCTGAGTTCCCGGGTCTGTACACCCGCTGTGCCCATTATGAGGGGTTCCCACCATCCCTGTGCTGAGTTCCCGGGTCTGTACACCCGCTGTGCCCATTATGAGGGGTTCCCACCATCCCTGTGCTGAGTTCCCGGATCTGTACACCCGCTGTGCCCATTATGGGGGGTTCCCACATCCCTGTGCTGAGTTCCCGGGTCTGTACACCCGCTGTGCCCATTATGAGGGGTTCCCACCATCCCTGTGCTGAGTTCCCGGGTCTGTACACCCGCTGTGCCCATTATGAGGGGTTCCCACATCCCTGTGCTGAGTTCCCAGGTCTGTACACCCGCTGTGCCCATTATGAGGGGTTCCCACCATCCCTGTGCTGAGTTCCCAGGTCTATACACCCGCTGTGCCCATTATGAGGGGTTCCCACATCCCTGTGCTGAGTTCCCAGGTCTGTACACCCGCTGTGCCCATTATGAGGGGTTCCCACCATCCCTGTGCTGAGTTCCCAGATCTGTACACCCGCTGTGCCCATTATGAGGGGTTCCCACCATCCCTGTGCTGAGTTCCCGGGTCTGTACACCCGCTGTGCCTATTATGAGGGGTTCCCACCATCCCTGTGCTGAGTTCCCGGGTCTGTACACCCGCTGTGCCCATTATGAGGGGTTCCCACCATCCCTGTGCTGAGTTCCCGGGTCTGTACACCCGCTGTGCCCATTATGAGGAGTTCCTTCCATCCCTGTGCTGAGTTCCCGGGTCTGTACACCCGCTGTGCCCATTATGGGGGGTTCCCACCATCCCTGTGCTGAGTTCCCGGGTCTGTACACCCGCTGTGCCCATTATGAGGGGTTCCCACCATCCCTGTGCTGAGTTCCCGGGTCTGTACACCCGCTGTGCCCATTATGGGGGGTTTCCACCATCCCTGTGCTGAGTTCCCGGGTCTGTACACCCGCTGTGCCCATTATGAGGGGTTCCCACCATCCCTGTGCTGAGTTCCCGGGTCTGTACACCCGCTGTGCCCATTATGAGGGGTTCCCACCATCCCTGTGCTGAGTTCCCGGATCTGTACACCCGCTGTGCCCATTATGAGGGGTTCTCACCATCCCTGTGCTGAGTTCCCAGGTCTGTACACCCGCTGTGCCCATTATGAGGGGTTCTCACCATCCCTGTGCTGAGTTCCCGGGTCTGTACACCCGCTGTGCCCATTATGAGGGGTTCCCACCATCCCTGTGCCGAGTTCCCGGGTCTGTACACCCGCTGTGCCCATTATGAGGGGTTCCCACATCCCTGTGCTGAGTTCCCAGGTCTGTACACCCGCTGTGCCTATTATGAGGGGTTCCCACCATCCCTGTGCTGAGTTCCCGGGTCTGTACACCCGCTGTGCCCATTATGAGGGGTTCCCACCTTCCCTGTGCTGAGTTCCTGGGTCTGTACACCCGCTGTGCCCATTATGAGGGGTTCCCACCATCCCTGTGCTGAGTTCCTGGGTCTGTACACCCACTGTGCCCATTATGAGAAGTTCCCACCATCCCTGTGCTGAGTTCCCGGGTCTGTACACCCGCTGTGCCCATTATGGGGGGTTCCCACCATCCCTGTGCTGAGTTCCTGGGTCTGTACACCCACTGTGCCCATTATGAGAAGTTCCCACCATCCCTGTGCTGAGTTCCCGGGTCTGTACACCCGCTGTGCCCATTATGGGGGGTTCCCACCATCCCTGTGCTGAGTTCCTGGGTCTGTACACCCACTGTGCCCATTATGAGAAGTTCCCACCATCCCTGTGCTGAGTTCCCGGGTCTGTACACCCGCTGTGCCCATTATGGGGGGTTCCCACCATCCCTGTGCTGAGTTCCTGGGTCTGTACACCCACTGTGCCCATTATGAGAAGTTCCCACCATCCCTGTGCTGAGTTCCTGGGTCTGTACACCCGCTGTGCCCATTATGAGGGGTTCCCACATCCCTGTGCTGAGTTTCCGGGTCTGTACACCCGCTGTGCCCATTATGAGGAGTTCCCACCATCCCTGTGCTGAGTTCCCGGGTCTATACACCCGCTGTGCCCATTATGAGGGGTTCCCACCATCCCTGTGCTGAGTTCCCGGGTCTGTACACCCGCTGTGCCCATTATGAGGGGTTCCCACCATCCCTGTGCTGAGTTCCTGGGTCTGTACACCCGCTGTGCCCATTATGAGGGGTTCCCACCATCCCTGTGCTGAGTTCCTGGGTCTGTACACCCGCTGTGCCCATTATGAGGGGTTCCCACCATCCCTGTGCTGAGTTCCCGGGTCTGTACACCCGCTGTGCCCATTATGAGAAGTTCCCACCATCCCTGTGCTGAGTTCCCGGGTCTGTACACCCGCTGTGCCCATTATGGGGGGTTCCCACCATCCCTGTGCTGAGTTCCTGGGTCTGTACACCCGCTGTGCCCATTATGAGGGGTTCCCACCATCCCTGTGCTGAGTTCCCTGGTCTGTACACCCGCTGTGCCCATTATGAGAGGTTCCCACCATCCCTGTGCTGAGTTCCCGGGTCTGTACACCTGATGTGCCCATTATGAGGGGTTCCCACCATCCCTGTGCTGAGTTCCCGGGTCTGTACACCCGCTGTGCCCATTATGGGGGGTTCCCACATCCCTGTGCTGAGTTCCTGGGTCTGTACACCCGCTGTGCCCATTATGAGGGGTTCCCACCATCCCTGTGCTGAGTTTCCGGGTCTGTACACCCGCTGTGCCCATTATGAGGGGTTCCCACCATCCCTGTGCTGAGTTCCCGGGTCTGTACACCCGCTGTGCCAATTATGAGGGGTTCCCACCATCCCTGTGCTGAGTTCCCGGGTCTGTACACCCGCTGTGCCCATTATGAGGGGTTCCCACATCCCTGTGCTGAGTTCCTGGGTCTGTACACCCGCTGTGCCCATTATGAGGGGTTCTCACCATCCCTGTGCTGAGTTCCCGAGTCTGTACACCCGCTGTGCCCATTATGAGGAGTTTCCACCATCCCTGTGCTGAGTTCCCGGGTCTCTAAACCCACTGTGCCCATTATGAGGGGTTCCCACATCCCTGTGCTGAGTTCCTGGGTCTGTACACCCGCTGTGCCAATTATGAGGGGTTCCCACCATCCCTGTGCTGAGTTCCCGGGTCTGTACACCCGCTGTGCCAATTATGAGGGGTTCCCACCATCCCTGTGCTGAGTTCCCGGGTCTGTACACCCGCTGTGCCCATTATGAGGGGTTCCCACCATCCCTGTGCTGAGTTCCCGGGTCTGTACACCCGCTGTGCCCATTATGAGGGGTTCCGACCATCCCTGTGCTGAGTTCCCGGGTCTGTACACCCGCTGTGCCCATTATGAGAGGTTCCCACCATCCCTGTGCTGAGTTCCCGGGTCTGTACACCCGCTGTGCCCATTATGAGGGGTTCCCACCATCCCTGTGCTGAGTTCCCGGGTCTGTACACCTGCTGTGCCCATTATGAGGGGTTCCCACATCCCTGTGCTGAGTTTCCGGGTCTGTACACCCGCTGTGCCCATTATGAGGGGTTCCCACCATCCCTGTGCTGAGTTCCCGGGTCTGTACACCCGCTGTGCCCATTATGAGGGGTTCCCACATCCCTGTGCTGAGTTCCTGGGTCTGTACACCCGCTGTGCCCATTATGAGGGGTTCCCACCATCCCTGTGCTGAGTTCCCGGGTCTGTACACCTGCTGTGCCCATTATGAGGGGTTCCCACATCCCTGTGCTGAGTTTCCGGGTCTGTACACCCGCTGTGCCCATTATGAGGAGTTCCCACCATCCCTGTGCTGAGTTCCCGGGTCTATACACCCGCTGTGCCCATTATGAGGGGTTCCCACCATCCCTGTGCTGAGTTCCCGGGTCTGTACACCCGCTGTGCCCATTATGAGGGGTTCCCACCATCCCTGTGCTGAGTTCCCGGGTCTGTACACCCGCTGTGCCCATTATGAGGGGTTCCCACCATCCCTGTGCTGAGTTCCCGGGTCTGTACACCCGCTGTGCCCATTATGAGGGGTTCCCACATCCCTGTGCTGAGTTCCCGGGTCTGTACACCCGCTGTGCCCATTATGAGGGGTTCCCACCATCCCTGTGCTGAGTTCCCGGGTCTGTACACCCACTGTGCCCATTATGAGGGGTTCCCACCATCCCTGTGCTGAGTTCCCGGGTCTGTACACCCGCTGTGCCCATTATGGGGGGTTCCCACCATCCCTGTGCTGAGTTCCTGGGTCTGTACACCCACTGTGCCCATTATGAGAAGTTCCCACCATCCCTGTGCTGAGTTCCCGGGTCTGTACACCCGCTGTGCCCATTATGAGGGGTTCCCACCATCCCTGTGCTGAGTTCCCGTGTCTGTACACCCGCTGTGCCCATTATGGGGGGTTCCCACCATCCCTGTGCTGAGTTCCTGGGTCTGTACACCCGCTGTGCCCATTATGAGGGGTTCCCACATCCCTGTGCTGAGTTCCCGGGTCTGTACACCCGCTGTGCCCATTATGGGGGGTTCCCACCATCCCTGTGCTGAGTTCCTGGGTCTGTACACCCACTGTGCCCATTATGAGAAGTTCCCACCATCCCTGTGCTGAGTTCCTGGGTCTGTACACCCGCTGTGCCCATTATGAGGGGTTCCCACCATCCCTGTGCTGAGTTCCCGGGTCTGTACACCCGCTGTGCCCATTATGAGAAGTTCCCACCATCCCTGTGCTGAGTTCCCGGGTCTGTACACCCGCTGTGCCCATTATGGGGGGTTCCCACCATCCCTGTGCTGAGTTCCTGGGTCTGTACACCCGCTGTGCCCATTATGAGGGGTTCCCACCATCCCTGTGCTGAGTTCCCTGGTCTGTACACCCGCTGTGCCCATTATGAGAGGTTCCCACCATCCCTGTGCTGAGTTCCCGGGTCTGTACACCTGATGTGCCCATTATGAGGGGTTCCCACCATCCCTGTGCTGAGTTCCCGGGTCTGTACACCTGATGTGCCCATTATGAGGGGTTCCCACCATCCCTGTGCTGAGTTCCCGGGTCTGTACACCCGCTGTGCCCATTATGGGGGGTTCCCACATCCCTGTGCTGAGTTTCCGGGTCTGTACACCCGCTGTGCCCATTATGAGGGGTTCCCACCATCCCTGTGCTGAGTTCCCGGGTCTGTACACCCGCTGTGCCCATTATGAGGGGTTCCCACCATCCCTGTGCTGAGTTCCCGGGTCTGTACACCCGCTGTGCCCATTATGAGGGGTTCCCACCATCCCTGTGCTGAGTTCCCGGATCTGTACACCCGCTGTGCCCATTATGGGGGGTTCCCACATCCCTGTGCTGAGTTCCTGGGTCTGTACACCCGCTGTGCCAATTATGAGGGGTTCCCACCATCCCTGTGCTGAGTTCCCGGGTCTGTACACCCGCTGTGCCCATTATGAGGGGTTCCCACCATCCCTGTGCTGAGTTCCCGGGTCTGTACACCCGCTGTGCCCATTATGAGGGGTTCCCACCATCCCTGTGCTGAGTTCCCGGGTCTGTACACCCGCTGTGCCCATTATGAGGGGTTCCCACCATCCCTGTGCTGAGTTCCCGGGTCTGTACACCCGCTGTGCCCATTATGAGGGGTTCCCACCATCCCTGTGCTGAGTTCCCGGGTCTGTACACCCGCTGTGCCCATTATGAGGGGTTCCCACCATCCCTGTGCTGAGTTCCTGGGTCTGTACAACCGCTGTGCCAATTATGAGGGGTTCCCACCATCCCTGTGCTGAGTTCCCGGGTCTGTACACCCGCTGTGCCCATTATGAGGGGTTCCCACCATCCCTGTGCTGAGTTCCCGGGTCTGTACACCCGCTGTGCCCATTATGAGGGGTTCCCACCATCCCTGTGCTGAGTTCCCGGGTCTGTACACCCGCTGTGCCCATTATGAGGGGTTCTCACCATCCCTGTGCTGAGTTCCCGGGTCTGTACACCCGCTGTGCCCATTATGAGGGGTTCCCACCATCCCTGTGCTGAGTTCCCGGATCTGTACACCCGCTGTGCCCATTATGGGGGGTTCCCACATCCCTGTGCTGAGTTCCCGGGTCTGTACACCCGCTGTGCCCATTATGAGGGGTTCCCACCATCCCTGTGCTGAGTTCCCGGGTCTGTACACCCGCTGTGCCCATTATGAGGGGTTCCCACATCCCTGTGCTGAGTTCCCAGGTCTATACACCCGCTGTGCCCATTATGGGGGGTTCCCACATCCCTGTGCTGAGTTCCCGGGTCTGTACACCCGCTGTGCCCATTATGGGGGGTTCCCACATCCCTGTGCTGAGTTCCCGGGTCTGTACACCCGCTGTGCCCATTATGAGGGGTTCCCACCATCCTTGTGCTGAGTTCCCAGGTCTGTACACCCGCTGTGCCCATTATGGGGGGTTCCCACCATCCCTGTGCTGAGTTCCCAGGTCTATACACCCGCTGTGCCCATTATGAGGGGTTCCCACCATCCCTGTGCTGAGTTCCCAGGTCTGTACACCCGCTGTGCCTATTATGAGGGGTTCCCACCATCCCTGTGCTGAGTTCCCGGGTCTGTACACCCGCTGTGCCCATTATGAGGGGTTCCCACATCCCTGTGCTGAGTTCCCAGGTCTGTACACCCGCTGTGCCCATTATGAGGGGTTCCCACCATCCCTGTGCTGAGTTCCCGGGTCTGTACACCCGCTGTGCCCATTATGAGGGGTTCCCACATCCCTGTGCTGAGTTCCCAGGTCTGTACACCCGCTGTGCCCATTATGAGGGGTTCCCACCATCCCTGTGCTGAGTTCCCAGATCTGTACACCCGCTGTGCCCATTATGAGGGGTTCCCACCATCCCTGTGCTGAGTTCCCGGGTCTGTACAACCGCTGTGCCTATTATGAGGGGTTCCCACCATCCCTGTGCTGAGTTCCCGGGTCTGTACACCCGCTGTGCCCATTATGAGATGTTCCCACATCCCTGTGCTGAGTTTCCGGGTCTGTACACCCGCTGTGCCCATTATGAGGGGTTCCCACCATCCCTGTGCTGAGTTCCCGGGTCTGTACATCCGCTGTGCCCATTATGAGGGGTTCCCACCATCCCTGTGCTGAGTTCCCGGGTCTGTACACCCGCTGTGCCCATTATGAGGGGTTCCCACCATCCCTGTGCTGAGTTCCTGGGTCTGTACACCCGCTGTGCCCATTATGAGGGGTTCCCACCATCCCTGTGCTGAGTTCCCGGGTCTGTACATCCGCTGTGCCCATTATGAGGGGTTCCCACCATCCCTGTGCCGAGTTCCCGGGTCTGTACACCCGCTGTGCCCATTATGAGGGGTTCCCACATCCCTGTGCTGAGTTCCCAGGTCTGTACACCCGCTGTGCCCATTATGAGGGGTTCCCACCATCCCTGTGCTGAGTTCCCGGGTCTGTACAACCGCTGTGCCCATTATGAGGGGTTCCCACCATCCCTGTGCTGAGTTCCCGGGTCTGTACACCCGCTGTGCCCATTATGAGGGGTTCTCACCATCCCTGTGCTGAGTTCCCGGGTCTTTACACCCGCTGTGCCTATTATGAGGGGTTCCCACCATCCCTGTGCTGAGTTCCTGGGTCTGTACACCCGCTGTGCCCATTATGAGGGGTTCCCACCATCCCTGTGCTGAGTTCCCGGGTTTGTACACCCGCTGTGCCCATTATGGGGGGTTCCCACCATCCCTGTGCTGAGTTCCTGGGTCTGTACACCCGCTGTGCCCATTATGAGGGGTTCCCACCATCCCTGTGCTGAGTTCCCTGGTCTGTACACCCGCTGTGCCCATTATGAGAGGTTCCCACCATCCCTGTGCTGAGTTCCCGGGTCTGTACACCTGATGTGCCCATTATGAGGGGTTCCCACCATCCCTGTGCTGAGTTCCCGGGTCTGTACACCTGCTGTGCCCATTATGGGGGGTTCCCACATCCCTGTGCTGAGTTTCCGGGTCTGTACACCCGCTGTGCCCATTATGAGGGGTTCCCACCATCCCTGTGCTGAGTTCCCGGGTCTGTACACCCGCTGTGCCCATTATGAGGGGTTCCCACATCCCTGTGCTGAGTTCCTGGGTCTGTACACCCGCTGTGCCAATTATGGGGGGTTCCCACCATCCCTGTGCTGAGTTCCTGGGTCTGTACACCCGCTGTGCCCATTATGAGGGGTTCCGACCATCCCTGTGCTGAGTTCTCGGGTCTGTACACCTGCTGTGCCCATTATGAGGGGTTCCCACCATCCCTGTGCTGAGTTCCCGGGTCTGTACACCCGCTGTGCCCATTATGAGGGGTTCCCACATCCCTGTGCTGAGTTTCCGGGTCTGTACACCCGCTGTGCCCATTATGAGGGGTTCCCACCATCCCTGTGCTGAGTTCCCGGGTCTGTACACCCGCTGTGCCCATTATGAGGGGTTCCCACCATCCCTGTGCTGAGTTCCCGGGTCTGTACACCCGCTGTGCCCATTATGAGGAGTTCCCACCATCCCTGTGCTGAGTTCCCGGGTCTGTACACCCGCTGTGCCCATTATGAGGGGTTCCCACCATCCCTGTGCCGTGTTCCCGGCACTGTACACCCGCTGTGCCCATTATGAGGGGTTCCCACCATCCCTGTGCTGAGTTCCCGGGTCTGTACACCCGCTGTGCCCATTATGAGGGGTTCCCACCATCCCTGTGCTGAGTTCCCGGGTCTGTACACCCGCTGTGCCCATTATGAGGGGTTCCCACCATCCCTGTGCTGAGTTCCTGGGTCTGTACACCCGCTGTGCCCATTATGAGGGGTTCCCACCATCCCTGTGCTGAGTTCCCGGGTCTGTACACCCGCTGTGCCCATTATGAGGGGTTCCCACCATCCCTGTGCTGAGTTCCCGGGTCTGTACACCCGCTGTGCCCATTATGAGGGGTTCCCACCATCCCTGTGCTGAGTTCCCGGGTCTGTACACCCGCTGTGCCCATTATGAGGGGTTCCCACATCCCTGTGCTGAGTTTCCGGGTCTGTACACCCGCTGTGCCCATTATGAGGGGTTCCCACCATCCCTGTGCTGAGTTCCCGGGTCTGTACACCCGCTGTGCCCATTATGAGGGGTTCCCACCATCCCTGTGCTGAGTTCCCGGGTCTGTACACCCGCTGTGCCCATTATGAGGAGTTCCCACCATCCCTGTGCTGAGTTCCCGGGTCTGTACACCCGCTGTGCCCATTATGAGGGGTTCCCACCATCCCTGTGCCGTGTTCCCGGCACTGTACACCCGCTGTGCCCATTATGAGGGGTTCCCACCATCCCTGTGCTGAGTTCCCGGGTCTGTACACCCGCTGTGCCCATTATGAGGGGTTCCCACCATCCCTGTGCTGAGTTCCCGGGTCTGTACACCCGCTGTGCCCATTATGAGGAGTTCCCACCATCCCTGTGCTGAGTTCCCGGGTCTGTACACCCGCTGTGCCCATTATGAGGAGTTCCCACCATCCCTGTGCTGAGTTCCCGGGTCTGTACACCCGCTGTGCCCATTATGAGGGGTTCCCACCATCCCTGTGCTGAGTTCCCGGGTCTGTACACCCGCTGTGCCCATTATGAGGGGTTCCCACCATCCCTGTGCTGAGTTCCCGGGTCTGTACACCCGCTGTGCCCATTATGAGGGGTTCCCACCATCCCTGTGCTGAGTTCCCGGGTCTGTACACCCGCTGTGCCCATTATGAGGGGTTCCCACCATCCCTGTGCTGAGTTCCTGGGTCTGTACACCCGCTGTGCCCATTATGAGGGGTTCCCACCATCCCTGTGCTGAGTTCCCGGGTCTGTACACCCGCTGTGCCCATTATGAGGGGTTCCCACCATCCCTGTGCTGAGTTCCCGGGTCTGTACACCCGCTGTGCCCATTATGAGGGGTTCCCACCATCCCTGTGCTGAGTTCCCGGGTCTGTACACCCGCTGTGCCCATTATGAGGAGTTCCCACCATCCCTGTGCTGAGTTCCCGGGTCTATACACCCGCTGTGCCCATTATGAGGGGTTCCCACCATCCCTGTGCTGAGTTCCCGGGTCTGTACACCCGCTGTGCCCATTATGAGGGGTTCCCACCATCCCTGTGCTGAGTTCCCGGGTCTGTACACCCGCTGTGCCCATTATGAGGGGTTCCCACCATCCCTGTGCTGAGTTCCCGGGTCTGTACACCCGCTGTGCCCATTATGAGGGGTTCCCACATCCCTGTGCTGAGTTCCCAGGTCTGTACACCCGCTGTGCCCATTATGAGGGGTTCCCACCATCCCTGTGCTGAGTTCCCGGATCTGTACACCCGCTGTGCCCATTATGGGGGGTTCCCACATCCCTGTGCTGAGTTCCCGGGTCTGTACACCCGCTGTGCCCATTATGAGGGGTTCCCACCATCCCTGTGCTGAGTTCCCGGGTCTGTACACCCGCTGTGCCCATTATGAGGGGTTCCCACCATCCCTGTGCTGAGTTCCCAGGTCTATACACCCGCTGTGCCCATTATGAGGGGTTCTCACCATCCCTGTGCTGAGTTCCCGGGTCTGTACACCCGCTGTGCCCATTATGAGGGGTTCCCACCATCCCTGTGCTGAGTTTCCGGGTCTGTACACCCGCTGTGCCCATTATGAGGGGTTCCCACCATCCCTGTGCTGAGTTCCCGGGTCTGTACACCCGCTGTGCCCATTATGAGGGGTTCCCACATCCCTGTGCTGAGTTCCCAGGTCTGTACACCCGCTGTGCCCATTATGAGGGGTTCCCACCATCCCTGTGCTGAGTTCCCGGATCTGTACACCCGCTGTGCCCATTATGAGGGGTTCCCACATCCCTGTGCTGAGTTCCCAGGTCTGTACACCCGCTGTGCCCATTATGAGGGGTTCCCACCATCCCTGTGCTGAGTTCCCGGGTCTGTACACCCGCTGTGCCTATTATGAGGGGTTCCCACCATCCCTGTGCTGAGTTCCCGGGTCTGTACACCCGCTGTGCCCATTATGAGGAGTTCCCACCATCCCTGTGCTGAGTTCCTGGGTCTGTACACCCGCTGTGCCCATTATGAGATGTTCCCACATCCCTGTGCTGAGTTTCCGGGTCTGTACACCCGCTGTGCCCATTATGAGGGGTTCCCACCATCCCTGTGCTGAGTTCCCGGGTCTGTACACCCGCTGTGCCCATTATGAGGAGTTCCCACCATCCCTGTGCTGAGTTCCCGGGTCTGTACACCCGCTGTGCCCATTATGGGGGGTTCCCACCATCCCTGTGCTGAGTTCCCGGGTCTGTACACCCGCTGTGCCCATTATGAGGGGTTCCCACCATCCCTGTGCTGAGTTCCCGGGTCTGTACACCCGCTGTGCCCATTATGAGGGGTTCCCACCATCCCTGTGCTGAGTTCCCGGGTCTGTACACCCGCTGTGCCCATTATGAGGGGTTCCCACCATCCCTGTGCTGAGTTCCCGGGTCTGTACACCCGCTGTGCCCATTATGAGGGGTTCTCACCATCCCTGTGCTGAGTTCCCAGGTCTGTACACCCGCTGTGCCCATTATGAGGGGTTCCCACCATCCCTGTGCTGAGTTCCCGGGTCTGTACACCCGCTGTGCCCATTATGAGGGGTTCTCACCATCCCTGTGCTGAGTTCCCAGGTCTGTACACCCGCTGTGCCCATTATGAGGGGTTCTCACCATCCCTGTGCTGAGTTCCCAGGTCTGTACACCCGCTGTGCCCATTATGAGGGGTTCCCACCATCCCTGTGCCGAGTTCCCGGGTCTGTACACCCGCTGTGCCCATTATGAGGGGTTCCCACCATCCCTGTGCTGAGTTCCCGGGTCTGTACACCCGCTGTGCCCATTATGAGGGGTTCCCACATCCCTGTGCTGAGTTCCCAGGTCTGTACACCCGCTGTGCCTATTATGAGGGGTTCCCACCATCCCTGTGCTGAGTTCCCGGGTCTGTACACCCGCTGTGCCCATTATGAGGGGTTCCCACCTTCCCTGTGCTGAGTTCCTGGGTCTGTACACCCGCTGTGCCCATTATGAGGGGTTCCCACCATCCCTGTGCTGAGTTCCTGGGTCTGTACACCCGCTGTGCCCATTATGAGAAGTTCCCACCATCCCTGTGCTGAGTTCCCGGGTCTGTACACCCGCTGTGCCCATTATGGGGGGTTCCCACCATCCCTGTGCTGAGTTCCTGGGTCTGTACACCCACTGTGCCCATTATGAGAAGTTCCCACCATCCCTGTGCTGAGTTCCCGGGTCTGTACACCCGCTGTGCCCAATATGAGGGGTTCCCACCATCCCTGTGCTGAGTTCCCGGGTCTGTACACCCACTGTGCCCATTATGAGAAGTTCCCACCATCCCTGTGCTGAGTTCCCGGGTCTGTACACCCGCTGTGCCCATTATGAGGGGTTCCCACCATCCCTGTGCTGAGTTCCCGGGTCTGTACACCCACTGTGCCCATTATGAGAAGTTCCCACCATCCCTGTGCTGAGTTCCCGGGTCTGTACACCTGCTGTGCCCATTATGAGGGGTTCCCACATCCCTGTGCTGAGTTTCCGGGTCTGTACACCCGCTGTGCCCATTATGAGGAGTTCCCACCATCCCTGTGCTGAGTTCCCGGGTCTATACACCCGCTGTGCCCATTATGAGGGGTTCCCACCATCCCTGTGCTGAGTTCCCGGGTCTGTACACCCGCTGTGCCCATTATGAGGGGTTCCCACCATCCCTGTGCTGAGTTCCTGGGTCTGTACACCCGCTGTGCCCATTATGAGGGGTTCCCACCATCCCTGTGCTGAGTTCCTGTGTCTGTACACCCGCTGTGCCCATTATGAGGGGTTTCCACCATCCCTGTGCTGAGTTCCCGGGTCTGTACACCCGCTGTGCCCATTATGAGAAGTTCCCACCATCCCTGTGCTGAGTTCCCGGGTCTGTACACCCGCTGTGCCCATTATGGGGGGTTCCCACCATCCCTGTGCTGAGTTCCTGGGTCTGTACACCCGCTGTGCCCATTATGAGGGGTTCCCACCATCCCTGTGCTGAGTTCCCTGGTCTGTACACACGCTGTGCCCATTATGAGAGGTTCCCACCATCCCTGTGCTGAGTTCCCGGGTCTGTACACCTGATGTGCCCATTATGAGGGGTTCCCACCATCCCTGTGCTGAGTTCCCGGGTCTGTACACCCGCTGTGCCCATTATGAGGGGTTCCCACCATCCCTGTGCTGAGTTCCCGGGTCTGTACACCCGCTGTGCCCATTATGAGGGGTTCCCACCATCCCTGTGCTGAGTTCCCGGGTCTGTACACCTGATGTGCCCATTATGAGGGGTTCCCACCATCCCTGTGCTGAGTTCCCGGGTCTGTACACCCGCTGTGCCCATTATGGGGGGTTCCCACATCCCTGTGCTGAGTTTCCGGGTCTGTACACCCGCTGTGCCCATTATGAGGGGTTCCCACCATCCCTGTGCTGAGTTCCCGGGTCTGTACACCCGCTGTGCCCATTATGAGGGGTTCCCACATCCCTGTGCTGAGTTCCTGGGTCTGTACACCCGCTGTGCCAATTATGAGGGGTTCCCACCATCCCTGTGCTGAGTTCCCGGGTCTGTACACCCGCTGTGCCCATTATGAGGGGTTCTCACCATCCCTGTGCTGAGTTCCTGGGTCTGTACACCCGCTGTGCCAATTATGAGGGGTTCCCACCATCCCTGTGCTGAGTTCCCGGGTCTGTACACCCGCTGTGCCCATTATGAGGGGTTCCCACCATCCCTGTGCTGAGTTCCCGGGTCTGTACACCCGCTGTGCCCATTATGAGGGGTTCCGACCATCCCTGTGCTGAGTTCCCGGGTCTGTACACCCGCTGTGCCCATTATGAGGGGTTCCGACCATCCCTGTGCTGAGTTCCCGGGTCTGTACACCTGCTGTGCCCATTATGAGGGGTTCCCACATCCCTGTGCTGAGTTTCCGGGTCTGTACACCCGCTGTGCCCATTATGAGGGGTTCCCACCATCCCTGTGCTGAGTTCCTGGGTCTGTACACCCACTGTGCCCATTATGAGGGGTTCCCACCATCCCTGTGCTGAGTTCCCGGGTCTGTACACCCGCTGTGCCCATTATGGGGGGTTCCCACCATCCCTGTGCTGAGTTCCTGGGTCTGTACACCCGCTGTGCCCATTATGAGGGGTTCCCACCATCCCTGTGCTGAGTTCCTGGGTCTGTACACCCACTGTGCCCATTATGAGGGGTTCCCACCATCCCTGTGCTGAGTTCCTGGGTCTGTACACCCGCTGTGCCCATTATGAGGGGTTCCCACCATCCCTGTGCTGAGTTCCTGGGTCTGTACACCCGCTGTGCCCATTATGGGGGGTTCCCACCATCCCTGTGCTGAGTTCCTGGGTCTGTACACCCGCTGTGCCCATTATGAGGGGTTCCCACCATCCCTGTGCTGAGTTCCTGGGTCTGTACACCCACTGTGCCCATTATGAGGGGTTCCCACCATCCCTGTGCTGAGTTCCCGGGTCTGTACACCCGCTGTGCCCATTATGAGGGGTTCCCACCATCCCTGTGCTGAGTTCCTGGGTCTGTACACCCGCTGTGCCCATTATGAGGGGTTCCCACCATCCCTGTGCTGAGTTCCCGGGTCTGTACACCCGCTGTGCCCATTATGAGGGGTTCCCTCCATCCCTGTGCTGAGTTCCCGGGTCTGTACACCCGCTGTGCCCATTATGAGAAGTTCCCACCATCCCTGTGCTGAGTTCCCGGGTCTGTACACCCGCTGTGCCCATTATGAGAAGTTCCCACCATCCCTGTGCTGAGTTCCCGGGTCTGTACACCCGCTGTGCCCATTATGGGGGGTTCCCACCATCCCTGTGCTGAGTTCCTGGGTCTGTACACCCGCTGTGCCCATTATGGGGGGTTCCCACCATCCCTGTGCTGAGTTCCCAGGTCTGTACACCCACTGTGCCCATTATGAGAAGTTCCCACCATCCCTGTGCTGAGTTCCTGGGTCTGTACACCCACTGTGCCCATTATGAGAAGTTCCCACCATCCCTGTGCTGAGTTCCCGGGTCTGTACACCCGCTGTGCCCATTATGGGGGGTTCCCACCATCCCTGTGCTGAGTTCCTGGGTCTGTACACCCGCTGTGCCCATTATGGGGGGTTCCCACCATCCCTGTGCTGAGTTCCCAGGTCTGTACACCCACTGTGCCCATTATGAGAAGTTCCCACCATCCCTGTGCTGAGTTCCCGGGTCTGTACACCTGCTGTGCCCATTATGAGGGGTTCCCACATCCCTGTGCTGAGTTTCCGGGTCTGTACACCCGCTGTGCCCATTATGGGGGGTTCCCACCATCCCTGTGCTGAGTTCCCAGGTCTGTACACCCACTGTGCCCATTATGAGAAGTTCCCACCATCCCTGTGCTGAGTTCCCGGGTCTGTACACCTGCTGTGCCCATTATGAGGGGTTCCCACATCCCTGTGCTGAGTTTCCGGGTCTGTACACCCGCTGTGCCCATTATGAGGAGTTCCCACCATCCCTGTGCTGAGTTCCCGGGTCTATACACCCGCTGTGCCCATTATGAGGGGTTCCCACCATCCCTGTGCTGAGTTCCCGGGTCTGTACACCCGCTGTGCCCATTATGAGGGGTTCCCACCATCCCTGTGCTGAGTTCCTGGGTCTGTACACCCGCTGTGCCCATTATGAGGGGTTCCCACCATCCCTGTGCTGAGTTCCTGGGTCTGTACACCCGCTGTGCCCATTATGAGGGGTTCCCACCATCCCTGTGCTGAGTTCCTGGGTCTGTACACCCGCTGTGCCCATTATGAGGGGTTCCCACCATCCCTGTGCTGAGTTCCCGGGTCTGTACACCCGCTGTGCCCATTATGTGAAGTTCCCACCATCCCTGTGCTGAGTTCCCGGGTCTGTACACCCGCTGTGCCCATTATGGGGGGTTCCCACCATCCCTGTGCTGAGTTCCTGGGTCTGTACACCCGCTGTGCCCATTATGAGGGGTTCCCACCATCCCTGTGCTGAGTTCCCTGGTCTGTACACCCGCTGTGCCCATTATGAGAGGTTCCCACCATCCCTGTGCTGAGTTCCCCGGGTCTGTACACCCGCTGTGCCCATTATGGGGGGTTCCCACATCCCTGTGCTGAGTTTCCGGGTCTGTACACCCGCTGTGCCCATTATGAGGGGTTCCCACCATCCCTGTGCTGAGTTCCCGGGTCTGTACACCCGCTGTGCCCATTATGAGGGGTTCCCACATCCCTGTGCTGAGTTCCTGGGTCTGTACACCCGCTGTGCCCATTATGAGGGGTTCCCACATCCCTGTGCTGAGTTCCCAGGTCTGTACACCCGCTGTGCCCATTATGAGGGGTTCTCACCATCCCTGTGCTGAGTTCCCGGGTCTGTACACCCGCTGTGCCCATTATGAGGGGTTCTCACCATCCCTGTGCTGAGTTCCTGGGTCTGTACACCCGCTGTGCCCATTATGAGGGGTTCCCACCATCCCTGTGCTGAGTTCCGGGTCTGTACACCCGCTGTGCCAATTATGAGGGGTTCCCACCATCCCTGTGCTGAGTTCCCGGGTCTGTACACCCGCTGTGCCCATTATGAGGGGTTCTCACCATCCCTGTGCTGAGTTCCTGGGTCTGTACACCCGCTGTGCCCATTATGAGGGGTTCCCACCATCCCTGTGCCGAGTTCCTGGGTCTGTACACCCGCTGTGCCCATTATGAGGGGTTCCCACCATCCCTGTGCTGAGTTCCCGGGTCTGTACACCCGCTGTGCCCATTATGAGGGGTTCCCACCATCCCTGTGCTGAGTTCCCGGGTCTGTACACCCGCTGTGCCCATTATGAGGGGTTCCCACCATCCCTGTGCTGAGTTCCCGGGTCTGTACACCCGCTGTGCCCATTATGAGGGGTTCCCACCATCCCTGTGCTGAGTTCCCGGGTCTGTACACCCGCTGTGCCCATTATGAGGGGTTCCCACCATCCCTGTGCTGAGTTCCCGGGTCTGTACACCCGCTGTGCCCATTATGAGGGGTTCCCACCATCCCTGTGCTGAGTTCCTGGGTCTGTACAACCCGCTGTGCCAATTATGAGGGGTTCCCACCATCCCTGTGCTGAGTTCCCGGGTCTGTACACCCGCTGTGCCCATTATGAGGGGTTCCCACCATCCCTGTGCTGAGTTCCCGGGTCTGTACACCCGCTGTGCCCATTATGAGGGGTTCCCACCATCCCTGTGCTGAGTTCCCGGATCTGTACACCCGCTGTGCCCATTATGGGGGGTTCCCACATCCCTGTGCTGAGTTCCCGGGTCTGTACACCCGCTGTGCCCATTATGAGGGGTTCCCACCATCCCTGTGCTGAGTTCCCGGGTCTGTACACCCGCTGTGCCCATTATGAGGGGTTCCCACATCCCTGTGCTGAGTTCCCAGGTCTATACACCCGCTGTGCCCATTATGAGGGGTTCCCACCATCCTTGTGCTGAGTTCCCAGGTCTGTACACCCGCTGTGCCCATTATGGGGGGTTCCCACCATCCCTGTGCTGAGTTCCCAGGTCTATACACCCGCTGTGCCCATTATGAGGGGTTCCCACCATCCCTGTGCTGAGTTCCCGGGTCTGTACACCCGCTGTGCCCATTATGAGGGGTTCCCACATCCCTGTGCTGAGTTCCCAGGTCTGTACACCCGCTGTGCCCATTATGAGGGGTTCCCACCATCCCTGTGCTGAGTTTCCGGGTCTGTACACCCGCTGTGCCCATTATGAGGGTTCCCACCATCCCTGTGCTGAGTTCCCGGGTCTGTACACCCGCTGTGCCCATTATGAGGGGTTCCCACATCCCTGTGCTGAGTTCCCAGGTCTGTACACCCGCTGTGCCCATTATGAGGGGTTCCCACCATCCCTGTGCTGAGTTCCCGGATCTGTACACCCGCTGTGCCCATTATGAGGGGTTCCCACATCCCTGTGCTGAGTTCCCAGGTCTGTACACCCGCTGTGCCCATTATGAGGGGTTCCCACCATCCCTGTGCTGAGTTCCCAGATCTGTACACCCGCTGTGCCCATTATGAGGGGTTCCCACCATCCCTGTGCTGAGTTCCCGGGTCTGTACACCCGCTGTGCCTATTATGAGGGGTTCCCACCATCCCTGTGCTGAGTTCCCGGGTCTGTACACCCGCTGTGCCCATTATGAGGGGTTCCCCACCATCCCCTTGTGCTGAGTTCCCGGGTCTGTACACCCGCTGTGCCCATTATGAGATGTTCCCACATCCCTGTGCTGAGTTTCCGGGTCTGTACACCCGCTGTGCCCATTATGAGGGGTTCCCACCATCCCTGTGCTGAGTTCCCGGGTCTGTACACCCGCTGTGCCCATTATGAGGAGTTCCCACCATCCCTGTGCTGAGTTCCCGGGTCTGTACACCCGCTGTGCCCATTATGGGGGGTTCCCACCATCCCTGTGCTGAGTTCCCGGGTCTGTACAACCGCTGTGCCCATTATGAGGGGTTCCCACCATCCCTGTGCTGAGTTCCCGGGTCTGTACACCCGCTGTGCCCATTATGAGGGGTTCTCACCATCCCTGTGCCGAGTTCCCGGGTCTGTACACCCGCTGTGCCCATTATGAGGGGTTCCCACCATCCCTGTGCTGAGTTCCCGGGTCTGTACACCCGCTGTGCCCATTATGAGGGGTTCCCACCATCCCTGTGCTGAGTTCCCGGGTCTGTACACCCGCTGTGCCCATTATGAGGGGTTCTCACCATCCCTGTGCCGAGTTCCCGGGTCTGTACACCCGCTGTGCCCATTATGAGGGGTTCCCACCATCCCTGTGCTGAGTTCCCGGGTCTGTACACCCGCTGTGCCCATTATGAGGGGTTCCCACCATCCCTGTGCTGAGTTCCCGGGTCTGTACACCCGCTGTGCCCATTATGAGGGGTTCTCACCATCCCTGTGCTGAGTTCCCGGGTCTGTACACCCGCTGTGCCCATTATGAGGGGTTCCCACCATCCCTGTGCTGAGTTCCCAGGTCTGTACACCCGCTGTGCCCATTATGAGGGACTCCCACCATCCCTGTGCTGAGTTCCCAGGTCTGTACACCCGCTGTGCCCATTATGAGGGGTTCCCACCATCCCTGTGCTGAGTTCCCGGGTCTGTACTCCCGCTGTGCCTATTATGAGGGGTTCCCACCATCCCCTGTGCTGAGTTCCTGGGTCTGTACACCCGCTGTGCCCATTATGAGGGGTTCCCACCTTCCCTGTGCTGAGTTCCTGGGTCTGTACACCCGCTGTGCCCATTATGAGGGGTTCCCACCATCCCTGTGCTGAGTTCCTGGGTCTGTACACCCACTGTGCCCATTATGAGAAGTTCCCACCATCCCTGTGCTGAGTTCCCGGGTTTGTACACCCGCTGTGCCCATTATGAGGGGTTCCCACCATCCCTGTGCTGAGTTCCCAGGTCTGTACACCCGCTGTGCCCATTATGAGGGGTTCCCACCATCCCTGTGCTGAGTTCCCTGGTCTGTACACCCGCTGTGCCCATTATGAGAGGTTCCCACCATCCCTGTGCTGAGTTCCCGGGTCTGTACACCTGATGTGCCCATTATGAGGGGTTCCCACTATCCCTGTGCTGAGTTCCCGGGTCTGTACACCCGCTGTGCCCATTATGAGGGGTTCCCACCATCCCTGTGCTGAGTTCCCGGGTCTGTACACCCGCTGTGCCCATTATGAGGGGTTCCCACCATCCCTGTGCTGAATTCCCGGGTCTGTACACCCGCTGTGCCCATTATGAGGGGTTCCCACATCCCTGTGCTGAGTTCCCGGGTCTGTACACCCGCTGTGCCCATTATGAGGGGTTCCCACCATCCCTGTGCTGAGTTCCCGGGTCTGTACACCCGCTGTGCCCATTATGAGAGGTTCCCACCATCCCTGTGCTGAGTTCCTGCGTCTGTACACCCGCTGTGCCCATTATGAGGGGTTCCCACCATCCCTGTGCTGAGTTCCTGGGTCTGTACACCCGCTGTGCCCATTATGAGGGGTTCCCACATCCCTGTGCTGAGTTCCTGGGTCTGTACACCCGCTGTGCCAATTATGGGGGGTTCCCACCATCCCTGTGCTGAGTTCCTGGGTCTGTACACCCGCTGTGCCCATTATGAGGGGTTCCGACCATCCCTGTGCTGAGTTCTCGGGTCTGTACACCCGCTGTGCCCATTATGAGGGGTTCCCACCATCCCTGTGCTGAGTTCCCGGGTCTGTACACCCGCTGTGCCCATTATGAGGGGTTCTCACCATCCCTGTGCTGAGTTCCCGGGTCTGTACACCCGCTGTGCCCATTATGGGGGGTTCCCACCATCCCTGTGCTGAGTTCCCGGGTCTGTACACCTGCTGTGCCCATTATGAGGGGTTCCCACCATCCCTGTGCTGAGTTCCCGGGTCTGTACACCCGCTGTGCCCATTATGAGGGGTTCCCACATCCCTGTGCTGAGTTTCCGGGTCTGTACACCCGCTGTGCCCATTATGAGGGGTTCCCACATCCCTGTGCTGAGTTCCTGGGTCTGTACACCCGCTGTGCCCATTATGAGGGGTTCTCACCATCCCTGTGCTGAGTTCCCGGGTCTGTACACCCGCTGTGCCCATTATGAGGGGTTCCCACCATCCCTGTGCTGAGTTCCCGGGTCTGTACACCCGCTGTGCCCATTATGAGGAGTTCCCACCATCCCTGTGCTGAGTTCCCGGGTCTGTACACCCGCTGTGCCCATTATGAGGGGTTCCCACCATCCCTGTGCCGTGTTCCCGGCACTGTACACCCGCTGTGCCCATTATGAGGGGTTCCCACCATCCCTGTGCTGAGTTCCCGGGTCTGTACACCCGCTGTGCCCATTATGAGGGGTTCCCACCATCCCTGTGCTGAGTTCCCGGGTCTGTACACCCGCTGTGCCCATTATGAGGGGTTCCCACCATCCCTGTGCCGAGTTCCCGGGTCTGTACACCCGCTGTGCCCATTATGAGGGGTTCCCACCATCCCTGTGCTGAGTTCCTGGGTCTGTACACCCGCTGTGCCCATTATGAGGGGTTCCCACCATCCCTGTGCTGAGTTCCCGGGTCTGTACACCCGCTGTGCCCATTATGGGGGGTTCCCACCATCCCTGTGCTGAGTTCCCGGGTCTGTACACACGCTGTGCCCATTATGAGGGGTTCCCACCATCCCTGTGCTGAGTTCCCGGGTCTGTACACCCGCTGTGCCCATTATGAGGGGTTCTCACCATCCCTGTGCTGAGTTCCCGGGTCTGTACACCTGTGTGCCCATTATGAGGGGTTCTCACCATCCCTGTGCTGAGTTCCCGGGTCTGTACACCCGCTGTGCCCATTATGAGGGGTTCCCACCATCCCTGTGCTGAGTTCCCGGGTCTGTACACCCGCTGTGCCCATTATGAGGAGTTCCCACCATCCCTGTGCTGAGTTCCCGGGTCTGTACACCCGCTGTGCCCATTATGAGGGGTTCCCACCATCCCTGTGCTCAGTTCCCGGGTCTTTACACCCGCTGTGCCCATTATGAGGGGTTCCCACCATCCTTGTGCTGAGTTCCCGGGTCTCTACACCCGCTGTGCCCATTATGAGGGGTTCCCACCATCCCTGTGCTGAGTTCCCGGGTCTGTACACCCGCTGTGCCCATTATGAGGGGTTCCCACCATCCCTGTGCTGAGTTCCCGGGTCTGTACACCCGCTGTGCCCATTATGAGGGGTTCTCACCATCCCTGTGCTGAGTTCCCGGGTCTGTACACCCGCTGTGCCCATTATGAGGGGTTCCCACCATCCCTGTGCTGAGTTCCCGGGTCTGTACACCCGCTGTGCCCATTATGAGGGGTTCTCACCATCCCTGTGCTGAGTTCCCGGGTCTGTACACCCGCTGTGCCCATTATGAGGGGTTCCCACCATCCCTGTGCTGAGTTCCGGGGTCTGTACACCCGCTGTGCCCATTATGAGGGGTTCCCACCATCCCTGTGCTGAGTTCCTGGGTCTGTACACCCGCTGTGCCCATTATGAGGGGTTCCCACCATCCCTGTGCTGAGTTCCCGGGTCTGTACACCCGCTGTGCCCATTATGAGGGGTTCCCTCCATCCCTGTGCTGAGTTCCTGGGTCTGTACACCCGCTGTGCCCATTATGAGGGGTTCCCTCCATCCCTGTGCTGAGTTCCCGGGTCTGTACACCCGATGTGCCCATTATGAGAGGTTCCCACCATCGCTGTGCTGAGTTCCTGGGTCTGTACACCCGCTGTGCCCATTATGAGGGGTTCCCACCATCCCTGTGCTGAGTTCCCGGGTCTGTACACCCGCTGTGCCCATTATGAGGGGTTCCCTCCATCCCTGTGCTGAGTTCCTGGGTCTGTACACCCGCTGTGCCCATTATGAGGGGTTCCCTCCATCCCTGTGCTGAGTTCCTGGGTCTGTACACCCGCTGTGCCCATTATGAGGGGTTCCCACCATCCCTGTGCTGAGTTCCCGGGTCTGTACACCCGCTGTGCCCATTATGAGGGGTTCCCACCACCCCTGTGCTGAGTTCCTGGGTCTGTACACCCGCTGTGCCCATTATGAGGGGTTCCCTCCATCCCTGTGCTGAGTTCCTGTGTCTGTACACCTGCTGTGCCCATTATGAGGGGTTCCCACCATCCCTGTGCTGAGTTCCCGGGTCTGTACACCCGCTGTGCCCATTATGAGGGGTTCCCACCACCCCTGTGCTGAGTTCTCGGGTCTGTACACCCGCTGTGCCCATTATGAGGGGTTCCCACCATCCCTGTGCTGAGTTCCTGGGTCTGTACACCCGCTGTGCCCATTATGAGGGGTTCCCACCATCCCTGTGCTGAGTTCCCTGGTCTGTACACCCGCTGTGCCCATTATGAGGGGTTCCCACCATCCCTGTGCTGAGTTCCCGGGTCTGTACACCCGCTGTGCCCATTATGAGGGGTTCTCACCATCCCTGTGCCGAGTTCCCGGGTCTGTACCCCCGCTGTGCCCATTATGAGGAGTTCCCACCATCCCTGTGCTGAGTTCCCGGGTCTGTACACCCGCTGTGCCCATTATGAGGGGTTCCCACCATCCCTGTGCTGAGTTCCCGTGTCTGTACCACCCGCTGTGCCCATTATGAGGGGTTCCCACCATCCCTGTGCTGAGTTCCCGGGTCTGTACACCCGCTGTGCCCATTATGAGGGGTTCCCACCATCCCTGTGCTGAGTTCCCTGGTCTGTACACCCGCTGTGCCCATTATGAGGGGTTCCCACCATCCCTGTGCTGAGTTCCCGTGTCTGTACCACCCGCTGTGCCCATTATGAGGGGTTCCCACCATCCCTGTGCTGAGTTCCCGGGTCTGTACACCCGCTGTGCCCATTATGAGGGGTTCCCACCATCCCTGTGCCGAGTTCCCGGGTCTGTACACCCGCTGTGCCCATTATGAGGGGTTCCCACCATCCCTGTGCCGAGTTCCCGGGTCTGTACACCCGCTGTGCCCATTATGAGGGTTCCCACCATCCCTGTGCTGAGTTCCCGGGTCTGTACACCCGCTGTGCCCATTATGAGGGGTTCCCACCATCCCTGTGCTGAGTTCCCGGGTCTGTACACCCGCTGTGCCCATTATGAGGGGTTCCCACCATCCCTGTGCTGAGTTCCTGGGTCTGTACACCCGCTGTGCCCATTATGAGGGGTTCTCACCATCCCTGTGCCGAGTTCCCGGGTCTGTACCCCCGCTGTGCCCATTATGAGGAGTTCCCACCATCCCTGTGCTGAGTTCCCGGGTCTGTACACCCGCTGTGCCCATTATGAGGGGTTCCCACCATCCCTGTGCTGAGTTCCCGGGTCTGTACACCCGCTGTGCCCATTATGAGGGGTTCCCACCATCCCTGTGCTGAGTTCCCGGGTCTGTACACCCGCTGTGCCCATTATGAGGGGTTCCCACCATCCCTGTGCTGAGTTCCCGGGTCTGTACACCCGCTGTGCCCATTATGAGGGGTTCCCACCATCCCTGTGCTGAGTTCCCGTGTCTGTACCACCCGCTGTGCCCATTATGAGGGGTTCCCACCATCCCTGTGCTGAGTTCCCGGGTCTGTACACCCGCTGTGCCCATTATGAGGGGTTCCCACCATCCCTGTGCTGAGTTCCCGGGTCTGTACACCCGCTGTGCCCATTATGAGGGGTTCCCACCATCCCTGTGCTGAGTTCCCGGGTCTGTACACCCGCTGTGCCCATTATGAGGGGTTCTCACCATCCCTGTGCCGAGTTCCCGGGTCTGTACCCCCGCTGTGCCCATTATGAGGAGTTCCCACCATCCCTGTGCTGAGTTCCCGGGTCTGTACACCCGCTGTGCCCATTATGAGGGGTTCCCACCATCCCTGTGCTGAGTTCCCGGGTCTGTACAGCCGCTGTGCCCATTATGAGGGGTTCCCAACATCCCTGTGCTGAGTTCCCGGGTCTGTACACCCGCTGTGCCCATTATGAGGGGTTCCCACCATCCCTGTGCTGAGTTCCCGGGTCTGTACACCCGCTGTGCCCATTATGAGGGGTTCCCACCATCCCTGTGCTGAGTTCCCGGGTCTGTACACCCGCTGTGCCCATTATGAGGGGTTCCCTCCATCCCTGTGCTGAGTTCCCAGGTCTGTACACCCGCTGTGCCCATTATGAGGGGTTCCCACCATCCCTGTGCTGAGTTCCCGGGTCTGTACACCCGCTGTGCCCATTATGAGGGGTTCCCACCATCCCTGTGCTGAGTTCCCGGGTCTGTACACCCGCTGTGCCCATTATGAGGGGTTCCCTCCATCCCTGTGCTGAGTTTTCAGGATAAGATGGACTCGAGTTCTCACCTGAAAAGTATAAACGGGGTGATGTCAGATCTGAAGAGGATTGATGGGGTGACGTTACACCTGAGGATAATAAATAGGGTGGAGGGGGGCGTGTCCTGACGTGATCAGCGGCGGACGTGCTTCAGGGGAGCTCCGGGACTTCTGAAGTTTATCCACCGCCATCCGAGCTGCTGATTACCCATCCACGTCCTAATCCCACACCGGATTGCTCTCCTCACCCCTCTGCAGTGCCCTGGGCCATTATACCGGAGTGATTCGCCCAGGGGACGCCCGAGATCCGCTCTCTCCAGCCGCCGCCATCTTCTCGGCCTAAGGTCTCCTGGAAGAGCCTGATCACAGCAATCCCGGAGGTAAGGGACTATCATCCGTCCCCATCCGCCACCCAGACTCCTACCCTGACTGACCTGAAGGCAGAGCCGACTCTCTGAGCCATCGGGGGCGGCCGCCATTCCATGCGGCCTTGCTAGGCCTTGAATCCCCGGTCTCTCCTGCGGATATATCCCCGCGAGTGCACAGCGCGGCCAACCCGATCCGACTTTGGGAGCCAGGATCTCCACCCAGCACTCATCCGGTCCCCCATCCAGGGCCCTGTCCTAGTTGGGGGAGCTCTCTGAGACCCTTTTGGGCTGCCCCCATACACGGGGGATCCGCCGCCATCTTGAGGCCTGCGGGACCTCTGAATCCCCGAGCCTCTGGTACTGCAGCCTCGAGACGAACGTTGAGCACCCCCAGGCACAGCTATTCCACCTCACCTAGACAGTCAGGCTGGAGAGGGGGAGCCCTGAAGGCCAGAGAAGGCATTCACCTGGGAACGGCTTGTTGTTTATGCAAGGGAACGGCGGCCATCTTGCTACACCTCAGGCCTACAGATAATTTCTCCGTCCTCCCCTGCACTGGCTTTAAACCCCACGGCCTAATTCTGACACCCCACCTGCAAGAGGGGTGACCCGAGCTGCGATGATAGAAGATTTCTTTGGGTGGGGAATGGCCCAGACCGCGGCCATCATGACAGCGTAAAGACAGAACTCCTGCATGACGGGGACGTGAAACGCTTTATTTGGACACCACAATTAGCTGAATCATGGGGAAATCTACCAGAAGTTCCTCCACACCACGCACACTCAAAGATTCGGGAACACAAATGAGCAACAATATCCCGGAGATGTTCAGAACTCGGCCCTCAGGCGACCAAGGGGAGATGCAGGCTTCACAAACCTCACAGGCCTCATCCATGATCTCGCTTGAAAGCACCGCTGGTCCTAGATCAGCCGCTGGAGGCGCAACAGACCCTAACCCGAGCCTACTTGACCTCCAAAGAGATCTGCAGAGAGTGGCATTAGACATCAAACATACTCTAACAACGGCCATCGCGGATCTGAAGTCAGATATCCATTCAATGAATCACCGACTGGCGGAGGTGGAGGAAACCACCCAAATTCAGGCAGTGGCGATCAGGCAAGTTCAAAAGACCTATGACTCACAACTCTCCCACATGTTTGAACTCCACAGACACGTGGAGGATTTAGACAATAGGGGTCGTAGACATAATGTTAGGGTACGGGGGGTCCCAGAAGGTATAGACCCTTCTACACTACCACAAACGGTCTGCTCCATCTTCAATGACCTCTTGGGGCACCCAGCTGACTCTCCCATTGAGATGGAAAGAATACATCGTGCCCTGAGACCCCCTCCCCGAGATTCTGAACCCCCCAGAGACATTGTGTGCTGCATTGTCAATTTTCCCCTCAAAGAGGAGATACTGAGGAAGGCGAGAGACAGGGGACGCATTTTGTTCAATGGCGTAGATATTAAATTATTCCAAGACCTCTCTCAAATAACTTTGCAGAATAGGCGCACTCTGCGACCCCTGCTGGATACGCTGCGGGCCCGCAATATACAGTATAGGTGGAAGTTCCCGTTTTGCCTCTCAGCGTCCATCAGGGGCCGTACTGCCTTTTTACGGACACCGGAAGATCTGCCGGTGTTCTGTGAACAACTAGACATACCATTGATCGACCTGCCTGACTGGTACTCCTTCTATTTCCCCACGGAGCCTTGGAAACCTGTCTCTCACAACTCCTCACCAAAAGCGCAACGACAACGCTCCAGACGCCGAAGATTGGACCCGACTTCGCCAGGAGACCGTTATGCCCGCCGAGACAACCTCCTGCAACATCCGGAACCTACTGATACCCCGAGAAGGGGACATCAGGATGCTTGACCCTGCTCCTTTATACATAAAGCCTCTACACTTCCTAGTTGAGATTTCACAGGAACGTTCCACTGCTGTTTAACTTTGTCTATGGTTCCACCACGAAGACTTCACCCCTCCAAAACCGATCAGAACTTACTGCCCCCTCTGGCTCCAACTAACTCTATCATCCATGGTCACCTTGACGGGTGTTTCTAAACTGAGCCCCTTGGATGTCTTCCAACTCGTCAGGAACATTCATTGCCCCCCCCTTTTTTCTTTTTTTTTCCTCCTAATTCGACTGACTCTGATTTGCTAATACAGTGTTTTCTAGGGGGCCTTCTCAGGGCCCATTCCTTCCAGGGACTACGTGTGGTATACTACCAAGAAGGTATCAGGTGATCGCATGTATTGTATTTCAGGAATATGCCTTTGTCTATTTAGATCGCTCCTGGTTTCCCCTTTTTTTTTTTTTTTTTTGCTGTCTGACTGCTATGGAGGGATGGACTCGGCTCCTGGCAGCTAGAAGATTGTCTCTTCAACCCAGATACATTGCCCTATATAGTGGCCCCAGCTGTAGGAATACCCTAATGGAATCGCCAAACCGTATTTCACGGGGGGGACCGGGTCCACTCCTCCATTCTCCCAGGGTTTCCCTTTTTCTTTTTTTTTTTTTTTTTTTTTCTTTTTTTTAGGGCCGAAACTGTACTTATTTTGTGGTTTGAGTTACTCTCTCCATGCTAAGCATTTACCTCTTTCATAATAAGACCTAACTTGAGCTACGTTCATGATTCAGTGGGTTGACATAGGACTTTAAGGGAAGAGTATAATTTTACCTTGAACGCAACCCTGGGGTATCCAGGGGGACTGGTCTTGGACCTGGATAATGGCTCCCCAGATTGGAGCCCAACCGGTTCAACACACAGTCCAAACTCCTTGGGGGGTCAGGGGGGGGTAGCGTTATAGCGTTACATTGTTTCATGTTTCAGTGTGTAAATGTTTATTTTTTTTTTTTTTTGTTTGTTTCTATGGTTCTGGATCGGTGAGTATAGGGGCCTATGTAGGGGTCACCGATTTATACAAATGTGTGCTAATGTTTAAGACTGCATATTATCTATTCTGATATCTAGGTAGTGGTTCTGTTCCTTTTTTTTTTTTTTTCCGGATGCAATAGGCTTAGACAGGTCTATCATATATTTCGGATAAGTTTATTGATCGCCCCTTTTACCTTTAAACAAAGGGATGTCCCGAAGTAACAACCGGGGTGTGGGACTTCCTCATCCCTATATCCTTTTGCGATCCCCTTTTTGGTTCCTCTTGATTTCAATCTCATGATTCTCATTTATTCACTTACTCATTTCCTCCACCCAATGTCTTTTGAGCACATGTTTTATCTCCTTGCGTCCACCGTTGTGCGGGACTCCAGTGTCCCGTTCTAGGCTTTCTATCCCTCCACAGCTTCCCGTTTGGCGGGAAGCTGACACTCCGGATTTTGATTTGTTTATTTTTTCCCCCTTTAGGCGGTTAGATTCAAATTTACCCGCCTTCGGTATTATAACGCATGCGCGGTAGATCCTCCCCGCGCTAGTGCATTGTACTTCCCCGTACGCTTACCCTCCCCCCCTCTTCCTGACTTCCTTACTTACTCCCTCCCATTTTTCTCTAAACCCTACTTGCTCCCTTCCCCACTTCCCCCCTTTTTTTTTTTTTCTCTCTCTCTTCCTTCTTTCCCATTTCTTTTCTTTTATTTTCCCTTATCTTCGTGGGGGGCGCTCCTCTTCCCTCACACCTGTCAGGGACAGCGTGATAGGTCCTACTTACCGCACCAACACTTAAACTGCGCACATACAGATTATACTCTCCGTTAGATTACACTAAGCGGACGGAGAATATGATTACACAACATCTTTCACTGAAATGTCTCTCACTCAATGTCAAAGGCCTAAATCTCCCTGAAAAGAGATCACAGGTATTGTCAGCATTGACTAAACACAATGCTCACTTTCTTATGCTCCAAGAAACTCATTTCAGGTCTGATGCAATCCCCAAATTGGGGAACCATATTTACAAACAGGCAATACACTCTAGGAACCCAGATTCCAAAACTAAGGGAGTTTCCATACTGATCTCCAAACGTGCTGATTTTCGTTTGTCGGATTCGATGATCGACCCTGAGGGTAGATTCATTTTTATTAAGGGCTCCTTCGCCTCTAAACCAATCACACTAGCCAATGTGTACTGTCCAAACGAGCACCAAGTGTCGTTCTTTAGAAAAGTTTGTGACCTGCTGGTCACGTTTCAGGAGGGTATTGTACTCTTGGGAGGGGACTTTAATGTTCCATTAAACCCAACTATAGACTCCTCTACAGGCACATCCACCCTCACACATAGGGCACTTCGCCAGATTAGACCTCACGCTCCATGACACATGGCGTACCATGTATCCCACTGATAAAGATTACACTTTTTTCTCTCCTCCTCACCAGAAATACTCCAGGATAGATTACTTTTTTCTCTCGCAGACGGATCTTTCCTTTCTCTCGCAGGCCACTATAGAGCCAATGTTCTTATCAGACCACCACCCCATAACAGTAACTCTTACGTTTCCTGAAGTCCACAAGATAATGAAAACCTGGAGACTGAACCCATCGCTATTCAAAGACCCTGAAAATGTTAGACAAACACGTACCCGAATCCAACTATACTTTCAAGAAAATTCTACCCCAGATGTTTCTCCCATCACGCTTTGGGAAGCACACAAATGTGTCCTAAGGGGAAAACTAATCTCGCTAGCTACGATAGCCAAAAAAAGGCACCAGGAAGACATTAAATCATTAATTGAAACAATCAATCGCCTGGAAAGAGCCCATAAACAGTCATCCATACAAGCTACACTTCAGGAGCTTTTGCAGGCGCGCGCTACTCTGGTGGAAGAACTGGGGAAGTGCACTAGAAGGCGTTACGTCCTTAGACAGAAAGTGTTCTACGAACACGGCAACAAAAGTGGGAGACTGTTGGCCCGCACAATACAGGCAGATAAGGCCTCAACAGTGATTCACCATATCCGAGATAGCCAGGGTACACTCCTTTCAAAGAATGAAGAAATAACCAAACACTTTGAAAAATTTTACTCTAAACTGTACAATCTGGCTCAGGAAGGGGGCGGGGCAACTAATGTGGCCAGACGTTCCTCCCAAATATCGGACTTCTTGGCGGACTATTGCCCTAAACCTATCACCCTCCAGCAGGCTGAAGCCATGGAGAGCCCTTTCTCTATGGAAGAACTCCACTTAGTAATCAAACAGATGAAGGTGGGAAAAAGCCCAGGCCCCGATGGTCTCCCTCTGTTATATTACAAATGCTTCCAGGACGATCTTACTCCCAAAATGTTAAACACATTTAACTCCCTTTCATCCCCTCACACCTCCCTAGGCAGGTTATTGGAAGCCCATATAGCAGTTATCCCGAAAGATGGGAAAGATGCCACACAAGTCTCTAATTATAGGCCGATTTCCCTGCTTAACGTGGACATAAAAATCTACGCTAAGATGCTAGCAAATAGGTTACTCCCTCTGATCCCGAGTCTCATATCATCTGACCAGGTTTGGCTTTGTCCCAGGCAGGGAAGCTAGGGATAATACCATACGCACTTTAAATATTCAGCATCGGCTGGCTTCATCGGAGACCCGGGGATTCCTCCTTTCCCTTGACGCTGAGAAGGCGTTTGACAGGGTGGCATGGGATTACATGCGGGCGGTTTTGGAAGGCATAGGCCTCCAGCCACGTATGCTTGCTCACATCACTGCCCTCTATACTGACCCCTCCGCGAGGGTGAGGGCGAATGGCCTCCTGTCGGACGCCTTCTCAATAAGAAATGGTACCCGTCAAGGCTGCCCGTTATCTCCCCTGATCTTTGTTTTGACTCTAGAGCCCCTCCTAAACAGACTAAGGGCCAACACGGATGTCAAGGGAATCTCCATTGCCCATAGAGAATTTAAAGTATCGGCCTATGCTGACGATATCTTATTATCCTTACAATCCCCTCGGATATCGTTACCCAACCTTTTGAAAGACATAAACCATTTCGGCGAGTTATCAAATCTAAAGATCAATTACTCCAAATCGCATGCCTTAAATCTATCCCTCACCCATCAAGAAGTCATGCATTGTCAGGAATCCTTTCCCTTTCATTGGCAGAAGACAGCTTTTACCTATTTGGGTATCCAGGTCACTAAGAACATAACGGATCTTTATAGCCACAATTTCCTTCATGCCCTCTCTAAGCTCCAGGCAAATTTGAAGGATTGGGCCAACCTCAACGTTTCTTGGTTTGGGCGCTCGGCCCTCATCAAGATGGTCGTCCTCCCCCGCCTACTATATTTAATGCAGACGATTCCGATATATTTACCCCCCTCATTCTTTGCGGCATATAAAAAAGTCTGCACTAGATTCATATGGAAGAATAACGCCCCACGAATTAAATACTCACGGTTGACATGTTCCAAAGCAACAGGGGGCATTGGTTTACCGGATCTTTATAAGTATTATCTGGCCTGCCACCTAACTAGAGTGGTGGACTGGAAACTTCACAAAATAAGCAAAGCATGGGTGATGCTGGAAAACTCTCTCACGCAAACTCCGATTGCCACATTACCTTGGCTATCACCTCGATCCTGGCCCCTGACCCTCAAGACACACCCGCTCATTGCACCCTCCCTATCGGCCTTTAGGAAAGCAGTCGCTCTCTTTAACCTATCCTCACAACCGGGTCCGCTAACCTCTCTGAGAGGCAACCCTGAGTTCCCTCCAGGAGACTCAAACACATTCCTCCACAAGGAATGGCCACACGAGGAGGTTTTGGCGTGTCATTTCTTTCATAAGGGCCGTAGACGATCCTATGAGGAGCTCACCTCTGACTCACGTACTAACACTTTTCCTTTCTGGTCTTTCAGACAGCTGTCTCACTTTCTTACCTCTACAGATGCGAAGGTCACGTGGGATAGACAATTAACACCATTTGAAGCACTTTGCTCACGCAATACACCACAACGACACCTTGTGTCATACATTTACGCCCTATTGCAGAACGCCCCTAATACCCCCGCAGTGCAGAGTGTGCGTGCTTCTTGGGAAAGGGACATGCAAATCACACTTGGGGACGATGACTGGGAATCCATTCTTACTCTGGCGCATAAAGGCTCGATGAACGTTGCAATCCAAGAAAATGGTTACAAAATTATCACGAAATGGTATAGAACCCCATCTCGTTTACATAAATTCTCACCTTCTATTCCAAATACATGTTGGAGGTGTACTGAAGAGGTAGGATCCATGATCCACATTTGGTGGGAGTGTACCTTGCTCCAGCCTTTTTGGAGGGAGGTCAATTCCATCATTACACGGGTCACCACTTTCACTCTAGATTACACTCCTGCTCAATACCTCTTACACCATACTTCCCTACCCAAACGTAATTACCAAAAATCATTGGCCATGCATATGGTTAACGCAGCCAGACTCTGCGTTCCTGCACACTGGCGGTCAAAGAATATCCCGACCATTCGAGAATGGTTAATCAGGGTCGCTAAGATAGAGGAGATGGAGGAATTGATACATATAGCTCATGATCGCTTACAGAAGTTTAGTCTGACCTGGTCCTGTTGGACACATTTTAAGACCACGGATTACTATAAATCCTTCTTCTAGAACGCTGTCCTAAAGCATTTGAAGCATACACAATCTTCATTGCAATCTTTCCTGTGTTTTGAAATGGGGCGGGGACCCGGGACGAGGAGCGGCCCCCACCTCATCTCCCATCTCCCGCTTCTCAATCCTCCCCACTACCTCTTACTTGCTATTCTTGACTGCTACCCTTTACCTACCCTTCTTTCCCCTTTCCCCCCCTTTTTTTTTTTTTTTGTTTGTCTCTCCCGATTGTGAAGTAACCTACCAAATGATAGCCTGGAGCCTTACTAGAGGCTCCCAACACCTATGCGATCATTGCAATTTCCGTTTTCAGAAGTTCTACCATGACCCCGGATAGGCCTGCTGATATTGGCCTACGGTGGGTCCTTGCGTTCTTACGCTGGTTTACTTGCTCTCTGTCGGTTACCGGTCATTGCTCTGTTTTAATGTTGGTTATTCTTGAAATGTTCATGAGCTTGTATGTCTTGTATGTACATGTACCCTTATTTTTCTCTCAATAAAATCTTTTATGGAAAAAAAGAAATAAATAGGGTGATGTCAGATCTGAGGGGGAGATCGGGGGTGACGTCACACCTGTGGAGGATAAACGGGGTGATGCTAGGTCTGTGGATAGGTGGGGTGACTTCACAACCGAGGAAAAATGGGGTGACCTCAGATCTAAGGATAATAGGCGGGGTGACGTCACACCTGAGGAGGAGATCGGGGGTGACGTCACACATGAAGATAAAAGGGGTGACCTCAGATCTAAGGAGAATAGGCGGGGTGACGTCACAACTGAGGATAATAACAGAACCACTTCCCACACTCCACTTGAGTGCTTCCATCAGTACACCTTTTCCTCCAGTCTGTGGATAGATATCAGATATTATAGCCGCACATTGCAACCAAGAACCAGGCAGGACTCGTTTGTTCAAATAAACAGTTGCAGCTTTGCAGCCAAACACAAAATATAAGCCCCACAGGAGGACGTCCCCCTCCTGATCATATTACCCCAACAATACAAACTGTACACAGGAATATAATTACAACAAACGACATAAAATATAAACATGACATTAATTAGCCACCTGGATGCATCAGAGGTTTTATTCCGGGTCAGACTTGCCGGCTTCCAGCTCAGAATGTACAATACACATTATATCAGACAATGAGAACAACATCTGCTATGAGTCCCACAGTGTGGAGAAGTCCTTACTGGAAATGTGGCATCTATACCCTTATCATGGATCCCAGAGTCTGTCTTGGGAAGACATGGACTTGAATCCAAGACCACTCTACGGATCCCCCCCCCCATCCCCCGGTATTCACCTTCCAAAGAGTAGTGTTCCCTTAAAGGTCAGGGCCTAAAGTCAGTGGGTAAGAGGCTTGCCCCCCAGTCCTTCCCAAAAGCCCCTGTCCCGGCTAGGTCTGTCTAGGATAATAAATGGGGTGACGTCAGATCTGAGGAGGAGATCCGGGGTGACGTCAGATCTGAGGAGGAAAGGCGAGGTGACGTCAGATCTGACAAAGATATGCAAGGTGACGTCACACCTGAGGAGGATAGGTAGGGTCATGGCAGATCTGAGGAGGATATGCGGGGATCCGAAGCATTGAAAACTTGGTCAAGCCTTGGGAGCCAATACCTGGACACCACGCTGTGGGGAGCGGCCTAGAATGTTGTTTTGGGCAATGGATCCTGTGTGGGGCACTTGGTGCAATGCTCTGGGTTAGCCACAGGGGGCTCCACAGGTCCAACATATAGAAATTGCAGATTATAATGATTGGGGCTCCACTGAAAGAATCACATTTTTGGTTAAATCCATCAAGTGGTCAATTCCTGAGGATCATCCAACAAACATCTCACTCTACCCAATGCGAGAACCCAAGGAGAGACAGGGAGTCTGTCTAAAGGAAGCAGATACACCCCGATACAGGTACATCCCAATACAGAAACACCCCAATACAGATCCACCCCGATACAGGTCCACCCCGATACAGGTCCACCCCGATACAGGTACACCCGATACAGGTACACCCCGATACAGAAACACCCTGATCCAGGTACACCCCGATACAGAAACACCCTGATACAGGTACACACTGATACAGGTACACCCCGATACAGGAACACCCCAATACAGAAACACCCCGATACAGGTACACCCCGATACAGGTCCACCCCGATACAGGTACACCCCGATACAGAAACACCCTGATACAGGTACACCCGATACAGGTACACCCCGATACAGAAACACCCCGATACAGGTACATCCCGATACAGAAACACCCCAATACAGATCCACCCCGATACAGGTCCACCCCGATACAGGTCCACCCCGATACAGAAACACCCTGATACAGGTACACCCTGATACAGAAACACCCTGAACAGGTACACCCGATACAGGTACACCCCGATACAGAAACACCCTGATACAGGTACACCCCAATACAGGAACACCCCAATACAGAAACACCCCGATACAGGTCCACCCCAATACAGAAACACCCCGATACAGGTAAACCCTGATATAGAAACACCCTGATACAGGTACACCCGATACAGGTAAACCCTGATATAGAAACACACTGATACAGGTACACCCCAATACAGGAACACCCCAATACAGGTCCACCCCGATACAGGTCCACCCCGATACAGAAACACCCCGATACAGAAACACCCCGATACAGGTACACCCCGATACAGAAACACCCTGATACAGGTACACCCGATACAGGTACACCCCGATACAGAAACACCCTGATACAGGTACACACTGATACAGGTACACCCGATACAGGTACACACTGATACAGGTACACCCCAATACAGGTACACCCCGATACAGGTACACCCGATACAGGTACACACTGATACAGGTACACCCCAATACAGGTACACCCCAATACAGAAACACCCCGATACAGGTTCACCCCAATACAGAAACACCCCGATACAGGTACACCCCGATACAGGTACACCCTAATGGAGCCTTTCTCAATCTGTTTACCCCACAGGAACCCTTGTGATAATTCCATTGGATTGTGGATCATCGGAGCTCACACTCTAAAACAAACACCACCTCGGGCCCTCTTCCATGCACACTACACCAGATCTGTTGGAGCCCCCCGGCCCTTTAGGAACCCGGCTTCTGTCACCCAACTCTGTAAGGCCTCGACCTGGTCTTCTGTTTGGTCTTTGTCAAAGTTTCACCCGGTGGACATGGAATCTTCTGCCGAAGCAGCTTTTGGCTGGACGGTTCTGGGTTTTTATCGTCCTGTTAACATGGTTCTGTTGTCTAGTTGTTGCCCGACCTTCTCATTAGGGATGAGCTTCGTGTTCGACACGAACATCGGCTGTTAGATCGTTCGACGAAGATCAAACGTTATGAGCCACTCGAATTTGGCGCGTCACGGCCCATAATTCACTGCGGCATCGCAGTGCATTGCTGGCTGATGATTGGCCAAGCATGCCCTATGACCCCGCATGCTTGGCCAATCACAGCGCCGGCAGCGAGGAGAGCCATAATTGGCCACAGGCAGGATGCCTGTGGCCAGTCATAGCTCAGGGGGGTTTAGTACACGCCCCACACTATAAAAGGCCGCCAGCGCGGCGGCCTTGTGTAGTGTGTTCCGGCGTGCAGGGAAAGAGCTTGATAGGCAGGGAGAGTGTTTTTGACATCCTTTGAAACCTTGTGCATTTACAGTGTGTTGGCAGGCAGGGAGAGAGAAGGATAGGCAAGGAGAGTGTCAGTGATATTCTTCGCTAAACCTCCTGCACAGTATACACCTGAAGCTACCCCTTATTGCTCGTCGTGGTGTTCTGTTGTGTAACACAGACAGGCATCTGCAAGCAGTTACATTGGGTGTAGGTGCCTCCTGCACAGTATACACCTGAAGATCCCCTTATTGCTGGTTTTCCCATCTCCCTGCAGGCCATTAGAATGTCTGGAAGGCAAACAAGGAGAGGCAGACAGTCTGGAGCCAATAAAAAGAGGGCAAGCAGGCTCTGTGTCTAGAGACAACAGTGCTGGTCATGGACGCGGTGCATCGTCATCAGCACATGGCCATGGGACACGCTTGTCCTTATTTTCGGCAGCGGGACGTGTTGAGCCGCATCATGCCGAAGACTTGGTAGAGTGGATGACCAAGCCCTCCTCATCATCCTCATCCTCTCTCACCCAGGCTCAGGGTACTGGCAAAGCAGCTGCCAAAGCGTCCTCTTCCCTGGTATCAATGTCATCATCAGTCACTCCTTCCCTAGACCCACCATGTCCTCCTCCTGAGGAGTCCCCCGAACTGTTTCAGCACAGTGTTGGGTACATGCTCCAGGAGGATGCCCAGCGTTTCGAAGGGTCTGATGATGATACCCAGCTAGAGGAAGGCAGTAGCGTGAGAGCAGAGAGAGGGGATGCTCAAGAAGGACACCAATCTGGCAGTCATGTTCCAGCAGCTGCAGCATACTGCCAGATTGGCTCCAGTGATGAGGAGGGAGGGGATGATGAGGTCACTGACTCCACGTGGGTGCCTAATAGGAGAGAGGAGGAGGATGAGGAGGAGGCACATCTCCAACGAGGCAGGATGCCCTTGAGTGGCCAGCGTAAGGGCAGCACACCGACTGAATCGCACCGCAGAGCTCTGCCTGTGCAGGGCGCTGCCTCTGCCCGTTATTCCAAAAGTTCTTTGGTGTGGGCCTTTTTTGAGGCTAGTGCATCAGATCGCACAGCTGCTGTTTGCAACATATGTCTCAAGCGTATATCGCGTGGCCAAAACATCAGCCGCTTGGGTACCACATGCCTGACCAGACATACCATGCCATGCAGCTCGTTGGCAAGCCTACCTTAAAGACCCACACCAAAGAACAAAGCGGACCTCTCCTTGCACCGCATCAGCTGGGATCTCCAACCCCACTATAACTTCAGTCCTCTCTGAAACATGCACTGAGAGGAATGAAGGTGTAGAATTAGGTGTGTCACAGCCAAGTACTTGCGGCCACTCTGCTAGCAGTACACGACGTCCGATTCTAGCAGGCAAATTTCCCTGCCCCAGCTGCTGGACCGTCGAAAGAAGTTCACTCCCAGCCATCCACATGCCCAGCGGTTGAATGCTAGCTTGGCTAAATTGCTAGCGCTTCAACTGCTGCCTTTTCAGTTGGTAGACTCGGCCCCCTTCCGTGAGTTTGTGCAATGTGCGGTTCCTCAGTGGCAGGTTCCCAAACGCCACTTTTTCTCACGGAAGGCGATTCCGGCTCTCTACAGGCATGTGGAAGGCAATGTCTTGGCCTCGCTGGACAGGGCGGTCAGCGGTAAGGTGCATATTACCGCTGACTCATGGTCCAGCGGGCATGGACAGGGACATTACCTTTCTTTCACGGCCCATTGGGTCACTCTTTTGGCAGCTGGGAAGGATGCAGGACAAGGTGCAGTAGTGTTGGAGGTTGTTCCACCGCCACGCCTCCAAAATGCTACTACTGGTTGTGACACACCTCTCTCCTCCACCCCCTCCTCTTGTTCTTCCTCCATGGCCTCTTCCTGTGCTTTGTCCTCGGAACCAGCGGTGCTCCGTAGGCGTTGAAGGGGCTACGCAAGTACGCAGGCAAAAAGATGCCATGCCGTGCTTGCGCTGGTGTGTTTGGGGGACAGGAGCCACACTGGGGCAGAGGTTCTGTCTGCTCTGCAGGGGCAGGCCGAGAGGTGGTTGACGCCACGCCAGCTTAAGCCAGGAATGGTGGTTTGCGACAATGGCACCAACCTCCTCTCCGCCCTCCGAGAGGGACAACTGACCCATGTGCCCTGTATGGCTCACGTCCTTAACCTGGTGGTGCAGCGGTTCTTGGGCAGGTACCCGGGCTTACAGGATGTCCTGAGGCAGGCCAGGAAAGTCTGTGTGCATTTCTGCAGATCTTATAATGCCAGTGCTCGCCTGGCTGAGCTGCAAAAGGAGTTGAACCTGCCCAAGAACCGCCTTATATGGGACATGCCCACCAGGTGGAACTCAACGTTGGCCATGCTGCAGTGGCTGCACACGCAGCAGAGGGCCATCAATGAGTACCTGTGCGACTACGGCACCAGGACAGGGTCAGGGGAGCTTGGTTTTTTTTCTCCACGCCAGTGGGGCATGATCAGGGATGCATGCACTGTCCTGGCACCATTTGAGGAGGCCACGAGGATGGTGAGCAGTGACAGTGCATGCATCAGTGACACTGTACCTCTTGTCCACCTGTTGGAGCACACGCTGCGTGGAATAATGGACAGGGCACTTGAGGCAGAACAGAGGCAGGAAGAGGAGGACTTCCTTGCCTCTCAAGGCCCCCTTTACCCAGACAGTGTTCCTTCTGTCCCACCCATCGCACAGGAAGAGGAGGAGGAGGAGGAGGATTGTGTCAGCATGGAGGTGGAGGCTGGCACTCAGCATCATCAGCAGCAGTCTTTTAGGGATGATTTACAGTCCCAAGAAACCAGTGGACTTGTACGTGGCTGGGAGGAGGTGGCTGCGGATCATGTCGTCCTTAGTGACCCAGAGGACTCCGGACCGAATGCCTCAGCTAACCTACGCTGCATGGCCTCCCTGATCCTGCAAAGTCTGCGGAAGGATCCTCGTATTCTTCGGATCAAGGAGAGGGACCATTACTGGCTGGCCACTCTCCTTGATCCACGGTACAAGGGTAAGGTTGCGGACCTTATCTTACCATCGCAGAGGGAGCAGAGGATGAGACAACTCCGGGAGGCCTTGCAGAAAGGTCTGTGCAACGCGTTCCCAGAGACTGGGAGGTTACAAACTCCTGGTCCTGGACAACGAGTTGCTGAGGCTTCGGTCAGTCAAAGAAGGAGCGGTGGGGAAGGTGGCCGTCTGACCGATGCATTCAGACAATTTTTTAGTCCGCAGCCCCAAAGTATGATCGGTTCCAGCAACCATCGCCAGCGTCTGATATACATGGTCCAGGAATACCTAGGGGCAAGGTCAGACTTGGACACCTTCCCCACCGAAAATCCTCTGGCTTACTGGGTCTTGAGGATGGATCACTGGCCAGAGCTTGCACAGTACGCAATTGAGCTACTGGCCTGTCCTGCATCCAGCGTTCTTTCGGAATGCACATTCAGTGCTGCTGGAGGATTTGTCACGGATCACAGGGTGCGCCTGTCCACCGACTCGGTTGATCGACTGACCTTCATAAAGATGAACCAGTCTCAGATCACCACCAGCTACCAAGCACCTGATGCTGATATAACAGACTAATTTATTTTGAAATGTCACATCCCTTCAAGACTGATGCTGATGCTGAGAGACTGTCCTGTTATGTTGACTGACTATCCTCCTCCTCCTCAATGATCCGATTCCTGATGATAGCTTGGAAGAACTTTTTTGTTTCTGGGTGCCGCCACCAGTGGCTAAGGCCCAATTTTTCAGCCCCTGTTTAACAGGGGCATGTAATTACAATTTTTTATGCAATGCTTTGCAGCAGGACTCATTCCTGCGCTCCAACTAGAGTATCTGGGAGAGGTTGCAGTGTCGTGGCACCAGCACCAGTGCCTAAGGCCCAATTTTTCAGCCCCTGTTTAACAGGGGCGTGTAATTACAATTTTTGATCTAATAGATCACAGCAGGGTCCATTCCTGCGCCCACCAAGAGTAACTGTGAGGGCTGACAGTGTTGTGGCAACACCACCACCACCACCACCAAAGGCCCAATTTTTCCTACCACTGTTCAACAATGGCATGTAATTACAATTCCTGATATAGTTACATAGTTAGTCAGGTTGAAAAAAGACACAAGTCCATCCAGTTCAACCATAAAAATAAATAAATAAATAAAAAAAATATATCGTACAATCCCATATACCCAATTCTATACCCACAGTTGATCCAGAGGAAGACAAAAAAAAAACAGCAGAGCATGATCCAATTAGCTACAGCAGGGGAAAAAATTCCTTCCTGATCCCCCGAGAGGCAATCGGATTTTCCCCGGATCACCTTTACCTATAAATGTCAGTACCCAGTTATATTCTGTACATTTAGGAAAGAATCCAGACCTTTCTTATAGCAATCTACTGATCTGTCCAGATCCACCTCTGCAGGGAGTCTATTCCACATTTTCACAGCTCTTACTGTGAAGAAACCTTTCCGTATTTGGAGGTGAAATCTCTTTTCCTCTAGGTGTAAAGAGAGCCCCCTTGTCCTCTGTGATGACCGTAAAGTGAATAACTGAACACCAAGTTCACTATATGGACCCCTTATATATTTGTACATGTTGATCATATCCCCCCTTAATCTCCTCTTCTCAGGAGAGAATAAATTCAGTTCCTCTAATCTTTCCTCATAGCTGAGCTCCTCCATGCCTCTTATCAGTTTGGTTGCCCTTCTCTGCACTTTCTCCAGTTCCCCGATATCCTTTCTGAGAACTGGGGCCCAAAACTGAACTGCATATTCCAGATGAGGCCTTACTAATGATTTGTACAGGGGGGGGGGGCAAAATGATATCTCTCTCTCTGGAGTCCATACCTCTCTTATACAAGAAAGGACTTTGCTCGCTTTGGAAACCGCAGCTTGGCATTGCATGTTATTATTGAGCTTATGATCTACCAAAACCCCCAGATCCTTCTGCACTACGGATCCCCCCAGATCCTTCTCCACTACAGATCCCCCCAGATCCTTCTCCACTACGGATCCCCCCCAGATCCTTCTCCACTATGGATCCCCCCAGATCCTTCTCCACTACGGATCCCTTCAGATCCTTCTCCACTACGGAACCCCCCAGATCCTTCTCCACTACGGATCCCCCAGATCCTTCTCCACTACGGATCCCCCCAGATCCTTCTCCACTACGGACCCCCCCAGATTCTTCTCCACTACGGATCCCCCCAGATCCTTCTCCACTACGGATCCCCCCCAGATCCTTCACTACGGATTCCCCCCAGATCCTTCTCCACTACGGATCCCCCAGATCCTTCTCCACTACGGATCCCCCAGATCCTTCTCCACTACGGATCCCCCCAAATCCTTCTCCACTACGGATCCCCCAGATCCTTCTCCACTACGGACCCCCCAGATCCTTCTCCACTATGGATCCCCCCAGATCCTTCTCCACTATGGATCCCTTCAGATCCTTCTCCACTACGGATCCCCCAGATCCTTCTCCACTACGGATCCCCCAGATCCTTCTCCACTACGGATCCCCCCAGATCCTTCTCCACTACGGACCCCCCCAGATCCTTCTCCACTACGGATCCCCCCCAGATCCTTCTCCACTACGGATCCCCCCCAGATCCTTCTCCACTACGGATCCCCCAGATCCTTCTCCACTATGGATCCCCCCAGATCCTTCTCCACTACGGATCCCCCCAGATCCTGCTCCACTACGGATCCCCCCAGATCCTTTTCCACTACAGATCCCCCCCAGATCCTTCTCCACTACGGATCCCCCAGATCCTTCTCCACTACGGATCCCCCCAGATCCTGCTCCACTACGGATCCCCCCCAGATCCTTCTCCACTATGGATCCCCCCAGATCCTTCTCCACTACGGACCCCCCCAGATCCTTCTCCACTATGGATCCCCCCCAGATCCTTCTCCACTATGGATCCCCCCAGATCCTTCTCCACTACGGACCCCCCAGATCCTTCTCCACTATGGATCCCCCCAGATCCTTCTCCACTACGGATCCCCCCAGATCCTTCTCCACTACGGATCCCTTCAGATCCTGCTCCACTACGGATCCCCCAGATCCTTCTCCACTACGGATCCCCCCAGATCCTTCTCCACTACGGATCCCCCAGATTTGTACAGATGATGTCTCTCTCTCTGGAGTCCATACCTCTCTTATACAAGAAAGGACTTTGCTCGCTTTGGAAACCGCAGCTTGGCATTGCATGTCATTATTGAACTTATGATCTACCAAAACCCCCAGATCCTTCTGCACTACGGATCCCCCCCAGATCCTTCTCCACTACAGATCCCCCCAGATCCTTCACCACTACGGATCCCCCCCAGATCCTTCTCCACTACGGATCCCCCCAGATCCTTCTCCACTACGGATCCCTTCAGATCCTTCTCCACTACGGAACCCCCCAGATCCTTCTCCACTACGGATCCCCCAGATCCTTCTCCACTACGGATCCCCCCAGATCCTTCTCCACTACGGATCCCCCCAGATCCTTCTCCACTACGGATCCCCCCAGATCCTTCTCCACTACGGATCCCCCCAGATCCTTCTCCACTACGGATTCCCCCCAGATCCTTCTCCACTACGGATTCCCCCCAGATCCTTCTCCACTACGGATCCCCCAGATCCTTCTCCACTACGGATCCCCCCAAATCCTTCTCCACTACGGATCCCCCCAAATCCTTCTCCACTACGGATCCCCCAGATCCTTCTCCACTACGGACCCCCCAGATCCTTCTCCACTATGGATCCCCCCAGATCCTTCTCCACTATGGATCCCCCCAGATCCTTCTCCACTATGGATCCCTTCAGATCCTTCTCCACTACGGATCCCCCAGATCCTTCTCCACTACGGATCCCCCAGATCCTTCTCCACTACGGATCCCCCCAGATCCTTCTCCACTACGGACCCCCCAGATCCTTCTCCACTACGGATCCCCCCCAGATCCTTCTCCACTACGGATCCCCCCCAGATCCTTCTCCACTACGGATCCCCCAGATCCTTCTCCACTACGGATCCCCCCAGATCCTTCTCCACTACGGATCCCCCCAGATCCTGCTCCACTACGGATCCCCCCAGATCCTTTTCCACTACAGATCCCCCCCAGATCCTTCTCCACTACGGATCCCCCAGATCCTTCTCCACTACGGATCCCCCCAGATCCTTCTCCACTACGGATCCCCCCCAGATCCTTCTCCACTATGGATCCCCCCAGATTCTTCTCCACTACGGACCCCCCCAGATCCTTCTCCACTATGGATCCCCCCAGATCCTTCTCCACTATGGATCCCCCCAGATCCTTCTCCACTACGGACCCCCCCAGATCCTTCTCCACTATGGATCCCCCCAGATCCTTCTCCACTACGGATCCCCCCAGATCCTTCTCCACTACGGATCACCCCAGATCCTTCTCCACTACGGATCCCCCCAGATCCTTCTCCACTACGGACCCCCCCAGATCCTTCTCCACTACGGATCCCCCCCAGATCCTTCACTACGGATTTCCCCCCAGATCCTTCTCCACTACGGATCCCCCCAGATCCTTCTCCACTATGGATCCCTTCAGATCCTTCTCCACTACGGATCCCCCAGATCCTTCTCCACTACGGATCCCCCAGATCCTTCTCCACTACGGATCCCCCCAGATCCTTCTCCACTACGGACCCCCCAGATCCTTCTCCACTACGGATCCCCCCCAGATCCTTCTCCACTACGGATCCCCCCCAGATCCTTCTCCACTACGGATCCCCCAGATCCTTCTCCACTACGGATCCCCCCAGATCCTTCTCCACTACGGATCCCCCCAGATCCTGCTCCACTACGGATCCCCCCAGATCCTTTTCCACTACAGATCCCCCCCAGATCCTTCTCCACTACGGATCCCCCAGATCCTTCTCCACTACGGATCCCCCCAGATCCTTCTCCACTACGGATCCCCCCCAGATCCTTCTCCACTATGGATCCCCCCAGATTCTTCTCCACTACGGACCCCCCCAGATCCTTCTCCACTATGGATCCCCCCAGATCCTTCTCCACTATGGATCCCCCCAGATCCTTCTCCACTACGGACCCCCCCAGATCCTTCTCCACTATGGATCCCCCCAGATCCTTCTCCACTACGGATCCCCCCAGATCCTTCTCCACTACGGATCCCTTCAGATCCTGCTCCACTACGGATCCCCTCAGATCCTTCTCCACTACGGACCCCCCCAGATCCTTCTCCACTACGGATCCCCCCCAGATCCTTCACTACGGATTTCCCCCCAGATCCTTCTCCACTACGGATCCCCCCAGATCCTTCTCCACTATGGATCCCCCCCAGATCCTTCTCCACTACGGATCCCCCCCAGATCCTTCTCCACTACGGATCCCCCCAGATCCTTCTCCACTACGGATCCCCCAGATCCTTCTCCACTTCGGATCCCCCAGATCCTTCTCCACTACGGATCCCCCCAGATCCTTCTCCACTACGGATCCCCCCCAGATCCTTTTCCACTACGGATCCCCCCCAGATCCTTCTCCACTACGGATCCCCCCAGATCCTTCTCCACTACGGATCCCCCCAGATCCTTCTCCACTACGGATCCCCCAGATCCTTCTCCACTACGGATCCCCCAGATCCTTCTCCACTATGGATCCCCCAGATCCTTCTCCACTACGGATCCCCCCAGATCCTTCTCCACTACGGATCCCCCAGATCCTTCTCCACTACGGATCCCCCAGATCCTTCTCCACTACGGATCCCCCCAGATCCTTCTCCACTACGGATCCCCCCCAGATCCTTTTCCACTACGGATCCCCCCAGATCCTTCTCCACTACGGATCCCCCCAGATCCTTCTCCACTACGGATCCCCCCCAGATCCTTCTCCACTACGGATCCCCCCCAGATCCTTCTCCACTACGGATCCCCCCAGATCCTTCTCCACTACGGATCCCCCAGATCCTTCTCCACTACGGATCCCCCAGATCCTTCTCCACTACGGATCCCCCCCAGATCCTTCTCCACTACGGATCCCTTCAGATCCTTCTCCACTACGGATCCCCCCAGATCCTTCTCCACTACGGATCCCCCCAGATCCTGCTCCACTACGGATCCCTTCAGATCCTTCTCCACTACGGATCCCCCAGATCCTTCTCCACTATGGATCCCTTCAGATCCTTCTCCACTACGGATCCCCCAGATCCTTCTCCACTACGGATCCCCCAGATCCTTCTCCACTACGGATCCCCCCAGATCCTTCTCCACTACGGACCCCCCAGATCCTTCTCCACTACGGATCCCCCCCAGATCCTTCTCCACTACGGATCCCCCCCAGATCCTTCTCCACTACGGATCCCCCAGATCCTTCTCCACTACGGATCCCCCCAGATCCTTCTCCACTACGGATCCCCCCAGATCCTGCTCCACTACGGATCCCCCCAGATCCTTTTCCACTACAGATCCCCCCCAGATCCTTCTCCACTACGGATCCCCCAGATCCTTCTCCACTACGGATCCCCCCAGATCCTTCTCCACTACGGATCCCCCCAGATCCTTCTCCACTATGGATCCCCCCAGATTCTTCTCCACTACGGACCCCCCCAGATCCTTCTCCACTATGGATCCCCCCAGATCCTTCTCCACTATGGATCCCCCCAGATCCTTCTCCACTACGGACCCCCCCAGATCCTTCTCCACTATGGATCCCCCCAGATCCTTCTCCACTACGGATCCCCCCAGATCCTTCTCCACTATGGATCCCTTCAGATCCTGCTCCACTACGGATCCCCTCAGATCCTTCTCCACTACGGACCCCCCCAGATCCTTCTCCACTACGGATCCCCCCCAGATCCTTCACTACGGATTTCCCCCCAGATCCTTCTCCACTACGGATCCCCCCAGATCCTTTTCCACTACGGATCCCCCCCAGATCCTTCTCCACTACGGATCCCCCAGATCCTTCTCCACTACGGATCCCCCCAGATCCTTCTCCACTACGGATCCCCCAGATCCTTCTCCACTACGGATCCCCCAGATCCTTCTCCACTATGGATCCCCCAGATCCTTCTCCACTACGGATCCCCCCAGATCCTTCTCCACTACGGATCCCCCAGATCCTTCTCCACTACGGATCCCCCAGATCCTTCTCCACTACGGATCCCCCCAGATCCTTCTCCACTACGGATCCCCCCCCAGATCCTTTTCCACTACGGATCCCCCCAGATCCTTCTCCACTACGGATCCCCCCAGATCCTTCTCCACTACGGATCCCCCCCAGATCCTTCTCCACTACGGATCCCCCCAGATCCTTCTCCACTACGGATCCCTTCAGATCCTGCTCCACTACGGATCCCCCAGATCCTTCTCCACTACGGATCCCCCCAGATCCTTCTCCACTACGGATCCCCCAGATCCTTCTCCACTACGGATCCCCCCAGATCCTTCTCCACTACGGACCCCCCCAGATCCTTCTCCACTACGGATCCCCCCAGATCCTTCTCCACTACGGATCCCCCCCCCAGATCCTTCACTACGGATTTCCCCCCAGATCCTTCTCCACTACGGATCCCCCCAGATCCTTCTCCACTATGGATCCCCCCCAGATCCTTCTCCACTACGGATCCCCCCCAGATCCTTCTCCACTACGGATCCCCCCAGATCCTTCTCCACTACGGATCCCCCAGATCCTTTTCCACTTCGGATCCCCCAGATCCTTCTCCACTACGGATCCCCCCAGATCCTTCTCCACTACGGATCCCCCCAGATCCTTTTCCACTACGGATCCCCCCAGATCCTTCTCCACTACGGATCCCCCCAGATCCTTTTCCACTACGGATCCCCCCAGATCCTTCTCCACTACGGATCCCCCCAGATCCTTCTCCACTACGGATCCCCCCAGATCCTTCTCCACTACGGATCCCCCCCCAGATCCTTCACTACGGATTCCCCCCCAGATCCTTCTCCACTACGGATCCCCCCAGATCCTTCTCCACTACGGATCCCCCCCAGATCCTTCTCCACTACGGATCCCCCCAGATCCTTCTCCACTACGGATCCCCCCAGATCCTTCTCCACTACGTGCATAACTTTACATTTATCAACATTAAACCTCATCTGCCACATATGATCAAAAAGGAAAGAAAATCACTTCTGGAAGCAGCACTCCGATTAAAAAGCCTTTATTCCAAAAGGTTCAGGAAACAAAAAACACACTGCACGACACGGCAAACTGGTCACATCTAGCTGACGCGTTTCACACTATTATAGTGCTTACTCAATAGCTGGTTATTGTCACAATAACCAGCTATGAGTAAGCACTATAATAGTGTGAAACGCGTCAGCTAGATGTGACCAGTTTGCCGTGTCGTGCAGTGTGTTTTTTGTTTCCTGAACCTTTTGGAATAAAGGCTTTTTAATCGGAGTGCTGCTTCCAGAAGTGATTTTCTTTCCTTTTTGATCATAATTGCATTTGCCTGCACCCTTGGCTGCTGGGAGGAGGCATTGTCAGGGATTTCCACACCTGAGCGGCTCCCTCTTTCCCGTCATCTGCCACATAGTCACCCAATTAGACAGAACATTGAGGTCGGCTTGTAAATTGGAGACATCCTGTAAGGACGTTATTCCACTGCATAGCTTGGTGTCATCTGCAAAGACAGAAATGTTACTTTTCATCTCAGACCCAATATCATTTATAAAGATATTAAAAAGTAAGGGTCCCAGCACTGAACCTTGGGGTACACCACTGATAACCTTGGACCATTCAGAGTGAGGCCTCGTACACACGACCGATTTTCTTGGCAAGAACCAGCAAGAAACTTGCTGGCAGAGAGGTCTTGCCGAGTAAATCGGTCGTGTGTACGCTGCTATCGGGTTTCTCGTCGAGAAAACCGACAAGAAACCTTGACGAGAAAATAGAGAACCTGCTCTCTATTTTCTCGTCGAGATTCTCCTCGGCATGTTTCTCGACGAGAAAAGTGAGTGTGTGTACACTTACCTGTCTGCCGGGAAGCCCGCGCATGTTCGAAATGAATTAGACGCATGCGCGGTAGCTTCCTAGGCATACGTAGGGTATACCAAGATGGCAGCGACGGCATCGAATGTGACGAGCGCATGCTCGTCGTATTCGATGACGTCACCGCGTACGCTCCATTCAAAGAACCGCGGGTTCTTTGAAACGAGCGTGTGTACACTCGGCCGGGACAAGTTTCTTGTCCAAGAATCTCGTCGAAAAAAACGACATGTTTTTTTCAACGAGAATCTCGGCCGTGTGTACGAGGGCTAAGAATCATTAACCACGACTCTCTGAATTCTGTCTTTTAGCCAGTTTTCTATCCATTTACAAACTGATATTTCCAATCCTGTAGACTTTACCTTACACATGAGCCGTGTGTGGGGAACTGTATCCAAGTATACCACGTCCACGGCCACCCCTCTGTCCAAGTATACCACGCCCACCGCCACCCCTCTGTCCAAGTATACCACGTCCACCGCCACCCCTCTGTCCAAGTATACCACGTCCACCGCCACCCCTCTGTCCAAGTATACCACGCCCACCGCCACCCCTCTGTCCAAGTATACCACGTCCACAGCCACCCCTCTGTCCAAGTATACCACGCCCACCGCCACCCCTCTGTCCAAGTATACCACGTCCACCGCCACCCCTCTGTCCAAGTATACCACGTCCACAGCCACCCCTCTGTCCAAGTATACCACGTCCACAGCCACCCCTCTGTCCAAGTATACCACGTCCACGTCCACCCCTCTGTCCAAGTATACCACGTCCACCGCCACCCCTCTGTCCAAGTATACCACGTCCACCGCCACCCCTCTGTCCAAGTATACCACGTCCACATCCACCCCTCTGTCCAAGTATACCACGTCCACCGCCACCCCTCTGTCCAAGTATACCACATCCACAGCCACCCCTCTGTCCAAGTATACCACGTCCACCACCACCCCTCTATCCAAGAATACCACCTCCACAGCCACCCCTCTATCCAAGTATACCACATCCACCGCCACCCCTCTGTCCAAGTATACAACGCCCACCGCCACCCCTCTGTCCAAGTATACCACGTCCCCAGCCACCCCTCTGTCCAAGTATACCACGTCCACAGCCACCCCTCTATCCAAGTATACCACGTCCACAGCCACCCCTCTATCCAAGTATACCACCTCCACCACCACCCCTCTATCCAAGTATACCACATCCACCGCCACCCCTCTGTCCAAGTATACCACGTCCACCGCCACCCCTCTGTCCAAGTATACCACGTCCACCACCACCCCTCTGTCCAAGTATACCACGTTTACAGCCACCCCTCTGTCCAAGTATACCACGTCCACTGCCACCCCTCTGTCCAAGTATACCACGTCCACAGCCACCCCTCTGTCCAAGTATACAACGTCCACCACCACCCCTCTGTCCAAGTATACCACATCCACTGCCACCCCTCTGTCCAAGTATATCACGTCCACCGCCACCCCTCTGTCCAAGTATACCACGTCCACCACCATCCCTCTGTCCAATTATACCACGTCCACAGCCACCCCTCTGTCCAAGTATACCACATCCACCGCCACCTCTCTGTCCAAGTATACCATGTCCACCGCCACCCCTCTGTCCAAGTATACCACATCCACTGCCACCCCTCTGTCCAAGTATACCACGTTCACAGCCACCCCTCTGTCCAAGTATACCACGTCCACTGCCACCCCTCTGTCCAAGTATACCACGTTCACAGCCACCCCTCTGTCCAAGTATACCACGTCCACCGCCACCCCTCTGTCCAAGTATACCACGTCCACCACCACCCCTCTGTCCAAGTATACCACGTCCACCACCACCCCTCTATCCAAGTATACCACATCCACCGCCACCCCTCTGTCCAAGTATACCACGTCCACAGCCACTCCTCTGTCCAAGTATACCACGTCCACCGCCACCCCTCTGTCCAAGTATACCACGTCCACCACCACCCCTCTGTCCAAGTATACCACGTCCACCACCACCCCTCTATCCAAGTATACCACATCCACCGCCACCCCTCTGTCCAAGTATACCACCTCCACAGCCACTCCTCTGTCCAAGTATACCACGTCCACCGCCACCCCTCTGTCCAAGTATACCACGTCCACCACCACCCCTTTGTCCAAGTATACCACGTTTACAGCCACCCCTCTGTCCAAGTATACCACGTCCACTGCCACCCCTCTGTCCAAGTATACCACGTCCACAGCCACCCCTCTGTCCAAGTATACCACGTCCACTGCCACCCCTCTGTCCAAGTATACCACGTCCACAGCCACTCCTCTGTCCAAGTATACCACGTCCACCGCCACCCCTCTGTCCAAGTATACCACGTCCACCACCACCCCTCTGTCCAAGTATACCACGTCCACCACCACCCCTCTATCCAAGTATACCACATCCACCGCCACCCCTCTGTCCAAGTATACCACGTCCACCGCCACCCCTCTGTCCAAGTATACCACGTCCACCACCACCCCTCTGTCCAAGTATACCACGTTTACAGCCACCCCTCTGTCCAAGTATACCACGTCCACTGCCACCCCTCTGTCCAAGTATACCACGTCCACAGCCACCCCTCTGTCCAAGTATACCACGTCCACAGCCACCCCTCTGTCCAAGTATACCACATCCACAGCCACTCCTCTGTCCAAGTATACCACGTCCACAGCCACCCCTCTGTCCAAGTATACCACATCCACAGCCACTCCTCTGTCCAAGTATACCACGTCCACCGCCACCCCTCTGTCCAAGTATACAACGTCCACAGCCACCCCCCTGTCCAAGTATACCACATCCACCACCACCCCTCTGTCCAAGTATACCACATCCACCACCACCCCTCTGTCCAAGTATACCACATCCACTGCCACCCCTCTGTCCAAGTATATCACGTCCACCGCCACCCCTCTGTCCAAGTATACCACGTCCACCACCATCCCTCTGTCCAATTATACCACGTCCACAGCCACCCCTCTGTCCAAGTATACCACATCCACCGCCACCTCTCTGTCCAAGTATACCATGTCCACCGCCACCCCTCTGTCCAAGTATACCACATCCACTGCCACCCCTCTGTCCAAGTATACCACGTTCACAGCCACCCCTCTGTCCAAGTATACCACGTCCACTGCCACCCCTCTGTCCAAGTATACCACGTTCACAGCCACCCCTCTGTCCAAGTATACCACGTCCACCGCCACCCCTCTGTCCAAGTATACCACGTCCACCACCACCCCTCTGTCCAAGTATACCACGTCCACCACCACCCCTCTATCCAAGTATACCACATCCACCGCCACCCCTCTGTCCAAGTATACCACGTCCACAGCCACTCCTCTGTCCAAGTATACCACGTCCACCGCCACCCCTCTGTCCAAGTATACCACGTCCACCACCACCCCTCTGTCCAAGTATACCACGTCCACCACCACCCCTCTATCCAAGTATACCACATCCACCGCCACCCCTCTGTCCAAGTATACCACCTCCACAGCCACTCCTCTGTCCAAGTATACCACGTCCACCGCCACCCCTCTGTCCAAGTATACCACGTCCACCACCACCCCTTTGTCCAAGTATACCACGTTTACAGCCACCCCTCTGTCCAAGTATACCACGTCCACTGCCACCCCTCTGTCCAAGTATACCACGTCCACAGCCACCCCTCTGTCCAAGTATACCACGTCCACTGCCACCCCTCTGTCCAAGTATACCACGTCCACAGCCACTCCTCTGTCCAAGTATACCACGTCCACCGCCACCCCTCTGTCCAAGTATACCACGTCCACCACCACCCCTCTGTCCAAGTATACCACGTCCACCACCACCCCTCTATCCAAGTATACCACATCCACCGCCACCCCTCTGTCCAAGTATACCACCTCCACAGCCACTCCTCTGTCCAAGTATACCACGTCCACCGCCACCCCTCTGTCCAAGTATACCACGTCCACCGCCCCCCCTCTGTCCAAGTATACCACGTCCACTGCCACGCCTCTGTCCAAGTATACCACGTCCACAGCCACCCCTCTGTCCAAGTATACCACGTCCACCGCCACCCCTCTGTCCAAGTATACCACGTCCACCGCCCCCCCTCTGTCCAAGTATACCACGTCCACAGCCACCCCTCTGTCCAAGTATACCACGTCCACAGCCACCCCTCTGTCCAAGTATACCACGTCCACAGCCACCCCTCTGTCCAAGTATACCACATCCACCACCACCCCTCTGTCCAAGTATACCATGTCCACCGCCACCCCTCTGTCCAAGTATACCACGTCCACTGCCACCCCTCTGTCCAAGTATACCACGTCTACCGCCACCCCTCTGTCCAAGTATACCACGTCCACCACCACCCCTCTGTCCAAGTATACCACGTCCACCGCCACCCCTCTGTCCAAGTATACCACACCCACCACCACCCCTCTGTCCAAGTATACCACGTCCACTGCCACCCCTCTGTCCAAGGTCTTACTTACCTCTTCATAAAAAGAAATCAGGTTTGTTTGACAACTTCTGTCTTTCATGAATCCATGCTGTCTGTTGCTTAAATAGTTTTTTTCCAGCAAGAACTCATCTATGTGTCTTTTATTAATCTCTCCAGTATTTTCCCAACTATAGAAGTTAAACTAACAGGTCTATAGTTACTTGGTAAACACTTAATTCCCTTTTTAAATATAGGCACCACATTGGCCCTGCGCCAATCCAGTGGTACTATTCCTGTCATTAATGAGTCCCTAAAAATTAAATACAATGGCTTTGAAATTACAGAGCTCAATTCTTTTAGGATCCGTGGGTGTATGCCATCTGGTCCAGGTGCTTTATCCACCTTTATTCTGTCTAAATATTTCTGGACCATATCACTTTTGAGCCATTGTGGATTTGGGGCTGTGTCACTACCACCCCCATTTTGGACATGAGCTCCCCCATGCTCCTTTGTATACACAGAACTGAAGAAAGTATTTAATAAATTAGCCTTCTCTTTGTCCCCAGTCACCCACTCTAGATTATTTTCTAAAGGGCCTACATGCTCAGACTTGACCTTTTTACTATTAATATATTTGAAGAATCTTTTGGGGTTTGTCCTACTATCTTTTGCAATCTGTCGTTCATTTTGAATTTTTGCATCCTTGATTTTCTTTTTACATATTCTGTTACATTCTTTGTAACATTTAAATGACACTAGTGTTCCCTCATTTTTATATTTTTTAAAAGCTCTTTTCTTATAGTTTATAGCTTTTTTAACTTTAACCGTGAGCCACATAGGTTTTGTTTTTAGCCTTTTAAACTTATTGCCCATGGGAATATACTTTGCAGTGAGTTCACAAACAGTCTTTTTGAAGAATTCCCATTTCCTGACAGACTCCATGGCAGCCTACGTGTGGGTTAATCCCGCCCCTCATACCTCATAGGACCCTTCTCCCATAAATCTTTGCTCTGGGCCAGAGGCCGTGTTCCTTTTTTTGTCCTCCTCCTAGGACCAAGATATAGTCTTACCTTTTCATGAAGTTTTTCTGTAATCCAGGCCTGGCGGTGTGCACGGCGATACGTTGGTGGTTAGCGGTGATCCTCTCTGCAGTCCAGCAATCCTAGCTATTAGCAGGTGGACATGGGCGATATGATGTGATACCATGAAGAGCTTACTAACCTGGCCATTGGCAGGCAAGCGGCAATATGGCCAAACGTCCCAGCTATTAGCGGGAGGCTTTGTAAACGCCCGATCGTGCGGTGGGTCGAGCGAACAGCTCCCCAGTCCCAGGTTCTGGTCCGGATCATGCCGTGGTGGTGGTAATGTACAAAGATATTCCTTTTATATGGCAGCCGTATCTCTGTGTTTTGTGTGTCTCCTTATTTTCTATCAAGCTCCAGTGAGTGGCCACGGTGGCTGGAGCGCAGCTGCGTTCCAGCTCGCCGTTTCAGGAAGTCGCTGCGCATCCGCAAGCTGCGAACGAAGATTCCGTGCTTGGTTCGTGCAGGCGCAGTTTCGCCAAAATGGCGGCGGCAGTCGCGCATGCGATTGGCCGCCACCGGATGGCAACCGCTATGGGGCGGTGACATCGTTAACGGTGGCAGATTTAAATAGCTGTCAAAGCAGCTATTACTTGGGATGACTTGCAGGCTTATGCGGTGTTTACCCAGGCACTGGGCTCTGGTTTACAAGGTAAATTGTTTGCTGCAGGCTCCCTGGGTGCTGGCTATGTTTTGTTATGTGCTCTCTCATGCCTGTTGTCACTCCTGTTTCTTATAAGGCTGTAATGATTCATTTCAATTTCAAACTGCCTTGCCATGGATCTGTCACCGCCCTCTTGTGGCCAACCCTTGCGCGGCAGGTAGGATTTATTTCTTTTCTACCTGTGATGCTTGGGTTCACTCATTCAGGAGCTCTTAACCCTTTCTTTTTCACTCAGCTCTTCTAGGTCTGAACACCAAAGCACGGCAAAGACCGTCCTAGGTCTCAACGTTGTCACTCCTCTTCAAGGTCCAGACGTCAGATCTTCCTTTAGATCTAGGTACCACAGATAGGAGTCTAAAACCACCTCTGGGCGTCACTCTCACCGCCACTCCAGCCGCTCTGTGAGGAAAGCCTGCTGGGTATGCGGGGCCCAGGTTCCTGAAGGCAAATCGCTCTGCAAGCGATGCTTTTCTAAAGTCGCATAAGAAAGAGAGGGTGGAGACCAACAAGTGGAAGCACTGGTCAGAAAGGTGGTCCATGAGTCCATGAGTAAAGGGGATTCTGGTCATACCCACAACCCTGCTGGCGACACTATGTCAGTCCCTATTAGGGATGATCTCAAGGCTCCAGGCCCTTCACAGCCGAGCCATTCCTCAATTGAAGCCTCAGACAGTGAGGTGGAGGTAGATGACCCTGGTGCAGGTTTTGAATTTGCCCTAGTACCACAGCTGGTCAAAAGCTGTCAAAGAAGCTTTGAGATGGAAGAGCCAGTGGAGGCACCCTCCAAACAGAGGAAATATTTTAAACACCTCAAAAAAGAACACCCTAATTTCTCCTTTTTGGGTGAACTCAGCGCAATACTTACCGACGAATGGGGTGGTGTTGAAAGGAAGAATTGCCTGTTAATGAACGTATCAAAAATGTACCCATTTAAAAGCAAGGATGTAAAACACCTGGAGTCGGCTCCTCTCATTGACTCAGCCCTAATGAGGATGGTGAGGCATGTCACACTCCCATTGGAGGATACTGTTTCCTTTAGGGATTGCCTGGAGTGGAAAATTTATACCGCCCTCAAGCGGATCTACATTACAGCGGGTATGACCTGCAAACCAGCTCTAGCTCTCGCAGCCCTTTCTAAAGCGATGGAAGTCTGGGCAGACGACGTAGATGCTTCTCTGAGGAGCATCTCGGAAGAACTGGCCAGGAGCTCACCTATTCATGGGCTAAGGTTGACGTTGGCTTTTCTCGTGGGGCTTCCCTAGACATAATTCGCCTGGTGGCTCGGATCATGCTGACATCTGTCACGGCTAAGCGTGCCTTGTGGCTGCACCCATGGGTAGCTGACCCTGCCTCCAAGCAGGCATGGTGCAGGATTCCATTTGGGGGTTCGTCCCTCTTTGGGAACATATCGGACAGTGCCATCACCCGTGCCACAGGGGGCAAGTCGGGGTTCCTTTCCCAGGATCGCCGTCTGCTAAACCAGAAGAGAACACAGCCCAGGCAAAGTTCAGATCGAGCAAGGAATGCTCGCTACTATAGGCCTGGCCGTGAGTTCAAGAAGACCTGGAAGAAAAAACAGCCTTCAGGCCAGAAGTTTTCAAAAGGGGCATCTTCCGGTGGACAAGAATCCCCTAAGTCTTTATGATATTGCACCTGCCTAAAACAGAGCGAGTCGGCATCCTTGCCTCTCTCGGAAGAGAAAAAGCGAATTCTCCTGTCTCTCTTGTGGCTCAGGGCGCTGCAATTCCAGTTCCAGATGACAAAAGGTTTTAAGGGGTCTACTCGCCCCTCTTCATGGTGTTGAAGAAAAACGTCTCCTGGAGGCCAGTTATAGACCTAACCCACTTGAATTCTTTTATCTAGAAGGAGAAGTTCAAGATGGAGACACTACTCATGATCAGTCAAGCAATCCAACCAGGCGATTGGCTTGTCTCTATAGACCTGAAGGACGCCTACTTCCATGTTCCGATAGCGTCAGAATTCCAGAAATACCTTCGCTTTGCTGTCGATCAAATCCGTCTGCAGTTTACCTGTCTCCCCTTCGGGCTTACAACATCGCCTCGTGTGTTTTCAAAACTTGTTGGCTGTCGTGGCTCTGATCAGGACCAGAGGTATCCGTCTGTATCACTATCTAGACGGCCTGCTGTTGTCTCGGGACAAGGAGCAGTTGCTAATCCACAGATCCCAGGTCATCTCCACTCTACTCGAGTTTGGTTGGCTTCTGAATCTGTAAAAGAGCCATCTGGATCCTACGCAGTCCCTGGTATTCCTCGGGGCACACTTCAACGCTATCAAGAGCACCATCTTGTTACCCCTGGAAAAATCCCAGTGATCCGGGACAGAGTTTGGCTTGCAATGTCGTCCTCATCTCCAAGCCTCTCAATGCCTAAAGTTCATTGGCACCATGGTGGCAACAACACCCATGGTAAAGTGGGCTCAGTGGAAAATGCGACCCTTCCAGAAGGGTTTCCTCCAGCAGTATAATCCAGGGCTTCGGGATCATTTTATCCAAATAACCTCATCCATGCGGGAGAGCTTTCCTTGGTGGCTACAACAGAGGAACCTCCTCAATTGTCACTCCATCGCACCTGTGTCTTGGGTCACCATCACTACAGATGCCAGCAACAGGGGCTGACAGAAGTAGCCCAAGGCATATGGAATTTTCCCTCTCACAGGATAGTCTCCAATGTTCTGGAACTCCGGGCAGCGTTCTGCGCTCTGCAGGCCTTTCACCACTTAACAGCAGGAGACTCAGTCCTCCTAAGACTGGACAACACAACGGCAGTCGCATACATCAAGAGACAGGGGGGTACTCGCAGTCTCTCCCTGTCAAAGGAAATAGAGCCCATCATGATCTGGGCCCAGAAAAACCTGGCCAACCTGACAGCTGTCTATCTCCCTGGAGTCCCGAACGTTCAGGCAGATTTTCTGTTGAGAGTTTCTCTGGACAACGAGTGGACTTCCCCCCCCCGAAGTCTTCAGGTGGGTCCTGTCCCTGGGAGTCATTCCGGAAGTAGACTTGTTCGCCTCCCCATGCAACTTCAGACTAGAGAGATACTACACGAGGTCTTGGTATCCCCAGGCTTTTGGGTAGATGCTCTGACAGACCATTGGCGGTTCCACAGGGCCTATGCCTTTCCCCCGATTCCTGTCATTCTCCGTTTTTTGTCGAGGCTCAGGATGGAAGAAGCAGAGATAGTGGCAATAGTCCCGTACTGGCCAAACAAGCCATGGTTTCCACTGCTGATGCAACTCAGCTTCCGGGACCCAGTTCCTCTACCCTCCAGACCAGATCTCCTATCACAAGGGGCATTTCTACATCCATGCCCGGCCCCATCTACATCTGATGATCTGGTTCTTGAGAGGGGAAGGTTAGAGGCCCTAGGCTGTCCAAGTAGGGCCATCTCCACAATATTAAATGCCAGAAGAACAGGCACCAACAGGGTCTACCAGAGGATTTGGAAAAAGTTTTCAGACTACACCTCTTCCACTGCAGGTTCTTGCAATAACCCAAAGATACATGATATCCTGGGCTTCTTACAATCAGGATTGGATCTCTCATTGTCAGTCAGCTCGCTGCGAGTCCAAATCGCTGTAATCTCTGCCTTTACGGGTGTTTCCTGGGCTAGACACCCTCTTACTTAGTAGTTTTTCAGAGGAGCAATAAGGCTCAGACCTCAGAGCCAAGTTTTTCTAATTGGGATCTTCCCCTTGTCCTGGATTTTTTCTTGGGTAGAGAGTTGGAACATGAAGATCAATCTTCTGTCAAATGACTCTCTCTAATAGTTGTCTTCTTGGTGGCTATAACATCGGCCAAGAGGGTCTCTGAAATCAGCTCTCAGGGATGCAAGGAGCCATTTCTAAACTTTTAATTCCTATGTTGGGTTCAAACCCCAAAGTGGCATCTGTGTTTCATGACAATCAGGAGATTGCTCTTCCAACGTTCAGATCTACCAAGGATTCCAGTGTTTATCCCTTAGATGTTGGAAAAGCTCTGAGTCAGTATCTTGAAGCTACAGCTTCTTTCCGTCAGACCGACCACCTGCCCGTTCTTTTCACAGGAAGTATAAGGGAATGCGTGCCTCTTCCAGATCTATCGGAGCATGGATTGTTCAGGCCATTCAGTGGGCCTATAAAGCCAAGGGCTTGGCGCCTCCAGAAGCGGTGACTGCTCACTCAACTAGAAGTGTCTTCATCATGGGCGGCATCACGTCACGTGCCTCCAGAAGTTATTTGTAAGGTGGCCTTGTGGTCTTCAATTAACACGTTCATGGCACACTACTGCGTAGTGGTTTACGTATCTTGTCTGTTGATGGTGCCAATTAAACCTTTTTTCTTTTGTCCAGCACTCTGCCCACCCGGGTGTGTATGGCTAGTTATTTCCCACACGTAGGCTGCCATGGAGTCTGTCAGGAAAACGGAAAATTTATATCAAATACTTACCGTAATTTTCCTTTCCTGATGGACTCCATGGCAGCAGGAGTTCCCTCCCAGTGGCTGGAGTAGGCTAAATTATGGAACACGGCCTCTGGCCCAGAGCAAAGATTTATGGGAGAAGGGTCCTATGAGGTATGAGGGGCGGGATTAACCCACACGTAGGCTGCCATGGAGTCCATCAGGAAAGGAAAATTACGGTAAGTATTTGATATAAATTTTCCGTTTTCTGTTCTGTGCCCATTGATGCCAATATTCCTTCCCAGTCTAAGTCCTGGAGAGCAGCGCTCATCCTTGGAAAATTTGCTCTCTTGAAATTAAGTGTTTTTATCTTTCCTGTATGTGATTTCTGATTACAACCAACATCAAATGAAATCATGTTATGGTCACTGCTACCCAGGTGTTCCTTTATCAGAACATTAGTAATACGCTCTGCATGGTTTGAGATTACCAGGTCCAACAGAGCATCATTCCTAGTTGGGGCCTCAATAAACTGGACCATAAAATTGTCCTGCAATAGGCTTATAAATTTTTGCCCTTTAACTGTCCCAGCAGTGCCATTACTCCAGTCAATTTCTGGGTAGTTAAAATCCCCCATTATTATCACCGTCCCAGCCCTTGCAGCCCTTTCCATCTGTGCAAGGAGCTGAGTCTCCACCTCCTCATTAACATTGGGTGGTCTATAACAAACTCCAATGATTAACTTTGAACTACGCACATCTGTATGCAGTTCCACCCATAATGCTTCAGCCTCATCACACTCTCCATCAACCAGGCCCTCTTTCACACTCGCTTTGAGATCACTTCTCACATAGAGACAGACCCCTCCACCTTTCCTTTTTACCCTGTCTTTCCGAAAGAGTGCATAGCCAGGAATATTAATAGCCCAGTCATGTGAGGAATGAAGCCAAGTTTCAGCAATACCGATTACATCATAGCTCTCCTCATGCACCAGAGCTTCCAACTCACCTATTTTGCTTGGTAGACTTCTGGCGTTGGTGAACAGACACTTTATTGCATTAATATATTTTGACCGGTCACATACTATCCTCTTGGGTGTTCCCAGATTGCAACTAGGACTTGCTACTATACTTACCTTGGGTTTATGTGCTTTGGTTACCCTACCACTAATGCCCCTAATACTACCCTCTAGAATATGTTCCCCGCTGACTCTCACTATCTCTGGACCCTCCCCCCAGTCACCTAGTTTAAAAACCCCTCTAACTTTTTGGCCATCCTTATTCCCAGCTGATCTGCACCCTCCTCATGTAGGTGCAGTCCGTCCCTTCTATAGTACTGGTGATCTGAGAAGTCGGCCCAGTCCTCCAGGAACCCAAACCCCTCCTTACTACACCAGCTCTTCAGCCACTTGTTCACTTCCCTAATCTCCCTCTGCCTTTCTGGTGTGGCTCGATGTACCGGTAGTATTCCTGAGAATACTACCTTGGAGGTCCTTTTCCTCAATTTAGCTCCCAAGTCCCTAAAATCATTCTTTAGGACACTCCATCTGCCTCTGACTTTGTCATTGGTGCCAAAGTGCACCATGACAGCCGGGTCTTCCCCAGCCCCTCCCAGTAATCTGTCCACCAGATCCGTGATGTGCCGAACCCGAACGCTGGGAGACAACACCACCAAATCCGTGATGTGCCGAACCCGAGCGCCCGGGAGACAACATACAGCAGGGTGTTCCAGCGCCCACCAAGAATAACTGTAAAGGCTCACAGTGTTGTGGCAACACCAACACCTAAGGGGCCAATTTCTGCAGAGTATATACGGCAGGCCCCTACTTTCAAACATCCAACTTACAAACGACTACTACTTGTAAACGGAAGAAGACAACAGGAAGTGAGAGGAAATCTACCCCTAGGAAGGGAAATTCTCTCCTGTAAGAATTAATATGGGAGAAAGGTGTCTCCTCTGTACTGATGCTTTATCACCAATCCTTGTTTCAATAAAAAGCCCAAATTTTCAAAAACAGTTGTCATTGGGACGCAAAGTGAGGTGAAATGTTCTGAACAGGGGCACAGACAGCAAAACAAATGTTACAGGGGTGATAACCCTTACCTATGTTTTCCAAAAAGCTTAAAAATAGATTTTTTGGTCTGGAGCTACACTTCAACAATGTACCTGTTCAAAATTACAAACAGATTCTACATAAGAACAAACCTACAGTCCCTGTCTTGTATGCACCGCCTGTATACTGCTGTTCAGAGTATATAGGGCCTTTTTTATTTTGTGTGCGGTGTTCCCCTTAATATCCATACAAGACCCAAAGGGGCTGGTAATGGGCTGGGGGGGGGGGTCATGGGGTAGCTATGCCATTTTTCTTAAAGATTTTCATCCATATTACCGGGACCAGACATTACATTAAAGCCGCAAGCAGTTTTAAATGGCTTTTTTTTCCTTTAGAAGTGTCATTTTGTGCAGGGACAGTTCTAAACACGGGAAACACGTGGCACTTCACAGGCATACTTTAGACACCCCCCAGGTACGATATTTAAAGGAATATTTGACTTTTTTTTTTTCACTTTATGCATCATTAAAATGACTGCTCCCGAAAAACGACCGTTTTTAAAACTTCTTTTTGCATTGATACATGTCCCCTGGTGCAGAACCCGGGTTCCCAAACCCTTTTTAGGACAATAACATGCATAATAGTCGTTATATTTAGCACTTTAGAATTCGAACGTTCGCATCCATTGTATTTAATAGGGTTTGTTGTGGAGATTTTTATGAAGATGTATTTAATATGTATTGTCATAGTGTCACCCAGTGTTAGTACTTCCGCAACCCGCTCTAAAAGAGCTGATTGGGGTAGTCTGAGGCTGGTTGAATCCCGTCTGATAGGGGAAAACGTCTTGAGGTTGGAGTGTGGTGTTTGCAGGGGGCGGATATGTCCGCCAACGGGGGCCCTCTGTGCATTAGCATGGACGATCGTTGAGGAGGGGGTATCCTCGCTCTGCAACGACATCATTGGTTATGGGCAAATGCGCGCTCTTGTCTCGGCTGTGTCTGATCAACATTGGTTGGAATTCGTAGCGCGCGTCTGCAGATAGCCTCCCTCCCCCATTCAATAATAGTATAATCTGAATATGCGATATTCTATGGAATGGCGCAGAATAAGGATTTCTATCAGCGGTGACTTTAGCCATCCTACGTTATTGTATTCACTGTATGTATTATTGTATTGAATCCTTTTATTTCCTGTTGGAAGGATGTCCTTGTATGGTCATTCTCCTGTGTGGAACGGACATCCTATGAGGTTCCCGCCCATGGGGGAGGGGATTGGTTGCTGCAGCCAATCACCTCCTGTCTTGAGATCTTTTGAGTTTAATAAAAGCCTATGATTAGGCGTCGGCTTAACAGTCTTTGCTGGAATGGCCTGATAAGAAGATAAGCTTTTGTGGTGCTGCCTTTCTTGAATGAATGAATGGGAATGAACAGTGAGTGGACTTTAGCAAACTAAACTTAATGATAGCATTACTTCAAGAAGATGAAATCTGATGTGTGCTTAGATAGCACAGGAATTATAGGCTGTGTGCTCTGTAAACAGCAGCCTAAAATTCCACAACAGGTTCTAATGTTCGTGCGAACTTTCGGTCCGTTCGCGGGTTCTGGTGCGAACCGAACCCGGGGGTGTTCGGCTCATCCCTACTTCTCATTCATCTCTTGGGGGACATCCCAGAGCCTCTGACTATCCAGTCTGTGCCGAGCACCATACATGAGAGAAAGTTTGACCTGTAAATTCCATATCTTGGGGTACATCAAGGAACACATAGGCAACCCTCTATATTTGGGGTAGAACATGTAACATCTTCCAGCTCCTGCCCCCTCTCCCCCATCCCTGTGACAGCAGGTGGGGGTTCTTCTCCCCGCTCCCACCGTCTTTTCCCACACAGCTGATCCCTGTAAATGAATAAACTACAAGTACCATCTTCTACTGCGGCAGGTGGACTTGTAGTTTTAGTGCGCCGTGGGGGGGAGAGCCGGAGGACAGGTCTGCAGGACCCACGTTGTACCCGTCATCTACTGATCCACTGATCGGGGGCGATGCTTTCCAGGCTCCTGCAGGAAAGAATAATAAATGCACATTTTTTTCTTGCAAAAATAACTTCATTTATTATTTTTTCTGTAAAGGAGATCCTAGTCTTTAAACAGCTCTGCCCTATACCGCAGTGTTGTATGAAGGATATTGGCCATTACCCAGGTCACAGGAGATCAGGTCTGTCGTGGAATTACAGGTTCTATGCAGAGCACACAGCCTATATTTCCTGTGCTATCTAAGCACACTTCAGATTCATCTCTTTGCAATAATGCCATCTTTAGTGTAAGTTCCACTCACCGTTCATTCGTCCCATCATTCATTCCAAGAAGCAAGTCTCACACATAGGTCTTATCATCAGGTCATCCCAGCAAACTCTGCCAAGCCGACGCCCATCAACAGTTTTTATTACACTCAGGAGGAAGTGATGTCACAACATGTGACCCACCCTCCATAGGAAGTGAGCTCACAGGAGCTCCACACAGAATACAAGAAATATAGCTTAAAGGATTCAATACAATAATAATAACCAATCACAGACATGTATACATTCAAATAGACTATCAGTGACATGCACTGCTTCCAATGACGGGAACTATACGACAATTATGCCTCAATGGACCACAACTGTCGTATAGTTATGCTACTGTTCTTGTGGACACAGATCTGTGCGCTCGGAGTCATTTAACGCCCCCCGTCAGGAGGTGGCCAGTTCCCCCGACGGGGCGTAAAACAACATCTCTAAATGGAGCAAACGTCGCTGTTTCCACAGGAAGATTTTCCCGCCACCGATCTTCCACCAACGTCTGTATGTGCAAATACGCTCACATGAGCGCATTACAGCAAAACTGACACTGGGGGGACATCTGACAACATACATTAATACATTTTTCCACGACAGGTCACAATGCAGGGAATATGGGGGCTGATTTTTGGGGGGTGTATAGAAGGAAACGGGGACAACTGGTCCTTCCTGCTCTCCGGTGGAGTTGATTGGGACGTTTGTGGCGTGAGATGTGCCGAGATGAACACCAGGTGGAGCTACAACACTTTGTCTTCACTCCTGAAAGGAATCCTCCACTTTTCAAATGTGAAAATAAATTTCATATAAATAATCTCCTCATTATGTATAACTTGTAGTGATTATTAGTGTCTATGGAGGAAACCACATTTACTCATTATATAGATTCTAATCCCTTAAATGGGAATAGTGCGGGAGAAAGAAGGGTGGGGAGTTAAGGAATGGTGTGGGAATCCTCCGGTGTAATGGGGAATCCCGGGGAAGTGGTGTGGGAATCCTCCGGTGTAATGGGGAATCCCGGGGAAGCGGTGTGGGAATCCTCCGGTGTAATGGAGAATCCCGGGGAAGCGGTGTGGGAATCCTCCGGTGTAATGGGGAATTTCGGGGAAGCGGTGTGGGAATCCTCCGGTGTAATGAAGAATTTCAGGTAAGCGGTGTGGGAATCCTCCGGTGTAATGGGGAATCCCGGGGAAGTGGTGTGGGAGTCCTCCGGTGTAATGGGGAATTTCGGGGAAGCGGTGTGGGAATCCTCCGGTGTAATGAAGAATTTCAGGTAAGCGGTGTGGGAATCCTCCGGTGTAATGGGGAATTTCGGGGAAGCGGTGTGGGAATCCTCCGGTGTAATGGGGAATTTCGGGGAAGCGGTGTGGGAATCCTCCGGTGTAATGGGGAATCCCGGGGAAGTGGTGTGGGAATCCTCCGGTGTAATGGGGAAATCCCGGGGAAGTGGTGTGGGAATCCTCCGGTGTAATGGGGAATCCCGGGGAAGTGGTGTGGGAATCCTCCGGTGTAATGGGGAATTTCGGGGAAGCGGTGTGGGAATCCTCCGGTGTAATGAAGAATTTCAGGTAAGCGGTGTGGGAATCCTCCGGTGTAATGGGGAATCCCGGGGAAGTGGTGTGGGAATCCTCCTGTGTAATGGGGAATCCCGGGGAAGTGGTGTGGGAATCCTCCGGTGTAATGGGGAATCCCGGGGAAGTGGTGTGGGAATCCTCCGGTGTAATGGGGAATTTCGGGGAAGCGGTGTGGGAATCCTCCGGTGTAATGAAGAATTTCAGGTAAGCGGTGTGGGAATCCTCCGGTGTAATGGGGAATTTCGGGGAAGCAGTGTGGGAATCCTCCTGTGTAATGGGGAATTTCGGGGAAGCGGTGTGGAAATCATCCGGTGTAATGGGGAATTTCGGGGAAGCGGTGTGGGAATCCTCCGGTGTAATGGGGAATCCCGGGGAAGCGGTGTGGGAATCCTCCGGTGTAATGAAGAATTTCAGGTAAGCGGTGTGGGAATCCTCCGGTGTAATGGGGAATTTCGGGGAAGCAGTGTGGGAATCCTCCGGTGTAATGGGGAATTTCGGGGAAGCGGTGTGGAAATCCTCCGGTGTAATGGGGAATTTCGGGGAAGCGGTGTGGGAATCCTCCGGTGTAATGGGGAATCCCGGGGAAGCGGTGTGGGATTCCTCCAGTGTAATTGGGAATTTCGGGGAAGCGGTGTGGGAATCCTCCGGTGTAATGAAGAATTTCGGGGAAGCAGTGTGGGAATCCTCCGGTGTAATGGGGAATTTCGGGGAAGCAGTGTGGGAATCCTCCGGTGTAATGGGGAATTTCGGGGAAGCGGTGTGGGAGTCCTCCGGTGTAATGGGGAATTTCGGGGAAGCAGTGTGGGAATCATCCGGTGTAATGGGGAATCCCGGGGAAGTGGTGTGGGAATCCTCCGGTGTAAAGGGGAATCCCGGGGAAGCGGTGTGGGATTCCTCCAGTGTAATGGGGAATTTCGGGGAAGCGGTGTGGGAATCCTCCGGTGTAATGGGGAATCCCGGGGAAGCGGTGTGGGAATCCTCCGGTGTAATGAAGAATTTCAGGTAAGCGGTGTGGGAATCCTCCGGTGTAATGGGGAATTTCGGGGAAGCAGTGTGGGAATCCTCCGGTGTAATGGGGAATTTCGGGGAAGCGGTGTGGAAATCCTCCGGTGTAATGGGGAATTTCGGGGAAGCGGTGTGGGAATCCTCCGGTGTAATGGGGAATCCCGGGGAAGCGGTGTGGGATTCCTCCAGTGTAATGGGGAATTTCGGGGAAGCGGTGTGGGAATCCTCCGGTGTAATGAAGAATTTCGGGGAAGCAGTGTGGGAATCCTCCGGTGTAATGGGGAATCCCGGGGAAGTGGTGTGGGAATCCTCCGGTGTAATGGGGAATCCCGGGGAAGCGGTGTGGGATTCCTCCAGTGTAATGGGGAATTTCGGGGAAGCGGTGTGGGAATCCTCCGGTGTAATGAAGAATTTCGGGGAAGCAGTGTGGGAATCCTCCGGTGTAATGGGGAATTTCGGGGAAGCAGTGTGGGAATCCTCCGGTGTAATGGGGAATTTCGGGGAAGCGGTGTGGGAGTCCTCCGGTGTAATGGGGAATTTCGGGGAAGCAGTGTGGGAGTCCTCCGATGTAATGAGGAATTTCGGGGAAGCGGTGTGGGAATCCTCCGGTGTAATGAAGAATTTCAGGTAAGCGGTGTGGGAATCCTCCGGTGTAATGGGGAATTTCGGGGAAGCGGTGTGGGAATCCTCCGGTGTAATGAAGAATTTCAGGTAAGCAGTGTGGGAATCCTCCGGTGTAATGGGGAATTTCGGGGAAGCGGTGTGGGAATCCTACGGTGTAATGGGGAATTTCAGGGAAGCAGTGTGGGAATCCTCCGTTGTAATGGGGAATTTCGGGGAAGCGGTGTGGGATTCCTCCGGTGTAATGGGGAATTCCGGGGAAGCGGTGTGGGAGTCCTCCGGTGTATTGGGAAATTTCGGGGAAGCGGTGTGGGAATCGTAAAATGAAGAATTTCAGGGAAGCAGTGTAGGAGTCCTCCGGTCTATTGGGTAATTCTGGGGAAGCGGTGTGGGAGTCCTCCGGTGTAATGGGGAATTCCGGGGAAGCGGTGTGGGATTCCTCCGGTGTAATGGGGAATTCCGGGGAAGCGGTGTGGGAGACCTCCGGTGTAATGGGGAATTCCGGGGAAGCGGTGTGGGAGTCCTCCGGTGTAATGGGGAATTCCGGGGAAGCGGTGTGGGATTCCTCCGGTGTAATGGGGAATTCCAGGGAAGCGGTGTGGGAGTCCTCTGGTGTAATGGGGAATTCCAGGGAAGCGGTGTGGGAGTCCTCCGGTGTATTGGGGAATTTCGGGGAAGCGGTGTGAGAGTCCTCCAGTGTATTGGGGAATTTCGGGGAAGCGGTGTGGGAATCCTCTGATGTAATGGGGAATACCGGGGAAGCGGTGTGGGAGTCCTCCGGTGTAATGGGGAATCCCGGGGAAGAGGTGTGGGAGTCCTCCGGTGTAATGGGGAATCCCGGGGAAGCGGTGTGGGATTCCTCCAGTGTAATGGGGAATTTCGGGGAAGCAGTGTGGGAATCCTCCGGTGTACTGAAGAATTTCGGGGAAGCAGTGTGGGAATCCTCCGGTGTAATGGGGAATTTCGGGGAAGCAGTGTGGGAATCCTCCAGTGTAATGGGGAATTTCGGGGAAGCGGTGTGGGAGTCCTCCGGTGTAATGGGGAATTTCGGGGAAGCAGTGTGGGAGTCCTCCGATGTAATGAGGAATTGCGGGGAAGCTGTGTGGGAATCGTGTAATGAAGAACTTCAGGTAAGCGGTGTGGGAATCCTCCGGTGTAATGAAAAATTTCAGGTAAGCGGTGTGGGAATCCTCCGGTGTAATGGGGAATTTCGGGGAAGCGGTGTGGGAATCTTCCGGTGTAATGAAGAATTTCAGGGAAGCAGTGTGGGAATCCTCCGGTGTAATGGGGAATTTCGGGGAAGCGGTGTGGGAATCCTACGGTGTAATGGGGAATTTCAGGGAAGCAGTGTGGGAATCCTCCGTTGTAATGGGGAATTTCGGGGAAGCGGTGTGGGATTCCTCCGGTGTAATGGGGAATTCCGGGGAAGCGGTGTGGGAGTCCTCCGGTGTATTGGGAAATTTCGGGGAAGCGGTGTGGGAATCGTGTAATGAAGAATTTCAGGGAAGCAGTGTGGGATTCCTCCGGTGTATTGGGTAATTCCGGGGAAGCGGTGTGGGAGTCCTCCGATGTAATGGGGAATTCCGGGGAAGCGGTGTGGGAGTCCTCCGGTGTAATGGGGAATTCCGGGGAAGCGGTGTGGGGGATTCCTCCGGTGTAATGGGGAATTCCGGGGAAGCGGTGTGGGAGTCCTCTGGTGTAATGGGGAATTCCGGGGAAGCGGTGTGGGAGTCCTCCGGTGTATTGGGGAATTTTGGGGAAGCGGTGTGGGAATCCTCTGATGTAATGGGGAATACCGGGGAAGCGGTGTGGGAGTCCTCCGGTGTAATAGGGAATTCTGGGGAAGAGGTGTGGGATTCCTCAAGTGTATTGGGGAATTTCGGAGAAGAGGTGTGGGATTCCTCCGGTGTATTGGGGAATTCCGGGGAAGAGGTGTGGGAGTCCTCCGGTGTATTGGGGAATTTCGGGGAAGAGGTGTGGGATTCCTCCGGTGTAATGGGGAATACCGGGGAAGCGGTGTGGGAGTCCTCTGGTGTATTGGGGAATTCTGGGGAAGAGGTGTGGGATTCCTCTGGTGTAATGGGGAATTCCGGGGAAGCGGTGTGGGAGTCCTCCGGTGTAATGGGGAATTCCGGGGAAGCGTTGCGGGAGTCCTCCAGTGTATTGGGGAATTTCGGGGAAGCGGTCTGGGAATCCTCCGGTGTGATGGGGAATACCGGGGAAGCGGTGTGGGAGTCCTCCGGTGTAATGGGGAATTCTGGGGAAGAGGTGTGGGATTCCTCAAGTGTAATGGGGAATTCCGGGGAAGAGGTGTGGGAGTCCTCTGGTGTAATGGGGAATTCTGGGGAAGAGGTGTGGGAGTCCTCCGGTGTAATGGGGAATTCCGGGGAAGCGGTGTGGGAGTCCTCCAGTGTATTGGGGAATTTCGGGGAAGCGGTGTGGGAGTCCTCCGGTGTAATGGGGAATACCGGGGAAGCGGTGTGGGAGTCCTCCGGTGTAATGGGGAATACCGGGGAAGCGGTGTGGGAGTCCTCCGGTGTAATGGGGAATACCGGGGAAGCGGTGTGGGAATCCTCTGGTGTATTGGGGAATTCCGGGGAAGCGGTGTGGGAGTCCTCCGGTGTATTGGGGAATACCGGGGAAGCGGTGTGGGAATCCTCCGGTGTATTGGGGAATTCCAGGGAAGGGGTGTGGGAATCCTCCGATGTAATGGGGAATACCGGGGAAGCTGTGTGGGAGTCCTCCGGTGTAATGGGGAATACCGGGGAAGCGGTGTGGGAGTCCTCCGGTGTAATGGGGAATACCGGGGAAGCGGTGTGGGAATCCTCCGGTGTATTGGGGAATTCCGGGGAAGCGGTGTGGGAGTCCTCCGGTGTATTGGGGAATACCGGGGAAGCGGTGTGGGAATCCTCCGGTGTATTGGGGAATTCCAGGGAAGCAGTGTGGGAGTCCTCCGGTGTATTGGGGAATTTCGGGGAAGCGGTGTGAGAGTCCTCCGGTGTATTGGGGAATTTCGGGGAAGCGGTGTGAGAGTCCTCCAGTGTATTGGGGAATTTCGGGGAAGCGGTGTGGGAATCCTCCGGTGTATTGGGGAATTCCGGGGAAGAGGTGTGGGAGTCCTCCGGTGTATTGGGGAATTTCGGGGAAGAGGTGTGGGATTCCTCCGGTGTAATGGGGAATACCGGGGAAGCGGTGTGGGAGTCCTCTGGTGTATTGGGGAATTCTGGGGAAGAGGTGTGGGATTCCTCTGGTGTAATGGGGAATTCCGGGGAAGCGGTGTGGGAGTCCTCCGGTGTAACGGGGAATTCCGGGGAAGCGGTGTGGGAGTCCTCCAGTGTATTGGGGAATTTCGGGGAAGCGGTCTGGGAATCCTCCGGTGTGATGGGGAATACCGGGGAAGCGGTGTGGGAGTCCTCCGGTGTAATGGGGAATTCTGGGGAAGAGGTGTGGGATTCCTCAAGTGTAATGGGGAATTCCGGGGAAGAGGTGTGGGAGTCCTCTGGTGTAATGGGGAATTCTGGGGAAGAGGTGTGGGAGTCCTCCGGTGTAATGGGGAATACCGGGGAAGCGGTGTGGGAATCCTCCGGTGTATTGGGGAATTCCAGGGAAGGGGTGTGGGAATCCTCCGATGTAATGGGGAATACCGGGGAAGTTGTGTGGGAGTCCTCCGGTGTAATGGGGAATACCGGGGAAGCGGTGTGGGAGTCCTCCGGTGTAATGGGGAATACCGGGGAAGCGGTGTGGGAATCCTCCGGTGTATTGGGGAATTCCGGGGAAGCGGTGTGGGAGTCCTCCGGTGTATTGGGGAATACCGGGGAAGCGGTGTGGGAATCCTCCGGTGTATTGGGGAATTCCAGGGAAGCAGTGTGGGAGTCCTCCGGTGTATTGGGGAATTTCGGGGAAGCGGTGTGAGAGTCCTCCGGTGTATTGGGGAATTTCGGGGAAGCGGTGTGAGAGTCCTCCAGTGTATTGGGGAATTTCGGGGAAGCGGTGTGGGAATCCTCCGGTGTAATGGGGAATTTCGGGGAAGCGGTGTGAGAGTCCTCCAGTGTAATGGGGAATACCGGGGAAGCGGTGTGGGAATCCTCCGGTGTATTGGGGAATTTTCGGGGAAGCGGTGTGAGAGTCCTCCAGTGTATTGGGGAATTTCGGGGAAGCGGTGTGGGAATCCTCTGATGTAATGGGGAATACCGGGGAAGCGGTGTGGGAGTCCTCCGGTGTAATGGGGAATCCCGGGAAGAGGTGTGGGAGTCCTCCGGTGTAATGGGGAATTCCAGGGAAGGGGTGTGGGAATCCTCCGGTGTATTGGGGAATTTCGGGGAAGCGGTGTGGGAATCCTCCGATGTAATGGGGAATACCGGGGAAGCGGTGTGGGAGTCCTCCGGTGTAATGGGGAATTCTGGGGAAGAGGTGTGGGATTCCTCAAGTGTAATGGGGAATTCCGGGGAAGAGGTGTGGGAGTCCTCTGGTGTAATGGGGAATTCTGGGGAAGAGGTGTGGGAGTCCTCCGGTGTAATGGGGAATTCCGGGGAAGCGGTGTGGGAGTCCTCCAGTGTATTGGGGAATTTCGGGGAAGCGGTGTGGGAGTCCTCCGGTGTAATGGGGAATTCCAGGGAAGGGGTGTGGGAATCCTCCGATGTAATGGGGAATACCGGGGAAGCGGTGTGGGAGTCCTCTGGTGTAATGGGGAATACCGGGGAAGCGGTGTGGGAATCCTCCGGTGTATTAGGGAATTCCGGGGAAGCGGTGTGGGAGTCCTCCGGTGTATTGGGGAATTCCGGGGAAGCGGTGTGGGAGTCCTCCGGTGTATTGGGGAATTCCGGGGAAGCGGTGTGGGAGTCCTCCGGTGTATTGGGGAATTTCGGGGAAGCGGTGTGAGAGTCCTCCAGTGTATTGGGGAATTTCAGGGAAGCGGTGTGAGAGTCCTCCAGTGTAATGGGGAATTTCGGGGAAGAGGTGTGGGAATCCTCCGGTGTAATGGGGAATACCGGGGAAGCGGTGTGGGAGTCCTCCGGTGTAATGGGGAATTTGGGGGAAGCGGTGTGGGATTCCTCCGGTGTATTGGGGAATTCCGGGGAAGCGGTGTGGGAATCCTCCGGTGTATTGGGGAATTTCGGGGAAGCGGTGTGGGAGTCCTCCGGTGTATTGGGGAATTCCGGGGAAGCGGTGTGAGAGTCCTCCAGTGTATTGGGGAATTTCGGGGAAGCGGTGTGGGAGTCCTCCGGTGTATTGGGGAATTTCGGGGAAGCGGTGTGGGAGTCCTCCGGTGTATTGGGGAATTTCGGGGAAGCGGTGTGAGAGTCCTCCAGTGTATTGGGGAATTTCGGGGAAGCGGTGTGGGAATCCTCCGGTGTAATGGGGAATTTCGGGGAAGAGGTGTGGGAATCCTCCGGTGTAATGGGGAATACCGGGGAAGCGGTGTGGGAGTCCTCCGGTGTAATGGGGAATTTGGGGGAAGCGGTGTGGGATTCCTCCGGTGTATTGGGGAATTCCGGGGAAGCGGTGTGGGAATCCTCCGGTGTATTGGGGAATTTCGGGGAAGCGGTGTGGGAATCCTCCGGTGTCAGGAAGGGATGGTGGTAATTGAAGTGGAGGATGGGATGACGGAGGAGCCGGCAGGTGTCAGGTGATGGTGTAGGAGGATTGGAGGGATTGGTGTGGGGGGGGGGAGGAGGAAGGAGAAGAGATGAGAAGACAGAACAGTCGGGAGAGGAGGATGGAATGACAGAACAGCTCTGCAGACATGCTGCCCTCTTATATCACTCATACAGCTTGCCAGGACCCTCATACTGAGACCCCCATGTGCTGAGGACCCCCATGTGCTGAGGACCCTGCGTGTGTGTGCACCCCCAGGACATGAAACCAACTGATCACCCCGACATCTGAACTCCCCGATATGAACCAGATCACCATGAAAATGCTGACTATCCTCTGCTGCTGCATATCCATCCTTCCAGGTAAGTGCAGAGCATCTGGAGACCCCTAAACCCCTTCACAGGAGACCCCCATACTCCTTTACCTGATCACAGGAGACCCCCATACCTCTCACCTGATCATAGGAGACCCCCATACCTCTTTATATGATCACAGGAGACCCTCATACCTCTCCACCTGATCATAGGAGACCCCCATACCTCTCCATCTGATCACAGGAGACCCCCATACCCCTTCACCTGATCACAGGAGACCCCCATACCTCTCACCTGATCACAGGAGACCCCCATACCTCTCCATATGATCACAGGAGACCCTTATACCTCTCCACCTGATCATAGGAGACCCCCATACCTCTCCATCTGATCACAGGAGACCCCCATACCCCTTCACCTGATCACAGGAGACCCCCATACCTCTCACCTGATCACAGGAGACCCCCATACCTCTCCATATGATCACAGGAGACCCTTATACCTCTCCACCTGATCATAGGAGACCCCCATACCTCTCCATCTGATCACAGGAGACCCCCATACCCCTTCACCTGATCACAGGAGACCCCCATACCTCTCCCCTGATCACAGGAGACCCCCATACCTCTTCACAGGAGACCCCCATACTCTTTCACCTGATCACAGGAGACCCCCATACCTCTCACCTGATCACAGGAGACCCCCAAACCCCTTCACCTGATCACAGGAGACCCCCATACCCCTTCACCTGATCACAGGAGACCCCCGTACCTCTCACCTGATCACAGGAGACCCCCATACCTCTCCATGTGATCACAGGAGACCCCCATACCTCTCCATCTGATCACAGGAGACCCCCATACCTCTCCACCTGATCACAGGAGACCCCCATACCTCTCCATCTGATCACAGGAGACCCCCATACCTCTCCATCTGATCACAGGAGACCCCCATACCTCTCCACCTGATCACAGCAGACCCCCATACCCCTCACCTGATCACAGGAGACCCCCATACCTCTCACCTGATCACAGGAGACCCCCATACCTCTCCCCTGATCACAGGAGACCCCCATACCTCTTCACAGGAGACCCCCATACTCCTTCACCTGATCACAGGAGACCCCCATACCTCTCACCTGATCACAGGAGACCCCCAAACCCCTTCACCTGATCACAGGAGACCCCCATACCCCTTCACCTGATCACAGGAGACCCCCATACCTCTCACCTGATCACAGGAGACCCCCATACCTCTCCATGTGATCACAGGAGACCCCCATACCTCTCCATCTGATCACAGGAGACCCCCATACCTCTCCACCTGATCACAGGAGACCCCCATACCTCTCCATCTGATCACAGGAGACCCCCATACCTCTCGATCTGGTCACAGGAGACCCCCATACCTCTCCACCTGATCACAGGAGACCCCCATACCCCTCCACCTGATCACAGGAGACCCCCATACCCCTCACCTGATCACAGGAGACCCCCATACCTCTCACCTGATCACAGGAGACCCCCATACCTCTCCATGTGATCACAGGAGACCCCCATACCTCTCCATATGATCACAGGAGACCCCCATACCTCTCCATCTGATCACAGGAGACCCCCATACCTCTCCATGTGATCACAGGAGACCCCCATACCTCTCCATATGATCACAGGAGACCCCCATACCTCTCCATCTGATCACAGGAAACCCCCATACCTCTCCATCTGATCACAGGAGACCCCCATACCTCTCCATCTGATCAGAGGAGACCCCCATACCTCTCCACCTGATCACAGGAGACCCCCATACCTCTCCATCTGATCACAGGAGACCCCCATACCTCTCCATCTGATCACAGGAGACCACCATACCTCTCCATCTAATCACAGAAGACCCCCATACCCCTTCACCTGATCACAGGAGACCCCCATACCTCTCCATCTGATCACAGGAGACCCCCATACCTCTCCATCTAATCACAGAAGACCCCCATACCCCTTCACCTGATCACAGGAGACCCCCATACCTCTCCATATGATCACAGGAGACCCCCATACTCCTTCACCTGATCACAGGAGACCCCCATACCTCTCCATCTAATCACAGAAGACCCCCATACCCCTTCACAGGAGACCCCCATACCCCTTCACCTGATCACAGGAATCCCGCATACCCCTCACCTGGTCACAGGAAACCCCCATACCTCTCCATCTGATCACAGGAGACCCCCATACCTCTCCATATGATCAGAGGAGACCCCCATACCCCTTCACCTGATCAGAGGAGACCCCCATACCTCTCCATCTAATCACAGAAGACCCCCATACCCCTTCACCTGATCACAGGAGACCCCCATACCTCTCCATATGATCACAGGAGACCCCCATACCCCTTCACCTGATCACAGGAGACCCCCATACCTCTCACCTGATCACAGGAGACCCCCATACCTCTCCATCTGATCACATCAATACCCCTTCACCTGATCACAGGAGACCCCCATACCTCTCCATCTGATCACAGGAGACCCCAATACCTCTCCATCTGATAACAGGAGACCCCCATACCTCTCCATATGATCACAGGAGACCCCCATACCTCTCCATCTGATCACAGGAGACCCCCATACCTCTCCATCTGATCACAGGAGACCCCATACCTCTCCATATGATCACAGGAGACCCCCATACCTCTCCATCTGATCACAGGAAACCCCCATACCTCTCCATCTGATCACAGGAAACCCCCATACCTCTCCATCTGATCACAGTAGACCCCCCAGACCTCTCCATCTGATCAGAGGAGACCCCCATACCTCTCCACCTGATCACAGGAGACCCCCATACCTCTCCATCTGATCACAGGAGACCCCCATACCTCTCCATCTGATCACAGGAGACCACCATACCTCTCCATCTAATCACAGAAGACCCCCATACCCCTTCACCTGATCACAGGAGACCCCCATACCTCTCCATCTGATCACAGGAGACCCCCATACCTCTCCATCTAATCACAGAAGACCCCCATACCCCTTCACCTGATCACAGGAGACCCCCATACCCCTCACCTGTCGGTACAATGATCTGTACCCCATCAAAGGATCCCCCAGACTTTTCCCCAGTTTAGTAGATTAACATTCCTGTGTAATAATTCTTCACCAGCAATCTTCTCTTTTTTTTAATTGTTTTTGCAAAATCCAATTTTTATATTAAGTACAAAATGTGAAATAATGTTCAGATCTCCATATTTAATCAGATGACACCTTTAGATCTTCTATTTCTGGGACGCTTGTTTTCCCTCAGTAGTGAGATCCTTCCCCACCTCCATCAATGAGCCCCTCTCTCCCCACCTCCACCAAAGAGCCTTCCCTCCTCACCTCCATCAATGGGCCTTCCCTCCCCACCTCCATCAATGAGCCTTCCATCCCACCTCCATCAATGAGCCTCCCCTCCCCACCTCCATCAATGAGCCTTCCCTCCCCACCTCCATCAATGAGCCTTCCATACCACCTCCATCAATGAGCTGCTCTCTCCCCACCTCCATCAATGAGCCTTCCCTCCCCATCTCCATCAATGAGCATTCCCTCCTCCACCTCCACCAAAGAGCCTTCCCTCCCCACCTTCATCAATGAGCCTTCCCTCCCCACCTCCATCAATGAGCCCCTCTCTCCCCACCTCCACCAAAGAGCCTTCCCTCCTCACCTCCATTAATGAGCCTTCCATCCCACCTCCATCAATGAGCCGCTCTCTCCCCACCTCCATCAATGATCCTTCCCTCCCCACCTTCATCAATGAGCCCCTCTCTCCCCACCTCCACCAAAGAGCCTTCCCTCCCCACCTCCATCAATGAGCCTTCCCTCCCCACCTCCATCAATGAGCCTTTCCTCCCCACCTCCATCAATGGGCCTTCCCTCCCCACCTCCATCAATGAGCCTTCCCTCCCCACCTCCATCAATGAGCCTTCCCTCCCCACCTCTATCAATGAGCCTTCCCTCCCCACCTCCATCAATGAGCCTTCCCTCCCCACCTTCATCAATGAGCCTTCCCTCCCCACCTCCATCAATGAGCCTTCCCTCCCCACCTTCATCAATGAGCCTTCCCTCCCCACCTCCATCAATGAGCCATCCCTCCCCACCTCCATCAATGACCCTTACCCCCACCTCCATCAACGAGCCTCCCCTCCCCACCTCCATCAATGAGCCTTCCCTCCCACCTCCATCAATGAACCTTCCCTCCCATCTCCATCAATGAGCCCCTCTCTCCCCACCTCCACCAAAGAGCCTTCCCCCCCCATCTCCATCAATGAGCCTTCCCTCCTCCACCTCCGCCAAAGAGCCTTCCCTCCCCACCTCCATCAATGAGCCTTCCCTCCCCACCTCCATCAATGAGCCTTCCCTCCCCACCTCCATCAATGAGCCTTCCCTCACCACCCCCATCAATGAGCCTTTCCTCCCCACCTCCATCAATGAGCCTTCCCTCCCCACCTTCATCAATGAGCTTTCCCTCCCCACTTTCATCAATGAGCCTTCCCTCCTCACATCCATCAATGAGCCTCCCCACCTCCATCAATGAGCCTTCCCTCCCCACCTCCACCAAAGAGCCTTCTCTCCCCATCTCCATCAATGAGCCTTCCCTCCCCACCTCCACCAAAGAGCCTTCCCTCCCCACCTCCATCAATGAGCCTTCCCTCCCCACCTCCATCAATGAGCCTTTCCTCCCCACCTCCATCAATGAGCCTTCCCTCCCCACCTCCATCAATGAGCCTTCCCTCCCCACCTTCATCAATGAGTTTTCCCTCCCCTTCTTCATCAATGAGCCTTCCCTCCTCACCTCCATCAATGAGCCTCCCCACCTCCATCAATGAGCCTTCCCTCCCCACCTCCAACAAAGAGCCTTCTCTCCCCATCTCCATCAATGAGCCTTCCCTCCCCACCTCCATCAATGAGCCTTCCCTCCCCACCTCCACCAAAGAGCCTTCCCTCCCACCTCCATCAATGAGCCTTCTCTCCTCCCACCTCCATCAATGAACCTTCCCTCCCCACCTTCATCAATGGGCCTTCCCTCCCCACCTTCATCAATGAGCCTTCCCTCCCCACCTCCATCAATGAGCCCCTCCCTCCCCACCTCCACCAAAGAGCCTTCCCTCCCCACCTCCATCAATGAGCCTTCCCTCCCCACCTCCATCAATGAGCCTTCCCTTCCCACCTCCATCAATTAGCCTTCCCTCCCCACCTCCATCAATGAGCCTTCCCTCCCCACCTTCATCAATGAGCCTTCCTTCCCCACCTCCATCAATGAGCCTTCCCTCCCCACCTTCATCAATGAGCCTTCCCTCCCCACCTCCATCAATGAGCCTTCCCTCCCCACCTCCATCAATGAGCCTTCCCTCCCCACCTCCATCAATGAGACTTCCCTCACCACCTTCATCACTGAGCCCCCCCACCTCCATCAATGAGCCTTCCCTCCTCACCTCCATCAATGAGCCCCCCCCACCTCCATCAATGAGCCTTCCCTCCCCACCTTCATCAATGAGCCTCCCCACATCCATCATTGAGCCTTCCCTCCCCACCTCCATCAATGAGCCTTCCCTCCCCACCTCCATCAATGAGCCTCCCCACCCCCTCCCTCCATCAATGAGCCTTCCCTCCCCACCTCCATCAATGAGCCTTCCCTCCCCACCTCCATCAATGAGCCTTCCCCCCACCTCCATCAATGAGGCTCCCCTCCCCACCTCCATCAATGAGCCTTCCCTCCCACCTCCATCAATGAACCTTCCCTTCCCACCTCCATCAATGAGCCTTCCCTTCCCACCTCCATCAATGATCCTTCCCCCCACCTCCATCATTGATGGAGGTGGGGAGGGAAGTCTCATTGATGAAGGTGGGGAGGAAAGTCTCATTGATGAAGGTGGGGAGGAAAGGCTCATTGATGGAGGTGGGGAGGGAAGGCTCATTGATGGAGGTGGGGAGGGAAGGATCATTGATGGAGGTGGGGGAGGGAAGGCTCATTGATGGAGGTGGGAGGGAAGGATCATTGATGGAGGTGGGGAGGGAAGTCTCATTGATGAAGGTAGGGAGGAAAGGCTCATTGATGGAGGTGGGGAGGGAAGGATCATTGATGGAGGTGGGGAGGAAAGGCTCATTGATGGAGGTGGGGAGGGAAGGCTCATTGATGGAGGTGGGGAGGGAAGGATCCACCTCCATCAATGAGCCTTCCCTCCCACCTCCATCAATAAACCTTCCCTCCCACCTCCATCAATGGGCCTTCCCTCCCCCCACTTCCATCAATGATCCTTCCCTCCCCACTTCCATCAATGAGCCTTCCCTCCCCACCTCCATCAATGATCCTTCCCTCCCCACCTCCATCAATAAGCCTCCCCCCCACGTCCATCATTGAGCCTTCCCTCTCCACCTCCATCAATGAGCCTTCCCTCCCCACCTCCATCAATGAGCCTTCCCTCTCCCCCACCTTCATCAATGAGCCTTCCCTCCACCACCTCCATCAATGGGCCTTCCCTCCCCCCACTTCCATCAATGATCCTTCCCTCCCCACTTCCATCAATGAGCCTTCCCTCCCCACCTCCATCAATGATCCTTCCCTCCCCACCTCCATCAATGAGCCTCCCCCCACGTCCATCATTGAGCCTTCCCTCCCCACCTCCATCAATGAGCCTTCCCTCCCACCTCCATCAATAAACCTTCCCTCCCACCTCCATCAATGGGCCTTCCCTCCCCCCACTTCCATCAATGATCCTTCCCTCCCCACTTCCATCAATGAGCCTTCCCTCCCCACCTCCATCAATGATCCTTCCCTCCCCACCTCCATCAATGAGCCTCCCCCCCACGTCCATCATTGAGCCTTCCCTCTCCCCCACCTTCATCAATGAGCCTTCCCTCCACCACCTCCATCAATGGGCCTTCCCTCCCCCCACTTCCATCAATGATCCTTCCCTCCCCCACCTCCATCAATGATCCTTCCCTCCCCACCTCCATCAATGAGCCTTCCCTCCCCACCTCCATCAATGAGCCTTTCCTCCCCACCTTCATCAATGAGACTTCCCTCCCCACCTCCATCAATGAGCCTTCCCTCCCCACCTCCATCAATGAGCCTTTCCTCCCCACCTCCATCAATGAGACTTCCCTCCCCACCTCCATCAATGATCCTTGCCTCCCCCCACCTCCATCAATGATCCTTCCCTCCCACCTCCATCAATGAGCCTTCCCTCCCCCACCTCCATCAATGATCCTTCCCTCCCCACCTCCATCAATGAGCCTTCCCTCCCCACCTCCATCAATGATCCTTCCCTCCCCACCTCCATCAATGAGCCTTCCCTCCCCACCTCCATCAATGAGTCTTCCCCTTCCCACCTACATCAATGATTCTTCCCTCCCCCCACCTCCATCAATGATCCTTCCCTCCCCCCACCTCCATCAACGATCCTTCCCTCCCCACCTCAATTAATGATCCTTCCCTCCCACCTCCATCAATGATCCTTCCCTCCCCACCTCCATCAATGAACCTCCCCCCACCTCCATCAATGAGCCTTCCCTCCACCACCTTCATCAATGATCCTTTCCTCCCCCCACCTCCATTAATGATCCTTCCCTCCCCCCACCTCTATCAATGATCCTTCCCTCCCCACCTCCATCAATGATCCTTCCCTCCCCACCTCCATCAATGATCCTTCCCTCCCCACCTCCATCAATGATCCTTCCCTCCCCACCTCTATCAATGATCCTTCCCTCCCCACCTCCATCAATGAGTCTTCCCTCCCCCCACCTCCATCAATGATCCTTAGGGCTTTCTGCTTTCAACACATCAACTTCAGGAATAACATGGCTACCACAATGAGCCTCCCCCCCACGTCCATCATTGAGCCTTCCCTCTCCACCTCCATCAATGAGCCTTCCCTCCCCACCTCCATCAATGAGCCTTCCCTCTCCCCCACCTTCATCAATCAGCCTTCCCTCCACCACCTCCATCAATGGGCCTTCCCTCCCCCCACTTCCATCAATGATCCTTCCCTCCCCACTTCCATCAATGAGCCTTCCCTCCCCACCTCCATCAATGATCCTTCCCTCCCCACCTCCATCAATGAGCCTCCCCCCCCACGTCCATCATTGAGCCTTCCCTCCCCACCTCCATCAATGAGCCTTCCCTCCCACCTCCATCAATAAACCTTCCCTCCCACCTCCATCAATGGGCCTTCCCTCCCCCCACTTCCATCAATGATCCTTCCCTCCCCACCTCCATCAATGATCCTTCCCTCCCCACCTCCATCAATGATCCTTCCCTCCCCACCTCTATCAATGATCCTTCCCTCCCCACCTCCATCAATGAGTCTTCCCTCCCCCCACCTCCATCAATGATCCTTAGGGCTTTCTGCTTTCAACACATCAACTTCAGGAATAACATGGCTACCACAATGAGCCTCCCCCCCACGTCCATCATTGAGCCTTCCCTCTCCACCTCCATCAATGAGCCTTCCCTCCCCACCTCCATCAATGAGCCTTCCCTCTCCCCCACCTTCATCAATCAGCCTTCCCTCCACCACCTCCATCAATGGGCCTTCCCTCCCCCCACTTCCATCAATGATCCTTCCCTCCCCACTTCCATCAATGAGCCTTCCCTCCCCACCTCCATCAATGATCCTTCCCTCCCCACCTCCATCAATGAGCCTCCCCCCCCACGTCCATCATTGAGCCTTCCCTCCCCACCTCCATCAATGAGCCTTCCCTCCCACCTCCATCAATAAACCTTCCCTCCCACCTCCATCAATGGGCCTTCCCTCCCCCCACTTCCATCAATGATCCTTCCCTCCCCACTTCCATCAATGAGCCTTCCCTCCCCACCTCCATCAATGATCCTTCCCTCCCCACCTCCATCAATGAGCCTCCCCCCCACGTCCATCATTGAGCCTTCCCTCTCCACCTCCATCAATGAGCCTTCCCTCCCCACCTCCATCAATGAGCCTTCCCTCTCCCCCACCTTCATCAATGAGCCTTCCCTCCACCACCTCCATCAATGGGCCTTCCCTCCCCACCTTCATCAATGAGCCTTCCCTCCCCACCTCCATCAATGAGCCCCTCCCTTCCCACCTCCACCAAAGAGCCTTCCCTCCCCACCTCCATCAATGAGCCTTCCCTCCCCACCTCCATCAATGAGCCTTCCCTTCCCACCTCCATCAATTAGCCTTCCCTCCCCACCTCCATCAATTAGCCTTCCCTCCCCACCTCCATCAATGAGCCTTCCCTCCCCACCTTCATCAATGAGCCTTCCTTCCCCACCTCCATCAAATAGCCTTCCCTCCCCACCTTCATCAATGAGCCTTCCCTCCCCACCTCCATCAATGAGCCTTCCCTCCCCACCTCCATCAATGAGCCTTCCCTCCCCACCTCCATCAATGAGACTTCCCTCACCACCTTCATCACTGAGCCCCCCCACCTCCATCAATGAGCCTTCCCTCCTCACCTCCATCAATGAGCCCCCCCCACCTCCATCAATGAGCCTTCCCTCCCCACCTTCATCAATGAGCCTCCCCACGTCCATCATTGAGCCTTCCCTCCCCACCTCCATCAATGAGCCTTCCCTCCCCACCTCCATCAATGAGCCTCCCCACCCCCTCCCTCCATCAATGAGCCTTCCCTCCCCACCTCCATCAATGAGCCTTCCCTCCCCACCTCCATCAATGAGCCTTCCCCCCACCTCCATCAATGAGGCTCCCCTCCCCACCTCCATCAATGAGCCTTCCCTCCCACCTCCATCAATGAACCTTCCCTTCCCACCTCCATCAATGAGCCTTCCCTTCCCACCTCCATCAATGATCCTTCCCCCCACCTCCATCATTGATGGAGGTGGGGAGGGAAGTCTCATTGATGAAGGTGGGGAGGAAAGGCTCATTGATGGAGGTGGGGAGGGAAGGCTCATTGATGGAGGTGGGGAGGGAAGGATCATTGATGGAGGTGGGGGAGGGAAGGCTCATTGATGGAGGTGGGAGGGAAGGATCATTGATGGAGGTGGGGAGGGAAGTCTCATTGATGAAGGTAGGGAGGAAAGGCTCATTGATGGAGGTGGGGAGGGAAGGCTCATTGATGGAGGTGGGGAGGGAAGGATCCACCTCCATCAATGAGCCTTCCCTCCCACCTCCATCAATAAACCTTCCCTCCCACCTCCATCAATGGGCCTTCCCTCCCCCCACTTCCATCAATGATCCTTCCCTCCCCACTTCCATCAATGAGCCTTCCCTCCCCACCTCCATCAATGATCCTTCCCTCCCCACCTCCATCAATAAGCCTCCCCCCCACGTCCATCATTGAGCCTTCCCTCTCCACCTCCATCAATGAGCCTTCCCTCCCCACCTCCATCAATGAGCCTTCCCTCTCCCCCACCTTCATCAATGAGCCTTCCCTCCACCACCTCCATCAATGGGCCTTCCCTCCCCCCACTTCCATCAATGATCCTTCCCTCCCCACTTCCATCAATGAGCCTTCCCTCCCCACCTCCATCAATGATCCTTCCCTCCCCACCTCCATCAATGAGCCTCCCCCCCACGTCCATCATTGAGCCTTCCCTCCCCACCTCCATCAATGAGCCTTCCCTCCCACCTCCATCAATAAACCTTCCCTCCCACCTCCATCAATGGGCCTTCCCTCCCCCCACTTCCATCAATGATCCTTCCCTCCCCACTTCCATCAATGAGCCTTCCCTCCCCACCTCCATCAATGATCCTTCCCTCCCCACCTCCATCAATGAGCCTCCCCCCCACGTCCATCATTGAGCCTTCCCTCTCCACCTCCATCAATGAGCCTTCCCTCCCCACCTCCATCAATGAGCCTTCCCTCTCCCCCACCTTCATCAATGAGCCTTCCCTCCACCACCTCCATCAATGGGCCTTCCCTCCCCCCACTTCCATCAATGATCCTTCCCTCCCCCACCTCCATCAATGATCCTTCCCTCCCCACCTCCATCAATGAGCCTTCCCTCCCCACCTCCATCAATGAGCCTTTCCTCCCCACCTTCATCAATGAGACTTCCCTCCCCACCTCCATCAATGAGCCTTCCCTCCCCACCTCCATCAATGAGCCTTTCCTCCCCACCTCCATCAATGAGACTTCCCTCCCCACCTCCATCAATGATCCTTGCCTCCCCCCACCTCCATCAATGATCCTTCCCTCCCACCTCCATCAATGAGCCTTCCCCCCCACCTCCATCAATGATCCTTCCCTCCCCACCTCCATCAATGGGCCTTCCCTCCCCACCTCCATCAATGATCCTTCCCTCCCCACCTCCATCAATGAGCCTTCCCTCCCCACCTCCATCAATGAGTCTTCCCCTTCCCACCTCCATCAATGATTCTTCCCTCCCCCCACCTCCATCAATGATCCTTCCCTCCCCCCACCTCCATCAACGATCCTTCCCTCCCCACCTCAATTAATGATCCTTCCCTCCCACCTCCATCAATGATCCTTCCCTCCCCACCTCCATCAATGAACCTCCCCCCACCTCCATCAATGAGCCTTCCCTCCACCACCTTCATCAATGATCCTTTCCTCCCCCCACCTCCATTAATGATCCTTCCCTCCCCCCACCTCTATCAATGATCCTTCCCTCCCCACCTCCATCAATGATCCTTCCCTCCCCACCTCCATCAATGATCCTTCCCTCCCCACCTCCATCAATGATCCTTCCCTCCCCACCTCTATCAATGATCCTTCCCTCCCCACCTCCATCAATGAGTCTTCCCTCCCCCCACCTCCATCAATGATCCTTAGGGCTTTCTGCTTTCAACACATCAACTTCAGGAATAACATGGCTACCACAATGAGCCTCCCCCCCACGTCCATCATTGAGCCTTCCCTCTCCACCTCCATCAATGAGCCTTCCCTCCCCACCTCCATCAATGAGCCTTCCCTCTCCCCCACCTTCATCAATCAGCCTTCCCTCCACCACCTCCATCAATGGGCCTTCCCTCCCCCCACTTCCATCAATGATCCTTCCCTCCCCACTTCCATCAATGAGCCTTCCCTCCCCACCTCCATCAATGATCCTTCCCTCCCCACCTCCATCAATGAGCCTCCCCCCCCACGTCCATCATTGAGCCTTCCCTCCCCACCTCCATCAATGAGCCTTCCCTCCCACCTCCATCAATAAACCTTCCCTCCCACCTCCATCAATGGGCCTTCCCTCCCCCCACTTCCATCAATGATCCTTCCCTCCCCACTTCCATCAATGAGCCTTCCCTCCCCACCTCCATCAATGATCCTTCCCTCCCCACCTCCATCAATGAGCCTCCCCCCCACGTCCATCATTGAGCCTTCCCTCTCCACCTCCATCAATGAGCCTTCCCTCCCCACCTCCATCAATGAGCCTTCCCTCTCCCCCACCTTCATCAATGAGCCTTCCCTCCACCACCTCCATCAATGGGCCTTCCCTCCCCCCACTTCCATCAATGATCCTTCCCTCCCCCACCTCCATCAATGATCCTTCCCTCCCCACCTCCATCAATGAGCCTTCCCTCCCCACCTCCATCAATGATCCTTTCCTCCCCACCTTCATCAATGAGACTTCCCTCCCCACCTCCATCAATGAGCCTTCCCTCCCCACCTCCATCAATGAGCCTTTCCTCCCCACCTCCATCAATGAGACTTCCCTCCCCACCTCCATCAATGATCCTTGCCTCCCCCCACCTCCATCAATGATCCTTCCCTCCCACCTCCATCAATGAGCCTTCCCTCCCCCACCTCCATCAATGATCCTTCCCTCCCCACCTCCATCAATGAGCCTTCCCTCCCCACCTCCATCAATGATCCTTCCCTCCCCACCTCCATCAATGAGCCTTCCCTCCCCACCTCCATCAATGAGTCTTCCCCTTCCCACCTCCATCAATGATTCTTCCCTCCCCCCACCTCCATCAATGATCCTTCCCTCCCCCCACCTCCATCAACGATCCTTCCCTCCCCACCTCAATTAATGATCCTTCCCTCCCACCTCCATCAATGATCCTTCCCTCCCCACCTCCATCAATGAACCTCCCCCCACCTCCATCAATGAGCCTTCCCTCCACCACCTTCATCAATGATCCTTTCCTCCCCCCACCTCCATTAATGATCCTTCCCTCCCCCCACCTCTATCAATGATCCTTCCCTCCCCACCTCCATCAATGATCCTTCCCTCCCCACCTCCATCAATGATCCTTCCCTCCCCACCTCCATCAATGATCCTTCCCTCCCCACCTCTATCAATGATCCTTCCCTCCCCACCTCCATCAATGAGTCTTCCCTCCCCCCACCTCCATCAATGATCCTTAGGGCTTTCTGCTTTCAACACATCAACTTCAGGAATAACATGGCTACCACATGAGGGGGACATTTCTGTTTCGACACCAAAACGATCTTCCCGGGAATGTGAAATCTCAGCAGAGTCCAATGGTGGAAGGGTCTCTTCCGAGGTCAATGTGTATCTCTAGAGGTGCAAATAAAATGCCTCGACCCTCTAGCACATAAAAACACACACAGTGTGTCTTGTACCCGGTCTCCTTCTCTTCTATCCGGGTAGCCGCTCTCCTCCTCTTTTACCCGGATAGCCGGTCTCCTCCTCTTGGACCCGGGTAGCCGGTCTCCTCCTCTTGTACCCAGTCTTTTCCTCTTGTAGCTGGTCTCCTCCTCTTGGACCCGGGTAGCCGGTCTCCTCCTCTTGTACCCAGTCTTTTCCTCTTGTAGCTGGTCTCCTCCTCTTGGACCCGGGTAGCCGGTCTCCTCCTCTTGTACCCAGTCTTTTCCTCTTGTAGCTGGTCTCCTCCTCTTGGACCCGGGTAGCCGGTCTCCTCCTCTTGTACCCAGTCTTTTCCTCGTGTAGCTGGTCTCCTCCTCTCTGCATCTTGTACCCGGATTGCCGGTCTCCTCCTCCTCCTCTTGTACCCGGGTAGCCGTTCTCCTCCTCTTGTACACAGCTAGCTGCTCTCCACCTCTTGTACCCGGGTAGCCGGTCTCCTCCTCTTGTACCCGGGTAGCCGGTCTCCTCCTCTTGTACCTGGTCTCCTCCTCTTGTACCCAGTCTTTTCCTCTTGTAGCCGGTCTCCTCCTCTTGTACCCGGGTAGCCGGTCTCCTCCTCTTGTAGCCGATCTCCTCCGCTTGTACCCGGTCCTCTCCCTGTGCCAGGTATGTGGATGACGGAGGACCCCTGTTTACCTGTAAGGTGATCCCCTCCCCCCAGGGCAGTGATTGGTTAAAGTATCCTCTCTTGCAGGATCTCCGCTCTCATCGCCCTCATACATCTCTGAATTAGTTGTAATTCAATCGAGCGCGACGGCAGGCCGAGAACGCCGAATGTTGTCTTGATCTGTAAGTGAGTCTGAGAAATGTCAACAGAGAGCCGAGCCGTGGGAATGGAAGCCGCTATATTAAAGATTCAGCAGCGGGGAGGGGGGGAGGGGGGCGGCTCACCTCTCCTCGGTCTATGTGGGCGATATGAATGCACAACACATTGCACAGCCATGACCCGTCCAACCAATGATGGTAAAGGGTCGCTCCGCCCATAAATGATGGTAAAGGGTCGCTCAACCCATAAAGGATGGTAAAGGGTCGCTCCACCCATAAATGATGGTAAAGGGTCGCTCAACCCATAAAGGATGGTAAAGGGTCGCTCCACCCATAAATGATGGTAAAGGGTCGCTCCACCCATAAATGATGGTAAAGGGTCGCTCAACCCATAAAGGATGGTAAAGGGTCGCTCCACCCATAAATGATGGTAAAGGGTTGCTCCACCCATAAATGATGGTAAAGGGTCGCTCCACCCATAAAGGATGGTAAAGGGTCGCTCCACCCATAAATGATGGTAAAGGGTTGCTCCACCCATAAATAATGGTAAAGGGTCGCTCCACCCATAAAGGATGGTAAAGGGTCGCTCCGCCCATAAAGGATGGTAAAGGGTCGCTCCGCCAATAAATGATAATAAAGGGACGCTCCGCCCATAAATGACGGTAATGGGTCGCTCCACCCATAAAGGATGGTAAAGGGTCGCTCCGCCCATAAATGATGGTAAAGGGTCGCTCCACCCATAAAGGATGGTAAAGGGTCGCTCCACCCATAAAGGATGGTAAAGGGTCGCTCCACCCATAAATGACGGTAAAGGGTCGCTCCGCCCATAAATGAAGGTAAAGGGTCGCTCCCGCCCATAAATGACGGTAACGGGTCGCTCCGCCCATAAATGATAATAAAGGGTCGCTCCACCCATAAATGACGGTAAAGGGTCGCTCCGCCCATAAATGAAGGTAAAGGGTCGCTCCGCCCATAAATGACGGTAAAGGTTTGCTCCGCCCATAAATGATAGTAAAGGGTCGCTCCGCCCATAAATGACGGTAAAGGGTCGCTCCGCCCATAAAGGATGGTAAAGGGGTCGCTCCGCCCATAAATGATAGTAAAGGGTCGCTCCGCCCATAAATGATTGTAGTGTCGGGGTGTCTGACCCTATTATTATGAGGTTTGTGCCTCTTATGGAGAAATGTGGGGGAGGGGAGACGTCCCTCCAAATACAGACCCCAAAATACAGAGAATTCCACTCATGTCACACAATGAACCATCGATCGTCTCCCCTCCCCCTCCATAGATCCGAATCCAGGAGGAGCCGAGAGACTCATCATTTATTGAGGAAGGACCGTGACCCAGATACAGAGGACCGAGATCCTCCCCCACTCATCCTCCTCTACCATCCCCCACTCATCCTCCTCTACCATCCCCACTCATCCTCCTCTCATCCTCCTCTACCATCCCCACTCATCCTCCTCTACCATCCCCCACTCATCCTCCTCTACCATCCCCACTCATCCTCCTACCATCCCCACTCATCCTCCTCTACCATCCCCCACTCATCCTCCTCTACCATCCCCACTCATCCCCTCTACCATCCCCCACTCATCCTCCTCTACCATCCCCCACTCATCCTCCTCTAACCATCCCCCACTCATCCTCCTCGACCATCCCCCACTCATCCTCCTCTACCATCCCCCACTCATCCTCTCTACCATCCCCCACCATCTCTTCTACATCCCCCCTCCTCCTCTACCATCCCCCACTCATCCTCCTCTACCATCCCCCACTCATCCTCCTCTACCATCCCCCACTCATCCTCCTCTACCATCCCCCACCTCATCCTCCTCTACCATCCCCCACTCATCCTCCTCTACCATCCCCCACTCATCCTCCTCTACCATCCCCACTCATCCTCCTCTACCATCCCTCCACTCATCCTCCTCTACCATCCCCCACTCATCCTCCTCTACCATCCCCCACTCATCCTCCTCTACCATCCCCACTCATTCCTCTCTCTACCATCCCCCTCTCCCTACCATCCCAATCATCCTCCTCTACCATCCCCCACTCATCCGCCTCTACCATCCACCCACTCATCCTCCTCTACCATCCCCCACTCATCCTCCTCTACCATCCCCCACTCATCCTCCTCTACCATCCCCCACTCATCCTCCTCTACCATCCCCCACTCATCCTCCTCTACCATCCCCCACTCATCCTCCTCTACCATCCCCCACTCATCCTCCTCTACCATCCCCCCACTCATCCTCCTCTACCATCCCCCACTCATCCTCCTCTACCATCCCCACTCATCCTCCTCTACCATCCCCCACTCATCCTCGCTCTACCATCCCCCACTCATCCTCCTCTACCATCCCCCACTCATCCTCCTCTACCATCCCCCACTCATCCTCCTCTACCATCCCCACTCATCCTCCTCTACCATCCCCCACTCATCCTCCTCTACCATCCCCCACTCATCCTCCTCTACCATCCCCCACTCATCCTCCTCTACCATCCCCCACTCATCCTCCTTCTACCATCCCCCACTCATCCTCTTCTACCATCCCCCACTCATCCTCCTCTACCATCCCCCACTCATCCTCCTCTACCATCCCCCCACTCATCCTCCTCTACCATCCCCCACTCATCCTCCTCTACCATCCCCCACTCATCCTCCTCTACCATCCCCACTCATCCTCATCTACCATCCCCCACTCATCCGCCTCTACCATCCCCCACTCATCCTCCTCTACCATCCCCCACTCATCCTCCTCTACCATCCCCCACTCATCCTCCTCTACCTCCCCCACTCATCCTCCTCTACCATCCCCCACTCATCCTCTTCTACCATCCCCCCACTCATCCTCCTCTACCATCCCCCACTCATCCCTCTTCTACCATCCCCCACTCATCCTCCTCTACCATCCCCCACTCATCCTCCTCTACCATCCCCCACTCATCCTCCTCTACCATCCCCCACTCATCCTCCTCTACCATCCCCCACTCATCCTCCTCTACATCCCCCACTCATCCTCCTCTACCATCCCCCACTCATCCTCATCTACATCCCCCACTCATCCTCCTCTACCATCCCCCACTCATCCTCCTCTACCAATCCCCCACTCATCCTTCCTCTACCATCCCCCACATCCATACCCTCTCCTCTTACCATCCCCCACTCATCCTCCTCTACCATCCCCCACTCATCCTCCTCTACCATCCCCCACTCATCCTCCTCTACCATCCCCCACTCATCCTCCTCTACCATCCCCCACTCATCCTCCTCTACCATCCCCCACTCATCTCCTCTACCATCCCCCACTCATCCTCCTCTACCATCCCCACTCATCCTCCTCTACCATCCCTCACTCATCCTCCTCTACCATCCCCCACTCATCCTCCTCTACCATCCCCCACTCATCCTCTTCTACCATCCCCCACTCATCCTCCTCTACCATCCCCCACTCATCCTCCTCTACCATCCCCCACTCATCCTCCTCTACCATCCCCACTCATCCTCCTCTACCATCCCCCACTCATCCTCCTCTACCATCCCCCACTCATCCTCCTCTACCATCCCCCACTCATCCTCCTCTACCATCCCCCACTCATCCTCCTCTACCATCCCCCACTCATCCTCCTCTACCATCCCCCACTCATCCTCCTCTACCATCCCCCACTCATCCTCCTCTACCATCCCCCACTCATCCTCCTCTACCATCCCCCAATCCTCCTCTACCATCCCCCACTCATCCTCCTCTACCATCCCCCACTTCTCCTCCTCTACCATCCCCCACTCATCCTCCTCTACCATCCCCCACTCATCCTCCTCTACCATCCCCCACTCATCCTCCTCTACCATCCCCCACTCATCCTCCTCTACCATCCCCCACTCATCCTCCTCTACCATCCCCCACTCATCCTCCTCTACCATCCCCCACTCATCCTCCTCTACCATCCCCCACTCATCCTCCTCTACCATCCCCCACTCATCCTCCTCTACCATCCCCCACTCATCCTCTTCTACCATCCCCCACTCATCCTCCTCTACCATCCCCCACTCATCCTCCTCTACCATCCCCCACTCATCCTCCTCTACCATCCCCCACTCATCCTCCTCTACCATCCCCCACTCATCCTCCTCTACCATCCCCCACTCATCCTCTTCTAACCATCCCCCACTTCCTCCTCCTCTACCATCCCCCACTCATCCTCCTCTACCATCCCCCACATCATCCTCTTCTACCATCCCCCACTCATCCTCCTCTAACCATCCCCCACTCATCCTCCTCTACCATCCCCCACTCATCCTCCTCTACCATCCCCCACTCATCCTCCTCTACCATCCCCCACTCATCCTCTTCTACCATCCCCCACTCCTCCTCCTCTACCATCCCCCACTCATCCTCCTCTACCATCCCCCACTCATCCTCCTCTACCATCCCCCACTCATCCTCCTCTACCATCCCCCACTCATCCTCCTCTACCATCCCCCACTCATCCTCCTCTACCATCCCCACTCATCCTCTTCTACCATCCCCCCACTCATCCTCCTCTACCATCCCCCACTCATCCTCTTCTACCATCCCCCACTCATCCTCTTCTACCATCCCCCACTCATCCTCCTCTACCATCCCCCACTCATCCTCCTCTACCATCCCCCACTCATCCTCTTCTACCATCCCCACTCATCCTCCTCTACCATCCCCCACTCATCCTCCTCTACCATCCCCACTCATCCTCTTCTAACCATCCCCCACTCATCCTCCTCTACCATCCCCCACTCATCCTCCTCTACCATCCCCCACTCATCCTCCTCTACCATCCCCCACTCATCCTCCTCTACCATCCCCCACTTCTCCTCCTCTACCATCCCCCACTCATCCTCCTCTTACCATCCCCCACTCATCCTCCTCTACCATCCCCCACTCATCCTCCTCTACCATCCCCCACTCATCCTCCTCTACCATCCCCCCACTCATCCTCCTCTACCATCCCCCACTCATCCTCTTCTACCATCCCCCACTCATCCTCCTCTACCATCCCCCACTCATCCTCCTCTACCATCCCCCACTCATCCTCCTCTACCATCCCCCACTCATCCTCCTCTACCATCCCCACTCATCCTCTTCTACCATCCCCCACTCATCCTCCTCTACCATCCCCCACTCATCCTCCTCTACCATCCCCCACTCATCCTCCTCTACCATCCCCCACTCATCCTCTTCTACCATCCCCCACTCATCCTCTTCTACCATCCCCCACTCATCCTCTTCTACCATCCCCCACTCATCCTCTTCTACCATCCCCCACTCATCCTCCTCTACCATCCCCACTCATCCTCCTCTACCATCCCCCACTCATCCTCCTCTACCATCCCCCACTCATCCTCCTCTACCATCCCCCACTCATCCTCCTCTACCATCCCCCACTCATCCTCCTCTACCATCCCCCACTCATCCTCCTCTACCATCCCCCACTCATCCTCTTCTACCATCCCCCACTCATCCTCCTTCTACCATCCCCCACTCATCCTCCTCTACCATCCCCCACTCATCCTCCTCTACCATCCCCCCACTCATCCTCCTCTACCATCCCCCACTCATCCTCCTCTACCATCCCCCACTCATCCTCCTCTACCATCCCCCACTCATCCTCTCTACCATCCCCCACTCATCCTCCTCTACCATCCCCCCACTCATCCTCCTCTACCATCCCCCACTCATCCTCCTCTACCATCCCCCACTCATCCCTCCTCTACATCCCCCACTCATCCTCCTCTACCATCCCCCACGTCATCCTCTTCTACCATCCCCCACTTCATCTCCTCTACCATCCCCCACTCATCCTCCTCTACCATCCCCACTCATCCTCCTCTACCATCCCCCACTCATCCTCCTCTACCATCCCCACTCATCCTCCATACCATCCCCCACTCATCCTCTTCTACCATCCCCCACTCATCCTCCTCTACCCATCCCCTCATCCTCCCATCCTCCTCTACCATCCCCCACTCATCCTCCTCTACCATCCCCCACTTCATCCTCTTCTACCATCCCCCACTCATCCTCTTCTACCATCCCCCCACTCATCCTCCTCTACCATCCCCCCAACTCATCCTTCCTTCTACCATCCCCCACTCATCCTCCTCTACCATCCCCC
>CM055117.1:1127159635-1127272783 GCA_029206835.1 Rana muscosa
CCTAGAGGAGGGACTGAGGGGAATGATAGGGACCCAGATTTAGAGTAGGGACTGAGGGAATGATAGGGACCCAGACCTAGAGTAGGTACTGAGGGGAATGATAGGGACCAAGACCTAGAGTAGGGACTGAGGGGAATGATAGGGACCCAGACCTAGAGTAGCGACTGAGGGGAATGATAGGGACCAAGGCCTAGAGTAGGGACTGAGGGGAATGATAGGGACCCAGACCTAGAGTAGGGACTGAGGAGAATGATAGGGACCCAGATCTAGAGTAGGGACTGAGGGGAATGATAGAACCCAGATCTAGAGTAGGGACTGAGGGGAATGATAGGAACCCAGATCTAGAGTAGGGACTGAGGTGAATGATAGGGACCAAGATCTAGAGGAGGGACTGAGGGGAATGATAGGGACCCAGACCTAGAGGAGGGACTGAGGGGAATGATAGGGACCCAGACCTAGAGTAGGGACTGAGGAGAATGATAGGGACCCAGATCTAGAGTAGGGACTGAGGGGAATGATAGGGACCAAGACCTAGAGTAGGGACTGAGGGGAATGATAGGGATCCAGAATGGACCGTCAGCTCAGAACAGGAACTAGCAAAGGTTTATTATGAAATATTGGGCTTGGTCTGGGAGGATTGTGGTGGGATGGGCTCCTTGAAGTCCCTGCAATGTCCCGTCTTCCTCCTCCTGATCTTCTCCAGATGTGACCTGTGGCCCCCATCATCCCTCAGCACAGACCCCGGCCCTGTGTCTGGAATCCCTCCAATGTGTGCAGAGAGAGGGGGAGCAGCATGAGAACTGGCTGTGCTGTGTCTTAACTTCCTCCCAGTCACTTCCTTCTGCTAAACTCACTTCTGCATCGCTCTCTCGCCTCTCTACGCCCAAAAATACTTCATCCGCCTTCTAGCCAACGTCCCTGAGGACTGACCGAGGCTACAGTGCCATCACCAACGTCCCTGAGGACCGACCGAGGCTACAGTGCCCTCCTCCACCCAGAGGACCGACCGAGGCTACAGTGCCCTCCTCCACCCAGGACCATTCCTGCACCAAGGTCCCTGAGGACTGACCGAGGCTACAGTGCCATCACCAACGTCCCTGAGGACTGACCGAGGCTACAGTGCCATCACCAACGTCCCTGAGGACTGACCGAGGCTACAGTGCCCTCCTCCACCCAGAGGACCGACCGAGGCTACAGTGCCCTCCTCCACCCAGGACCATTCCTGCACCAAGGTCCCTGAGGACTGACCGAGGCTACAGTGCCATCACCAACGTCCCTGAGGACTGACCGAGGCTACAGTGCCATCACCAACGTCCCTGAGGACTGACCGAGGCTACAGTGCCCTCCTCCACCCAGAGGACCGACCGAGGCTACAGTGCCCTCCTCCACCCAGAGGACCGACCGAGGCTACAGTGCCCTCCTCCACCCAGAGGACCGACCGAGGCTACAGTGCCCTCCTCCACCCAGGACCATTCCTGCACCAAGGTCCCTGAGGACTGACCGAGGCTGCAGTGCCATCACCAACGTCCCTGAGGACTGACCGAGGCTACAGTGCCATCAGCAACGTCCCTGAGGACCGACCGAGGCTACAGTGCCCTCCTCCACCCAGAGGACCGACCGAGGCTACAGTGCCCTCCTCCACCCAGGACCATTCCTGCACCAAGGTCCCTGAGGACTGACCGAGGCTACAGTGCCATCACCAACGTCCCTGAGGATTGACTGAGGCTACAGTGCCCTCCTCCACCCAGAGGACCGACCGAGGCTACAGTGCCCTCCTCCACCCAGAGGACCGACCGAGGCTACAGTGCCCTCCTCCACCCAGAGGACCGACCGAGGCTACAGTGCCCTCCTCCACCTAGAGGACCATTCCTGGCAACTGCAGGACCTCCCAATACCCACAGGACCTCTCCTGGCCAGCACAGGACCTGTCTATACCCAGACGACTTCTCCTTGTCACTAAAGGACATTTCAATACCCACAGGACCTCTCCTGGCCACTGCCGGACCTCCTAGTTTCCAGAAGATCTTACCTGGCCAGCCAGGACCCAGACAACATCTATTGGCCACTTCAGGACCTCTCAATACGCATAGAACCTCTCCTGACCACTGCGGGACCTCCTAATATCCAGAGGACCTCTTCTGACCCCTACAGGATCTCATAATACGCAGAGAACCTCTCCTGGCCACTTCAAGACTTTCCAATACTCAAAGGATCTCCACTGACCACTGAAGGACCTCTAAATACCCAGAAGACCTCTCCTGACCACTGCTGAACCCCCCAAACCCCAAGGACCCCTCCTGTCCACTGCAGGATCTCACAATTCACATTGGACTTATCCTGATCTATCCGGGACCTTCCAATACCCAGGGGGTCTACCTTCGGGATTAGTAAAGTATTCCTGAACCCACAAAACCCAAAAGACCTCTCCTGACTACTTCAGGACCCCCCAACCCCAAAGGACCTCTCCTGTCCACTGCAGGATCTCACAATTTGCATTGGACGTCTCCTGATCTATCCAGGGGGTCTAACTTCGGGATTAGTAAAGTATTCTGCATCTGAATTCTGAACCCCCAATATCCAGAGGACCTCTGCAGACCATTGACACACCTCCCAATACCCAGAGGACCTCTCCAGACCACAGACAGACCTCCCAATATCCAGAGGATCTCTACTGACCACAGATCTCCCGAGACTTCCAGGAGACCGGAACTTGCTCTGGGACCTGATTGGACACCCAGGAGACTCGCAGGACCCGTGTTTGGCCCCTTTCTGCCCCCAGAGATATGAGCGGTGAGTGTCTTCTATTTTTATGGTTCGGACTTAAAAGGGCGACTCCGCCTGGAATTTACATTTCAGCTGCTGACAGATGTTGGAGGTTTTTTATCTCTTCCCGCATTCTCCACCAGAAGGGAACGGAAGAATATGCTGAGAGTTGTAGTCTCTTCCTCTGGTAGGAATCTGGGTGGAGGTTCTTCTCCCTGACTAATAATGAGACCGGAGGGTGGGGACCCGAAAATCCTACATCAGAGATGACCCCTCCCCCGATTTTATTCTACTGCACCCTCCCCCCTCCAAAACCACCCCATCCTATCAGTTCCATGGAAAGAGCTCTGACATATACCACAGCGCTGTAACATCAGTCTCTGTACCAGAGGAGCTTACACTCTAATGTTCCCATCACAACCTCAGCACAGGGATGGAGGGAACCCCTCATAATGGGCACAGCGGGTGTACAGACCCGGGAACTCAGCACAGGGATGGTGGGAACCCCTCATAATGGGCACAGCGGGTGTACAGACCCAGGAACTCAGCACAGGGATGGTGGGAACTCCTCATAATGGGCACAGCGGGTGTACAGACCCAGGAACTCAGCACAGGGATGGTGGGAACTCCTCATAATGGGCACAGCGGGTGTACAGACCCGAGAACTCAGCACAGGGATGGTGGGAACCCCTCATAATGGGCACAGCAGGTGTACAGACCTGGGAACTCAGCACAGGGATGGTGGGAACTCCTCATAATGGGCACAGCGGGTGTACAGACCCAGGAACTCAGCACAGGGATGGTGGGAACCCCTCATAATGGGCACAGCAGGTGTACAGACCTGGGAACTCAGCACAGGGATGGTGGGAACTCCTCATAATGGGCACAGCGGGTGTACAGACCTGGGAACTCAGCACAGGGATGGTGGGAACCCCTCATAATGGGCACAGCGGGTGTACAGACCCCGGAACTCAGCACAGGGATGGTGGGAACTCCTCATAATGGGCACAGCGGGTGTACAGACCCAGGAACTCAGCACAGGGATGGTGGGAACTCCTCATAATGGGCACAGCGGGTGTACAGACCCGAGAACTCAGCACAGGGATGGTGGGAACTCCTCATAATGGGCACAGCGGGTGTACAGACCCAGGAACTCAGCACAGGGATGGTGGGAACCCCTCATAATGGGCACAGCAGGTGTACAGACCCGGGAACTCAGCACAGGGATGGTGGGAACCCCTCATAATGGGCACAGCAGGTGTACAGACCTGGGAACTCAGCACAGGATGGTGAGAACCCCTCATAATGGGCACAGCGGGTGTACAGACCCGGGAACTCAGCACAGGGATGGTGGGAACTCCTCATAATGGGCACAGCGGGTGTACAGAACCCGGGAACTCAGCACAGGGATGGTGGGAACCCCTCATAATGGGCACAGCAGGTGTACAGACCCGGGAACTCAGCACAGGGATGGTGGGAACCCCTCATAATGGGCACAGCGGGTGTACAGACCCAGGAACTCAGCACAGGGATGGTGGGAACTCCTCATAATGGGCACAGCGGGTGTACAGACCCGGGAACTCAGCACAGGGATGGTGGGAACTCCTCATAATGGGCACAGCGGGTGTACAAACCCGGGAACTCAGCACAGGGATGGTGGGAACCCCTCATAATGGGCACAGCAGGTGTACAGACCCGGGAATTCAGCACAGGGATGGTGGGAACCCCTCATAATGGGCACAGCGGGTGTACAAACCCGGGAACTCAGCACAGGGATGGAGAGAACCCCTCATAATGGGCACAGCGGGTGTACAGACCCAGGAACTCAGCACAGGGATGGTGGGAACTCCTCATAATGGGCACAGCGGGTGTACAGACCCAGGAACTCAGCACAGGGATGGTGGAACCCCTCATAATGGGCACAGCGGGTGTACAGACCCAGGAACTCAGCACAGGGGTGGTGGGAACCCTCATAATGGGCACAGCGGGTGTACAGACCCAGGAACTCAGCACAGGGATGGTGGGAACCCCTCATAATGGGCACAGCGGGTGTACAGACCCGGGAACTCAGCACAGGGATGGTGGGAACTCCTCATAATGGGCACAGCAGGTGTACAGACACAGGAACTCAGCACAGGGATAGTGGGAACTCCTCATAATGGGCAAAGCGGGTGTACAGACCCCGGACTCAGCACAGGGATGGTGGGAACCCCTCATAATGGGCACAGCAGGTGTACAGACCCGGGAATTCAGCACAGGGATGGTGGGAACCCCTCATAATGGGCACAGCGGGTGTACAGACCCGGGAACTCAGCACAGGGATGGTGGGAACCCTTCATAATGGGCACAGCGGGTGTACAGACCCGGGAACTCAGCACAGGGATGGTGGGAACCCCTCATAATGGGCACAGCAGGTGTACAGACCCGGGAACTCAGCACAGGGATGGTGGGAACCCCTCATAATGGGCACAGCGGGTGTACAGACCCAGGAATTCAGCACAGGGATGGTGGGAACCCCTCATAATGGGCACAGCGGGTGTACAGACCCAGGAACTCAGCACAGGGATGGTGGGAACTCCTCATAATGGGCACAGCGGGTGTACAGACCCGGGAACTCAGCACAGGGATGGTGGGAACCCCTCATAATGGGCACAGCAGGTGTACAGACCCGGGAACTCAGCACAGGGATGGTGGGAACCCCTCATAATGGGCACAGCGGGTGTACAGACCCAGGAACTCAGCACAGGGATGGTGGGAACTCCTCATAATGGGCATAGCGGGTGTACAGACCCGGGAACTCAGCACAGGGATGGTGGGAACTCCTCATAATGGGCACAGCGGGTGTACAGACCCAGGAACTCAGCACAGGGATGGTGGGAACCCCTCATAATGGGCACAGCAGGTGTACAGACCCGGGAATTCAGCACAGGGATGGTGGGAACCCCTCATAATGGGCACAGCGGGTGTACAAACCCGGGAACTCAGCACAGGGATGGAGGGAACCCCTCATAATGGGCACAGCGGGTGTACAGACCCAGGAACTCAGCACAGGGATGGTGGAACCCCTCATAATGGGCACAGCGGGTGTACAGACCCAGGAACTCAGCACAGGGATGGTGGGAACCCCTCATAATGGGCACAGCGGGTGTACAGACCGGGAACTCAGCACAGGGATGGTGGGAACCCCTCATAATGGGCACAGCAGGTGTACAGACACAGGAACTCAGCACAGGGATAGTGGGAACTCCTCATAATGGGCAAAGCGGGTGTACAGACCCCGGAACTCAGCACAGGGATGGTGGGAACCCCTCATAATGGGCACAGCAGGTGTACAGACCCGGGAATTCAGCACAGGGATGGTGGGAACCCCTCATAATGGGCACAGCGGGTGTACAGACCCGGGAACTCAGCACAGGGATGGTGGGAACCCCTCATAATGGGCACAGCGGGTGTACAGACCCGGGAACTCAGCACAGGGATGGTGGGAACCCCTCATAATGGGCACAGCGGGTGTTCAGACCCGGGAACTCAGCACAGGGATGGTGGGAACCTCTCATAATGGGCACAGCGGGTGTACAGACCCGGGAACTCAGCACAGGGATGGTGGGAACCCCTCATAATGGGCACAAGCGGGTGTACAGACCCGGGAACTCAGCACAGGGATGGTGGGAACCCCTCATAATGGGCACAGCAGGTGTACAGACCCGGGAACTCAGCACAGGGATGGTGGGAACCCCTCATAATGGGCACAGCGGGTGTACAGACCCGGGAACTCAGCACAGGGATGGTGGGAACCCCTCATAATGGGCACAGCGGGTGTACAGACCCGGGAATTCAGCACAGGGATGGTGGGAACTCCTCATAATGGGCACAGCGGGTGTACAGACCCGGGAACTCAGCACAGGGATGGTGGGAACCCCTCATAATGGGCACAGCAGGTGTACAGACCCGGGAACTCAGCACAGGGATGGTGGGAACCCCTCATAATGGGCACAGCAGGTGTACAGACCCGGGAACTCAGCACAGGGATGGTGGGAACCCCTCATAATGGGCACAGCGGGTGTACAGACCCGGGAACTCAGCACAGGGATGGTGGGAACCCCTCATAATGGGCACAGCGGGTGTACAGACCCAGGAATTCAGCACAGGGATGGTGGGAACCCCTCATAATGGGCACAGCGGGTGTACAGACCCGGGAACTCAGCACAGGGATGGTGGGAACCCCTCATAATGGGCACAGCGGGTGTACAGACCCGGGAACTCAGCACAGTGATGGTGGGAACCCCTCATAATGGGCACAGCGGGTGTACAGACCCGGGAACTCAGCACAGTGATGGTGGGAACCCCTCATAATGGGCACAGCGGGTGTACAGACCCGGGAACTCAGCACAGTGATGGTGGGAACCTCTCATAATGGGCACAGCGGGTGTACAGACCCGGGAACTCAGCACAGGGATGGTGGGAACCCCTCATAATGGGCACAGCGGGTGTACAGACCCGGGAACTCAGCACAGTGATGGTGGGAACCCCTCATAATGGGCACAGCGGGTGTACAGACCCGGGAACTCAGCACAGGGATGGTGGGAACCCCTCATAATGGGCACAGCAGGGGTACAGACCCGGGAACTCAGCACAGGGATGGTGGGAACCCCCCATAATGGGCACAGCGGGTGTACAGACCCGGGAACTCAGCACAGGGAGGGTGGGAACCCCTCATAATGTGCACAGCGGGGGTACAGACCCGGGAACTCAGCACAGGGATGGTGGGAACCCCCCATAATGGGCACAGCGGGTGTACAGACCCGGGAACTCAGCACAGGGAGGGTGGGAACCTCTCATAATGGGCACAGCGGGTGTACAGACCCAGGAACTCAACACAGGGATGGTGGGAACCCCTCATAATCGGCACAGCGGGTGTACAGACCCGGGAACTCAGCACAGGGATGGTGGGAACCCCTCATAATGGGCACAGCGGGTGTACAGACCCGGGAACTCAGCACAGGGATGGTGGGAACCCCTTATAATGGGCACAGCGGGTGTACAGACCCGGGAACTCAGCACAGGGATGGAGGGAACTCCTCATAATGGGCACAGCGGGTGTACAGACCCGGGAACTCAGCCCAGGGATGGTGGGAACCCCTCATAATGGGCACAGCGGGTGTACAGACCCGGGAACTCAGCACAGGGATGGTGGGAACCCCTCATAATGGGCACAGCGGGTGTACAGACCCGGGAACTCAGCACAGGGATGGTGGGAACCCCCATAATGGGCACAGCGGGTGTACAGACCCAGGAACTCAGCACAGGGATGGTGGGAACCCCCATAATGGGCACAGCGGGTGTACAGACCCGGGAACTCAGCACAGGGATGGTGGGAACCCCTCATAATGGGCACAGCGGGTGTACAGACCCAGGAACTCAGCACAGGGATGGTGGGAACCCCCATAATGGGCACAGCGGGTGTACAGACCCGGGAACTCAGCACAGGGATGGTGGGAACCCCTCATAATGGGCACAGCGGGTGTACAGACCCAGGAACTCAGCACAGGGATGATGGGAACCCCTCATAATGGGCACAGCGGGTGTACAGACCCGGGAACTCAGCACAGGGATGGTGGGAACCCCTCATAATGGGCACAGCGGGTGTACAGACCCGGGAACTCAGCACAGGGATGGTGGGAACTCCTCATAATGGGCACAGCGGGTGTACAGACCAGGGAACTCAGCACAGGGATGATGGGAACCCCTCATAATGGGCACAGCGGGTGTACAGACCCGGGAACTCAGCACAGGGATGGTGGGAACCCCTCATAATGGGCACAGCGGGTGTACAGACCCGGGAACGCAGCACAGGGATGGTGGGAACCCCTCATAATGGGCACAGCGGGTGTACAGACCCAGGAACTCACAACAGGGATGGTGGGAACCCCCCATAATGGGCACAGCGGGTGTACAGACCCGGGAATTCAGCACAGGGATGGTGGGAACCCCTCATAATGGGGCACAGCGGGTGTACAGACCCGGGAACTCAGCACAGGGATGGTGGGAACCCCTCATAATGGGCACAGCGGGTGTACAGGACCCGGGAACTCAGCACAGGGATGGTGGGAACCCCTCATAATGGGCACAGCGGGTGTTCAGACCCGGGAACTCAGCACAGGATGGTGGGAACCTCTCATAATGGGCACAGCGGGTGTACAGACCCGGGAACTCAGCACAGGGATGGTGGGAACCCCTCATAATGGGCACAGCGGGTGTACAGACCCGGGAACTCAGCACAGGGATGGTGGGAACCCCTCATAATGGGCACAGCAGGTGTACAGACCCGGGAACTCAGCACAGGGATGGTGGGAACCCCTCATAATGGGCACAGCGGGTGTACAGACCCGGGAACTCAGCACAGGGATGGTGGGAACCCCTCATAATGGGCACAGCGGGTGTACAGACCCGGGAATTCAGCACAGGGATGGTGGGAACTCCTCATAATGGGCACAGCGGGTGTACAGACCCGGGAACTCAGCACAGGGATGGTGGGAACCCCTCATAATGGGCACAGCGGGTGTACAGACCCGGGAACTCAGCACAGGGATGGTGGGAACCCCTCATAATGGGCACAGCAGGTGTACAGACCCGGGAACTCAGCACAGGGATGGTGGGAACCCCTCATAATGGGCACAGCGGGTGTACAGACCCGGGAACTCAGCACAGGGATGGTGGGAACCCCTCATAATGGGCACAGCGGGTGTACAGACCCAGGAATTCAGCACAGGGATGGTGGGAACCCCTCATAATGGGCACAGCGGGTGTACAGACCCAGGAACTCAGCACAGGGATGGTGGGAACCCCTCATAATGGGCACAGCGGGTGTACAGACCCGGGAACTCAGCACAGTGATGGTGGGAACCCCTCATAATGGGCACAGCAGGGGTACAGACCCGGGAACTCAGCACAGGGATGGTGGGAACCCCCCATAATGGGCACAGCGGGTGTACAGACCCGGGAACTCAGCACAGGGAGGGTGGGAACCCCTCATAATGTGCACAGCGGGGGTACAGACCCGGGAACTCAGCACAGGGATGGTGGGAACCCCCCATAATGGGCACAGCGGGTGTACAGACCCGGGAACTCAGCACAGGGAGGGTGGGAACCTCTCATAATGGGCACAGCGGGTGTACAGACCCAGGAACTCAACACAGGGATGGTGGGAACCCCTCATAATGGGCACAGCGGGTGTACAGACCCGGGAACTCAGCACAGGGATGGTGGGAACCCCTCATAATGGGCACAGCGGGTGTACAGACCCGGGAACTCAGCACAGGGATGGTGGGAACCCCTTATAATGGGCACAGCGGGTGTACAGACCCGGGAACTCAGCACAGGGATGGAGGGAACTCCTCATAATGGGCACAGCGGGTGTACAGACCCGGGAACTCAGCCCAGGGATGGTGGGAACCCCTCATAATGGGCACAGCGGGTGTACAGACCCGGGAACTCAGCACAGGGATGGTGGGAACCCCTCATAATGGGCACAGCGGGTGTACAGACCCGGGAACTCAGCACAGGGATGGTGGGAACCCCCATAATGGGCACAGCGGGTGTACAGACCCAGGAACTCAGCACAGGGATGGTGGGAACCCCCATAATGGGCACAGCGGGTGTACAGACCCGGGAACTCAGCACAGGGATGGTGGGAACCCCTCATAATGGGCACAGCGGGTGTACAGACCCAGGAACTCAGCACAGGGATGGTGGGAACCCCCATAATGGGCACAGCGGGTGTACAGACCCGGGAACTCAGCACAGGGATGGTGGGAACCCCTCATAATGGGCACAGCGGGTGTACAGACCCAGGAACTCAGCACAGGGATGATGGGAACCCCTCATAATGGGCACAGCGGGTGTACAGACCCGGGAACTCAGCACAGGGATGGTGGGAACCCCTCATAATGGGCACAGCGGGTGTACAGACCCGGGAACTCAGCACAGGGATGGTGGGAACTCCTCATAATGGGCACAGCGGGTGTACAGACCAGGGAACTCAGCACAGGGATGATGGGAACCCCTCATAATGGGCACAGCGGGTGTACAGACCCGGGAACTCAGCACAGGGATGGTGGGAACCCCTCATAATGGGCACAGCGGGTGTACAGACCCGGGAACGCAGCACAGGGATGGTGGGAACCCCTCATAATGGGCACAGCGGGTGTACAGACCCAGGAACTCACAACAGGGATGGTGGGAACCCCCCATAATGGGCACAGCGGGTGTACAGACCCGGGAACTCAGCACAGGGATGATGGGAACCCCTCATAATGGGCACAGCGGGTGTACAGACCCGGGAACTCAGCACAGGGATGGTGGGAACCCCTCATAATGGGCACAGCGGGTGTACAGACCCGGGAACTCGGCACAGGGATGGTGGGAACCCCTCATAATGGGCACAGCGGGTGTACAGACCAGGGAACTCAGCACAGAGATGGTGGGAACCCCTCATAATGGGCACAGCGGGTGTACAGACCCGGGAACTCAGCACAGGGATGGTGGGAACTCCTCATAATGGGCACAGTGGGTGTACAGACCCGGGAACTCAGCACAGGGATGGTGGGAACCCCTCATAATGGGCACAGCGGGTGTACAGACCCGGGAACTCAGCACAGGGATGGTGGGAACCCCTCATAATGGGCACAGCGGGTGTACAGACCTGGGAACTCAGCACAGGGATGGTGGGAACCCCTCATAATGGGCACAGCAGGTGTACAGACCCGGGAACTCAGCACAGGGATGGTGGGAACCCCTCATAATGGGCACAGCGGGTGTACAGACCCGGGAACTCAGCACAGGGATGGTGGGAACCCCTCATAATGGGCACAGCGGGTGTACAGACCCAGGAATTCAGCACAGGGATGGTGGGAACCCCTCATAATGGGCACAGCGGGTGTACAGACCCAGGAACTCAGCACAGGGATGGTGGGAACTCCTCATAATGGGCCCAGCGGGTGTACAGACCTGGGAACTCAGCACAGTGATGGTGAGAACCCCTCATAATGGGCACAGCGGGTGTACAGACCCAGGAACTCAGCACAGGGATGGTGGGAACTCCTCATAATGGGCACAGCGGGTGTACAGACCCGGGAACTCAGCACAGGGATGGTGGGAACCCCTCATAATGGGCACAGCGGGGGTACAGACCTGGGAACTCAGCACAGGGATGGTGGGAACCCCCATAATGGGCACAGCGGGTGTACAGACCCGGGAACTCAGCACAGGGATGGTGAGAACCCCTCATAATGGGCACAGCGGGTGTACAGACCCGGGAACTCAGCACAGGGATGGTGAGAACCCCTCATAATGGGCACAGCGGGTGTACAGACCCGGGAACTCAGCACAGGGATGGTGGGAACCCCTCATAATGGGCACAGCGGGGGTACAGACCTGGGAACTCAGCACAGAGATGGTGGGAACCCCCCATAATGGGCACAGCGGGTGTACAGACCCGGGAACTCAGCACAGGGATGGTGGGAACCCCTCATAATGGGCACAGCGGGTGAACAGACCTGGGAACTCAGCACAGGGATGGTGGGAACCCCCCATAATGGGCACAGCGGGTGTACAGACCCGGGAACTCAGCACAGGGGTGGTGGGAACCTCTCATAATGGGCACAGCGGGTGTACAGACCCGGGAACTCAGCACAGGGATGGTGGGAACCCCTCATAATGGGCACAGCGGGTGTACAGACCCGGGAACTCAGCACAGGGATGGTGGGAACCCCTCATAATGGGCACAGCGGGTGTACAGACCCAGGAACTCAGCACAGGGATGGTGGGAACCCCTCATAATGGGCACAGCGGGTGTACAGACCCGGGAACTCAGCACAGGGATGGTGGGAACCCCTTATAATGGGCACAGCGGGTGTACAGACCCGGGAACTCAGCACAGGGATGGAGGGAACTCCTCATAATGGGCACAGCGGGTGTACAGACCCAGGAACTCAGCCCAGGGATGGTGGGAACCCCTCATAATGGGCACAGCGGGTGTACAGACCCAGGAACTCAGCACAGGGATGGTGGGAACCCCCATAATGGGCACAGCGGGTGTACAGACCCAGGAACTCAGCACAGGGATGGTGGGAACCCCCATAATGGGCACAGCGGGTGTACAGACCCGGGAACTCAGCACAGGGATGGTGGGAACCCCTCATAATGGGCACAGCGGTTGTACAGACTCAGGAACTCAGCACAGGGATGGTGGGAACCCCTCATAATGGGCACAGCGGGTGTACAGACCCGGGAACTCAGCACAGGGATGGTGGGAACCCCTCATAATGGGCACAGCGGGTGTACAGACCCGGGAACTCAGCACAGGGATGGTGGGAACCCCTCATAATGGGCACAGCGGGTGTACAGACCAGGGAACTCAGCACAGGGATGGTGGGAACCCCTCATAATGGGCACAGCGGGTGTACAGACCAGGGAACTCAGCACAGGGATGGTGGGAACCCCTCATAATGGGCACAGCGGGTGTACAGACCCAGGAACTCAGCACAGGGATGGTGGGAACCCCCCATAATTGGCACAGCGGGTGTACAGACCCGGGAACTCAGCACAGGGATGATGGGAACCCCTCATAATGGGCACAGCGGGTGTACAGACCAGGGAACTCAGCACAGGGATGATGGGAACCCCTCATAATGGGCACAGCGGGTGTACAGACCCGGGAACTCAGCACAGGGATGGTGGGAACCCCCCATAATGGGCACAGCGGGTGTACAGACCCAGGAACTCAGCACAGGGATGGTGGGAACCCCTCATAATGGGCACAGCGGGTGTACAGACCAGGGAACTCAGCACAGGGATGGTGGGAACCCCTCATAATGGGCACAGCGGGTGTACAGACCCGGGAACTCAGCACAGGGATGGTGGGAACCCCTCATAATGGGCACAGCGGGTGTACAGACCAGGGAACTCAGCACAGGGATGGTGGGAACCCCCCATAATGGGCACAGCGGGTGTACAGACCCAGGAACTCAGCACAGGGATGGTGGGAATCCCTCATAATGGGCACAGCGGGTGTACAGACCCAGGAACTCAGCACAGGGATGGTGGGAACCTCTCATAATGGGCCCAGCGGGTGTACAGACCTGGGAACTCAGCACAGGGATGGTGAGAACCCCTCATAATGGGCACAGCGGGTGTACAGACCTGGGAACTCAGCACAGGGGTGGTGGGAACCCCTCATAATGGGCACAGCGGGTGTACAGACCTGGGAACTCAGCACAGGGATGGTGGGAACCCCTCATAATGGGCACAGCGGGTGTACAGACCCGGGAACTCAGCACAGGGATGGTGGGAACCCCCCATAATGGGCACAGCGGGTGTACAGACCCGGGAACTCAGCACAGGGATGGTGGGAACCCCTCATAATGGGCACAGCGGGTGTACAGACCCAGGAACTCAACACAGGGATGGTGAGAACCCCTCATAATGGGCACAGCGGGTGTACAGACCCAGGAACTCAGCACAAGGATGGTGAGAACCCCTCATAATGGGCACAGCGGGTGTACAGACCCGGGAACTCAGCACAGGGATGGTGGGAACCCCTCATAATGGGCACAGCGGGTGTACAGACCTGGGAACTCAGCACAGGGATGGTGGGAACCCCTCATAATGGGCACAGCGGGTGTACAGACCCAGGAACTCAGCACAGGGATGGTGGGAACCCCTCATAATGGGCACAGCGGGGCGCACAGACCCGGGAACTCAGCACAGGGATGGTGGGAACCCCTCATAATGGGCACAGCGGATGTACAGACCCAGGAACTCAGCAAAGGGATGGTGGGAACCCCTCATAATAGGCACAGCGGGTGTACAGACCTGGGAACTCAGCACAGGGATGGTGGGAACCCCTCATAATGGGCACAGCGGGTGTACAGACCTGGGAACTCAGCACAGGGAGGGTGGGAACCCCTCATAATGGGCACAGCGGGGGTACAAACCCGGGAACTCAGCACAGGGATGGAGGGAACCCCTCATAATGGGCACAGCGGGTGTACAGACCCAGGAACTCAGCACAGGGATGGTGGGAACCCCTCATAATGGGCACAGCGGGTGTACAGACCCAGGAACTCAGCACAGGGATGGTCGGAACCCCTCATAATGGGCACAGCGGGTGTACAGACCCGGGAACTCAGCACAGGGATGGTGGGAACCCCTCATAATGGGCACAGCGGGTGTACAGACCCGGGAACTCAGCACAGGGATAGTGGGAACCCCTCATAATGGGCACAGCGGGTGTACAGACCCAGGAACTCAGCACAGGGATGGTGGGAACCCCTCATAATGGGCACAGCGGGTGTACAGACCCGGGAACTCAGCACAGGGATGGTGGGAACCCCTCATAATGGGCACAGCGGGTGTACAGACCCGGGAACTCAGCACAGGGTTGGTGGAAACCCCTCATAATGGGCACAGCGGGTGTACAGACCCGGGAACTCAGCACAGGGATGGTGGGAACCCCTCATAATGGGCACAGCAGGTGTACAGACCCGGGAATTCAGCACAGGGATGGTGGGATCCCCTCATAATGGGCACAGCGGGTGTACAGACCCAGGAACTCAGCACAGGGATGTGGGAACCCCTCATAATGGGCACAGCGGGTGTACAGACCCGGGAACTCAGCACAGGGATGGTGGGAACCCCTCATAATGGGCACAGCGGGTGTACAGACCCGGGAACTCAGCACAGGGATGGTGGGAACTCCTCATAATGGGCACAGCGGGTGTACAGACCCGGGAATTCAGCACAGGGATGGTGGGATCCCCTCATAATGGGCACAGCGGGTGTACAGACCCGGGAACTCAGCACAGGGATGGTGGGAACCCCTCATAATGGGCACAGCGGGTGTACAGACCCCGGAACTCAGCACAGGGATGGTGGGAACCCCTCATAATGGGCACAGCAGGTGTACAGACCCGGGAATTCAGCACAGGGATGGTGGGATCCCCTCATAATGGGCACAGCGGGTGTACAGACCCGGGAACTCAGCACAGGGATGGTGGGAACCCCTCATAATGGGCACAGCGGGTGTACAGACCCCGGAACTCAGCACAGGGATGGTGGGAACCCCTCATAATGGGCACAGCAGGTGTACAGACCCGGGAATTCAGCACAGGGATGGTAGGATCCCCTCATAATGGGCACAGCGGGTGTACAGACCCGGGAACTCAGCACAGGGATGGTGGGAACCCCTCATAATGGGCACAGCGGGTGTACAGACCCGGGAACTCAGCACAGGGATGGTGGGAACTCCTCATAATGGGCACAGCGGGTGTTCAGACCCGGGAACTCAGCACAGGGATGGTGGGAACCCCTCATAATGGGCACAGCGGGTGTACAGACCCAGGAACTCAGCACAGGGATGGTGGGAACCCCTCATAATGGGCACAGCAGGTGTACAGACCCGGGAACTCAGCACAGGGATGGTGGGAACCCCTCATAATGGGCACAGCGGGTGTACAGACCCGGGAACTCAGCACAGGGATGGTGGGAACCCCTCATAATGGGCACAGCGGGTGTACAGACCCAGGAATTCAGCACAGGGATGGTGGGAACCCCTCATAATGGGCACAGCGGGTGTACAGACCCGGGAACTCAGCACAGGGATGGTGGGAACTCCTCATAATGGGCACAGCGGGTGTACAGACCCGGGAACTCAGCACAGGGATGGTGGGAACCCCTCATAATGGGCACAGCGGGTGTACAGACCCAGGAATTCAGCACAGGGATGGTGGGAACCCCTCATAATGGGCACAGCGGGTGCACAGACCCAGGAACTCAGCACAGGGATGGTGGGAACTCCTCATAATGGGCACAGCGGGTGTACAGACCCGGGAACTCAGCACAGTGATGGTGGGAACCCCTCATAATGGGCACAGCGGGTGTACAGACCCGGGAACTCAGCACAGGGATGGTGGGAACCCCTCATAATGGGCACAGCAGGTGTACAGACCCAGGAACTCAGCACAGGGATGGTGGGAACCCCTCATAATGGGCACAGCGGGTGTACAGACCCGGGAACTCAGCACAGGGATGGTGGGAACCTCTCATAATGGGCACAGCGGGTGTACAGACCCGGGAACTCAGCACAGGGATGGTGGGAACTCCTCATAATGGGCACAGCGGGTGTACAGACCAGGGAACACAGCACAGGGATGGTGGGAACCCCTCATAATGGGCACAGCGGGTGTACAGACCCGGGAACTCAGCACAGGGAGGGTGGGAACCCCTCATAATGGGCACAGCGGGTGTACAGACCAGGGAACTCAGCACAGGGATGGTGGGAACCCCTCATAATGGGCACAGCGGGTGTACAGACCCAGGAACTCAGCACAGGGATGGTGGGAACCCCCCATAATGGGCACAGCGGGTGTACAGACCCGGGAACTCAGCAAAGGGATGATGGGAACCCCTCATAATGGGCACAGCAGGTGTACAGACCCGGGAACTCAGCACAGGGATGGTGGGAACCCCTCATAATGGGCACAGCGGGTGTACAGACCAGGGAACTCAGCACAGGGATGGTGGGAACCCCTCATAATGGGCACAGCGGGTGTACAGACCCAGGAACTCAGCACAGGGATGGTGGGAACCTCTCATAATGGGCACAGCGGGTGTACAGACCCGGGAACTCAGCACAGGGATGGTGGGAACCCCTCATAATGGGCACAGCGGGTGTACAGACCAGGGAACTCAGCACAGGGATGGTGGGAACCCCCCATAATGGGCACAGCGGGTGTACAGACCCGGGAACTCAGCACAGGGATGGTGGGAACTTCTCATAATGGGCACAGTGGGTGTACAGACCCAGGAACTCAGCACAGGGATGGTGGGAACCTCTCATAATGGGCACAGCGGGTGTACAGACCCGGGAACTCAGCACAGGGATGGTGGGAACCTCTCATAATGGGCACAGCGGGTGTACAGACCCGGGAACTCAGCACAGGGATGGTGGGAACCCCTCATAATGGGCACAGCGGGTGTACAGACCCGGGAACTCAGCACAGGGATGGTGGGAAACCCTCATAATGGGCACAGCGGGTGTACAGACCTGGGAACTCAGCACAGGGATGGTGGGAACCCCTCATAATGGGCACAGCAGGTGTACAGACCCGGGAACTCAGCACAGGGATGGTGGGAACCCCCCATAATGGGCACAGCGGGTGTACAGACCCGGGAACTCAGCACAGGGATGGTGGGAACCCCTCATAATGGGCACAGCGGGTGTACAGACCCGGGAACTCAGCACAGGGATGGTGGGAACCCCTCATAATGGGCACAGCGGGTGTACAGACCTGGGAACTCAGCACAGGGGTGGTGGGAACCCCTCATAATGGGCACAGCGGGTGTACAGACCCAGGAACTCAGCACAGGGATGGTGGGAACCCCTCATAATAGGCACAGCGGGTGTACAGACCCGGGAACTCAGCACAGGGATGGTGGGAACCCCTCATAATGGGCACAGCGGGTGTACAGACCTGGGAACTCAGCACAGGGATGATGGGAACCCCTCATAATGGGCACAGCGGGTGTACAGACCCAGGAACTCAGCACAGGGATGGTGGGAACCCCTCATAATAGGCACAGCGGGTGTACAGACCCGGGAACTCAGCACAGGGATGGTGGGAACCCCTCATAATGGGCACAGCGGGTGTACAGACCCAGGAACTCAGCACAGGGAGGGTGGGAACCCCTCATAATGGGCACAGCGGGTGTACAGACCCGGGAACTCAGCACAGGGATGGTGGGAACCCCTTATAATGGGCACAGCGGGTGTACAGACCCGGGAACTCAGCACAGGGATGGTGGGAGCCCCTCCATAATGGGCACAGCGGGTGTACAGACCCGGGAACTCAGCACAGGGATGGTGGGAACCCCTCATAATGGGCACAGCGGGTGTACAGACCCGGGAACTCAGCACAGGGATGGTGGGAACCCCTCATAATGGGCACAGCGGGTGTACAGACCCGGGAACTCAGCACAGGGATGGTGGGAACCCCTCATAATGGGCACAGCGGATGTACAGACCTGGGAACTCAGCACAGGGATGGTGGGAACCCCTCATAATGGGCACAGCGGGTGTACAAACCCGGGAACTCAGCACAGGGATGGTGGGAACCCCTCATAATGGGCACAGAGGTTGTACAGACCCAGGAACTCAGCACAGGGATGGTGGGAACCTCTCATAATGGGCACAGCGGGTGTACAGACCCGGGAACTCAGCACAGGGATGGTGGGAACCCCTCATAATGGGCACAGCGGGTGTACAGACCCAGGAACTCAGCACAGGGATGGTTGGAACCCCTCATAATGGGCACAGCGGGTGTACAGACCCGGGAACTCAGCACAGGGATGGTGGGAACCCCTCATAATGGGCACAGCGGGTGTACAGACCTGGGAACTCGGCACAGGGATGGTGGGAACCCCTCATAATGGGCACAGCGGGTGTACAGACCCAGGAACTCAGCACAGGGAGGGTGGGAACCCCTCATAATGGGCACAGCGGGTGTACAGACCTGGGAACTCAGCACAGGGAGGGTGGGAACCCCTCATAATGGGCACAGCGGGTGTACAGACCCAGGAACTCAGCACAGGGAGGGTGGGAACCCCCTCATAATGGGCACAGCGGGTGTACAGACCCAGGAACTCAGCACAGGGATGGTGGGAACCCCTCATAATGGGCACAGCGGGTGTACAGACCTGGGAACTCAGCACAGGGAGGGTGGGAACCCCTCATAATGGGCACAGCGGGTGTACAGACCTGGGAACTCAGCACAGGGAGGGTGGGAACCCCTCATAATGGGCACAGCGGGTGTACAGACCCAGGAACTCAGCACAGGGATGGTGGGAACCCCCCATAATGGGCACAGCGGGTGTACAGACCCGGGAACTCAGCACAGGGATGGTGGGAACCCCTCATAATGGGCACAGTGGGTGTACAGACCCAGGAACTCAGCACAGGGATGGTGGGAACCTCTCATAATGGGCACAGCGGGTGTACAGACCCGGGAACTCAGCACAGGGATGGTGGGAACCCCTCATAATGGGCACAGCGGGTGTACAGACCAGGGAACTCAGCACAGGGATGGTGGGAACCCCTCATAATGGGCACAGCGGGTGTACAGACCCAGGAACTCAGCACAGGGATGGTGGGAACCCCCCATAATGGGCACAGCGGGTGTACAGACCCGGGAACTCAGCACAGGGATGGTGGGAACTTCTCATAATGGGCACAGTGGGTGTACAGACCCAGGAACTCAGCACAGGGATGGTGGGAACCTCTCATAATGGGCACAGCGGGTGTACAGACCCGGGAACTCAGCACAGGGATGGTGGGAACCCCTCATAATGGGCACAGCGGGTGTACAGACCCGGGAACTCAGCACAGGGATGGTGGGAAACCCTCATAATGGGCACAGCGGGTGTACAGACCTGGGAACTCAGCACAGGGATGGTGGGAACCCCTCATAATGGGCACAGCAGGTGTACAGACCCGGAAACTCAGCACAGGGATGGTGGGAACCCCCCATAATGGGCACAGCGGGTGTACAGACCCGGGAACTCAGCACAGGGATGGTGGGAACCCCTCATAATGGGCACAGCGGGTGTACAGACCCGGGAACTCAGCACAGGGATGGTGGGAACCCCTCATAATGGGCACAGCGGGTGTACAGACCTGGGAACTCAGCACAGGGGTGGTGGGAACCCCTCATAATGGGCACAGCGGGTGTACAGACCCAGGAACTCAGCACAGGGATGGTGGGAACCCCTCATAATAGGCACAGCGGGTGTACAGACCCGGGAACTCAGCACAGGGATGGTGGGAACCCCTCATAATGGGCACAGCGGGTGTACAGACCTGGGAACTCAGCACAGGGATGATGGGAACCCCTCATAATGGGCACAGCGGGTGTACAGACCCAGGAACTCAGCACAGGGATGGTGGGAACCCCTCATAATGGGCACAGCGGGTGTACAGACCCGGGAACTCAGCACAGGGATGGTGGGAACCCCCCATAATGGGCACAGCGGGTGTACAGACCCAGGAACTCAGCACAGGGATGGTGGGAACCCCTCATAATGGGCACAGCGGGTGTACAGACCTGGGAACTCAGCACAGGGAGGGTGGGAACCCCTCATAATGGGCACAGCGGGTGTACAGACCTGGGAACTCAGCACAGGGAGGGTGGGAACCCCTCATAATGGGCACAGCGGGTGTACAGACCCGGGAACTCAGCACAGGGATGGTGGGAACCCCTTATAATGGGCACAGCGGGTGTACAGACCCGGGAACTCAGCACAGGGATGGTGGGAGCCCCTCCATAATGGGCACAGCGGGTGTACAGACCCGGGAACTCAGCACAGGGATGGTGGGAACCCCTCATAATGGGCACAGCGGGTGTACAGACCCGGGAACTCAGCACAGGGATGGTGGGAACCCCTCATAATGGGCACAGCGGGTGTACAGACCCGGGAACTCAGCACAGGGATGGTGGGAACCCCTCATAATGGGCACAGCGGGTGTACAGACCTGGGAACTCAGCACAGGGATGGTGGGAACCCCTCATAATGGGCACAGCGGGTGTACAGACCCAGGAACTCAGCACAGGGATGGTGGGAACCCCTCATAATGGGCACAGAGGTTGTACAGACCCGGGAACTCAGCACAGGGATGGTTGGAACCCCTCATAATGGGCACAGCGGGTGTACAGACCCGGGAACTCAGCACAGGGATGGTGGGAACCCCTCATAATGGGCACAGCGGGTGTACAGACCTGGGAACTCGGCACAGGGATGGTGGGAACCCCTCATAATGGGCACAGCGGGTGTACAGACCCAGGAACTCAGCACAGGGATGGTGGGAACCCCTCATAATGGGCACAGCGGGTGTACAGACCTGGGAACTCAGCACAGGGAGGGTGGGAACCCCTCATAATGGGCACAGCGGGTGTACAGACCCAGGAACTCAGCACAGGGATGGTGGGAACCCCTCATAATGGGCACAGCGGGTGTACAGACCTGGGAACTCAGCACAGGGAGGGTGGGAACCCCTCATAATGGGCACAGCGGGTGTACAGACCTGGGAACTCAGCACAGGGAGGGTGGGAACCCCTCATAATGGGCACAGCGGGTGTACAGACCTGGGAACTCAGCACAGGGAGGGTGGGAACCCCTCATAATGGGCACAGCGGGTGTACAGACCCGGGAACTCAGCACAGGGATGGTGGGAACCCCTCATAATGGGCACAGAGGTTGTACAGACCCGGGAACTCAGCACAGGGATGGTTGGAACCCCTCATAATGGGCACAGCGGGTGTACAGACCCGGGAACTCAGCACAGGGATGGTGGGAACCCCTCATAATGGGCACAGCGGGTGTACAGACCTGGGAACTCGGCACAGGGATGGTGGGAACCCCTCATAATGGGCACAGCGGGTGTACAGACCCAGGAACTCAGCACAGGGATGGTGGGAACCCCTCATAATGGGCACAGCGGGTGTACAGACCTGGGAACTCAGCACAGGGAGGGTGGGAACCCCTCATAATGGGCACAGCGGGTGTACAGACCTGGGAACTCAGCACAGGGAGGGTGGGAACCCCTCATAATGGGCACAGCGGGTGTACAGACCTGGGAACTCAGCACAGGGAGGGTGGGAACCCCTCATAATGGGCACAGCGGGTGTACAGACCTGGGAACTCAGCACAGGGAGGGTGGGAACCCCTCATAATGGGCACAGAGGTTGTACAGACCCGGGAACTCAGCACAGGGATGGTTGGAACCCCTCATAATGGGCACAGCGGGTGTACAGACCCGGGAACTCAGCACAGGGATGGTGGGAACCCCTCATAATGGGCACAGCGGGTGTACAGACCTGGGAACTCGGCACAGGGATGGTGGGAACCCCTCATAATGGGCACAGCGGGTGTACAGACCCAGGAACTCAGCACAGGGATGGTGGGAACCCCTCATAATGGGCACAGCGGGTGTACAGACCTGGGAACTCAGCACAGGGAGGGTGGGAACCCCTCATAATGGGCACAGCGGGTGTACAGACCCAGGAACTCAGCACAGGGATGGTGGGAACCCCTCATAATGGGCACAGCGGGTGTACAGACCTGGGAACTCAGCACAGGGAGGGTGGGAACCCCTCATAATGGGCACAGCGGGTGTACAGACCTGGGAACTCAGCACAGGGAGGGTGGGAACCCCTCATAATGGGCACAGCGGGTGTACAGACCTGGGAACTCAGCACAGGGAGGGTGGGAACCCCTCATAATGGGCACAGCGGGTGTACAGACCCGGGAACTCAGCACAGGGATGGTGGGAACCCCTTATAATGGGCACAGCGGGTGTACAGACCTGGGAACTCAGCACAGGGAGGGTGGGAACCCCTCATAATGGGCACAGCGGGTGTACAGACCCGGGAACTCAGCACAGGGATGGTGGGAACCCCTTATAATGGGCACAGCGGGTGTACAGACCCGGGAACTCAGCACAGGGAGGGTGGGAATATCCTCTGTGTCCCCCTAGGAGGATTCACGTGCTCTGTTGGTCTCGGTGTCACCAGGAGATGGTTTGATGAAATTATGTTACAGGTTGATTGTTTCATCTGATCCTGGTCTGTGGGTGGAGCCAATCACAGGGGGTGGGCTGTGTGATGTCATTATATATGCCAGATAAGCTCACTCTTTTATTGGTGGATTCCAGTGATCAGTCACTCATACTGCTCATAGTGACAATGTTCTGCTCATACCTATTGGAGAAATTTACACCCCCCTCTGTGCCACCAGCCCCCCTCCACCGCACCAACCCCTCTCTGTTTCACCAGCCCCCCTCCACCGCACCAACCCCTCTCTGTGCCACCAGCCCCCCTCCACCGCACCAACCCCTCTCTGTGCCACCAGCCCCCCTCTGTGCCACCAGCCCCCCTCCACCGCACCAACCCCCCTCTGTGCCACCAGCCCTCCTCCACCGCACCAACCCCCCTCTGTGCCACCAGCCCTCCTCCACCGCACCAACCCCCCTCTGTGCCACCAGCCCCCCTCCACCGCACCAACCCCCTCTCTGTACCACCAGCCCCCCTCCACCGCACCAACCCCCCTCTGTGCCACCAGCCCCCCTCCACCGCACCAACCCCCTCTGTGCCACCAGCCCCCTCCACCACACCAACCCCCCTCTGTGCCACCAGCCCCCCTCCACCGCACCAACCCCCCTCTGTGCCACCAGCCCCCCTCCACCGCACCAACCCCCTCTGTGCCACCAGCCCCCTCCACCGCACCAACCCCTCTCTGTGCCACCAGCCCCCCTCAACCGCACCAACCCCCTCTGTGCCACCAGCCCCCTCCACCGCACCAACCCCCCTCTGTGCCACCAGCCCCCCTCCACTGCACCAACTCCCCTCTGTGCCACCGGCCCCCTCCCCCGCACCAACCCCTCTCTGTGCCACCAGCCCCCTCCACCGCACCAACCCCTCTCTGTGCCACCAGCCCGGGTTCCAGGACCTGATTCCCGGGATTATAGGCTTCATCTCTCCCCAGGCTCTACAGAGACTCCGGGTTCCAGGACCTGATTCCCGGGATTAGGGGCTTCATCCCTCCCCAGGCTCTACAGATACTCCGGGTTCCAGGACCTGATTCCCGGGATTAGGGGCTTCATCCCTCCCCAGGCTCTACAGAGACTCCGGGTTCCAGGACCTGATTCCCGGGATTAGAGGCTTTATCACTCCCCAGGCTCTACAGAGACTCCGGGTTCCAGGACCTTTTCCCGGGATTAGGGGCTTCATCCCTCCCCAGGCTCTACAGAGACTCCGGGTTCCAGGACCTGATTCCCGGGATTAGGGGCTTCATCTTTCCCCAGGCTCTGCAGAGACTCCGGGTTCCAGGACCTGATTCCCGGAATTAGGGGCTTCATCCCTACCCAGGCTCTACAGAGACTGCGGGTTCCATGACCTGATTCCCAGGATTAGAGGCTTCATCCCTCCCCAGGCTCCACAGAGACTCCGGGTTCCAGGACCTGATTCCTGGGATTAGAGGCTTCATCCCTCCACAGGCTCCACAGAGACTCCGGGTTCCAGGACCTGATTCCCAGGATTAGAGGCTTCATCCCTCCCCAAGCTCTACAGAGACTCCGCGTACCAGGAGTTTATTTCTGGGATTAGGAGTTTCATTCCTCCCCAGGCTCTCCAGAGACTCTGGGTAACAGGAAATGATTCTCGGGATTAGAGGCTTCATCCCTCCCCAGTCTCTCCAGGGCCCCCCGGGTTTCATGACCTGATTTCCAGGATTAGAGGCTTCACCCCTCCCCAGTCTCTGCAGAGACTCTGGGTTCCAGGACCTGATTCCTGGGATTAGAGGCTTCATCCCTCCCCAGGCTCTGCAGAGACTCTGGTTTCCAGGACCTGATTACCGGGATTAGAGGCTTCATTCCTCCCCAGTCTCTACAGAGACTCTGGGTTCCAGGACCTGATTCTCTGGATAAGAGGCTTCATCCCTCCCCAGGCTCTGCAGAGACTCTTGGTTCCAAGATCTGATTCTTTGGATTAGAGGCTTCACTATTCCCCAGACTATACAGAGACTCTTGGTTCCAGGATCTGATTCCCGGGATTAGAGGCTTCATCCCTCCCCAGTCCCTACAGAGACTCTTGGTACCAGGACCTGATTCCTGGGATTAGGGGCTTCATCCCTCCCCAGGCTATACAGAGACTCCGGGTTCCAGGACCTGATTCCCGGGATTAGGGGCTTCATCCCTCCCCAGGTTCTGCAGAGACTCCGGGTTCCAGGACCTGATTCCCGGGATTAGGGGCTTCATCCCTACCCAGGCTCTACAGAGACTGGGGGTTCTATGACCTAATTCCCAGGATTAGAGGCCTCATCCCTCCCCAGGCTCCACAGAGACTCCGGGAACCAGGACCTGATTCCTGGGATTAGAGGCTTCATCCCTCCCCAGGCTCCACAGAGACTCTGGGTTCCAGGACCTGATTCCCAGGATTAGAGGCTTCATCCCTCCCCGGGCTCTACAGAGACTCCGGGTACCAGGAGTTTATTTCTGGGATTAGGATTTTCATTCCTCCCCAGGCTCTCCAGAGACTCCGGGTAACAGGAAATGATTCTCGGGATTAGAGGCTTCATCCCTCCCCAGTCTCTCCAGGGCCCCCGGGTTTCATGACCTGATTCCCAGGATTAGAGGCTTCATCCCTCCCCAGTCTCCACAGAGACTCCGGGTTCCAGGACCTGATTCCTGGGATTAGAGGCTTCATCACTCCCCAGGCTCTGCAGAGACTCTGGTTTCCAGGACCTGATTACCGGGATTAGAGGCTTCATCCCTCCCCAGTCTCTACAGAGACTCTGGGTTCCAGGACCTGATTCTCTGGATTAGAAGCTTCATCCCTCCCCAGGCTCTGCAGAGACTCTTGGTTCCAGGATCTGATTCTTTGGATTAGAGGCTTCACTATTCCCCAGACTATACAGAGACTCTTGGTTCCAGGATCTGATTCCCGGGATTAGAGGCTTCATCCCTCCCCAGTCCCTACAGAGACTCCGGGTTCCAGGACCTGATTCTTTGGATTAGAGGCTTCACTATTCCCCAGACTATACAGAGACTCTTGGTTCCAGGATCTGATTCCTGGGATTAGAGGCTTCATCCCTCCCCAGTCCCTACAGAGACTCTTGGTACCAGGACCTGATTCCTGAGATTAGGGGCTTCATACCTCCCCAGGCTATACAGAGACTCCGGGTTCCAGGACCTGATTCCTGGGATTAGGGGCTTCATCCTCCCCAGGCTCTACAGAGACTCTGGGTTCCAGGACCTGATTCCCGGGATTAGGGGCTTCATCCTTCCCCAGGCTCTACAGAGACTCTGGGTTCCAGGACCAGTTTCTCTGGATTAGAGGCTTCATCCCTCCCCAGGCTCTGCAGAGACTCCGGGTTCCAGGACCTGATTCCCGGGATTAGGGGCTTCATCCCTCCCCAGGCTATACAGAGACTCTGGGTTCCAGGACCTGATTCCCAGGATTAGGGGCTTCATACCTCCCCAGGCTCTGCAGAGACTCCGGGTTCCAGGACCTGATTCCTGGGATTAGGGGCTTCATCACTCCCCAGGCTATACAGAGACTCCGGGTTCCAGGACCTGATTCCCAGGATTAGGGGCTTCATCCCTCCCCATGCTCTGCAGAGACTCCGGGTTTCAGGACCTGATTCCCGGGATTAGGGGCTTCATCCCTCCCCAGGCTCTACAGAGACTCCGGGTTCCAGGACCTGATTCCTGGGATTAGGGGCTTCATCCCTCCCCAGGCTCTGCAGAGACTCCGGGTTCCAGGACCTGATCCTGGGATTAGAGGCTTCATACCTCCCCAGGCTCCACAGAGACTCTGGGTTCCAGGACCTGATTCCCAGGATTAGAGGCTTCATCCCTCCCCAGGCTCTACAGAGACTCCGGGTACCAGGAGTTTATTTCTGGGATTAGGAGTTTCATTCCTCCCCAGGCTCTCCAGAGACTCTGGGTTCCAGGACCTGATTCCCGGGATTAGAGGCTTCATCCCTCCCCAGGCTCTGCAGAGACTCCGGGTTCCAGGACCTGATTCCCGGGATTAGAGGCTTCATTCCTCCTCAGTCTCTACAGAGACTCGGGCCCAAGAACCCGATTCAGGAAAACTCAGACCAGACATCCTGGAGCCCCTAAACCCGTATGAGTGAGAAGCCCAGGTGACCTCTGACCCCTCTGAGCGCCGTCACGGGACCCGTCCCTCTGGAATTCTTTATTTATTATCACAAATCTCTGGTGGGGTGACACTCAGCCAATCAGATCTCGTTAAACAGAGTCGGCAGGCGTCCTGTTGGTCGGAGTTCCTCTTTAGCGCAGGAAGTGACTGACATGAAACTCTCAGCAGAAGAAAACCGCAAAGATGGAAGAAAACAACGAGAAACAATACGTGTGACTTCCTGCGCGACGCACTGCCCTTCCTCCGCTATGTGACTGCGAGGAGGGGGAGGGGCGAGTCCTCCCGATCAGATCAGAGATCGCCACCGATATATTCCAGACTGACCGCACACCTTACAATCTGATTGTACAATCTCCACCAGACTCACCACACACCTTACAATCTGATTGTACAATCTCCACCATACTGACCACACACCTTACAATCTGATTGTACAATCTCCACCATACTGACCACACACCTTACAATCTGATTGTACAATCTCCACCATACTGACCACACACCTTACAATCTGATTATACAATCTCCACCAGACTCACCACACACCTTACAATCTGATTGTACAATCTCCACCATACTGACCACACACCTTACAATCTGATTGTACAATCTCCATTGGACTCACCACACACCTTACAATCTGATTGTACAATCAAACTATAAGTACCTGTTCTGGTGACAACTAAGAGGGGGGTTTCCTCCCACTTCCTGTTGTGTCTCCTGGGACAGGAAGTGGATTTACTCCCCGGTGATCCTGCCATTGGAGGTCCATTTTCAGGCACTTCCTGTTATAGGGTGACAACGCTCTTTGTGGACAGGAAGTGGCTGCAAAAAGGCAGAACAAAGGATGGAAAAAAACATGGAAATCCGGATTTCGTTTAGAATGTTGATCATTAAAGTAAAAAAAAACGGAAATCAATTATTTCCTTCTCCGGACACAGGGATTGGCTGAGGTTTGAGGGGGCGGAGCTGTAATCTGATCCTCTTATAGTTACATTGTTGTGGATTCCGATCTCTAATAATAATAATAATAATGGTGGAATGATAAATATCGGTGGATTGGTGGATTGTGCGGCGTCCCCTCGGGGGGGGGGTGAAATGCAGTCTGCCTGGCCGTTGTTGGGAGTCACAGCCAGGAAATCTGTATTCTCCCCCACGTTCCCATAACGGGGAATCCTATGAAGATCAATAAATAAAGACAGACAATCCTGATCTATATTGTATAAGTAGCTCTGGCATTGCGGGGCCCCCGGAAGGCCCCAGTGAGGTGCGGGGCCCCCGGGAGGTGGGGGGCCCCAGGGAGGTGCGGGGCCCCAAGGAGGTGGGGGGCCCCAGGGAGTTGCGGGCCCCCGGGAGGTGGGGGGCCCCAAGGAGGTGCAGGGCCCTCGGGGGTGGGGAGGGCCCCTGGGAGCCATTGTACAAGTGCTGGAGGTGAAGGGGTTAACACCGGGGCCCTGACTGGAGGAAGTTGTGATGGAGGAAGTGGGGGAGGGGCGCCTTGTGAAATTGCTTTTTCTGTAACAGTTGGGTGTAACGCCGGGGCCCCTGACCGCACTCCTGGGGAGGGGAGGGGGATTATGGGGCCCCTGGATTCTTTGCTCCCTCTACTGGGCAATACGGATCTTTCAAACATCGGGACACTTATGAAAAGCCGCACTTTACTGAATTAGATTGTAAGCTCTCCGGATCAGAGATGTAACCCCAACACTGACCCCGAGTGTAACCCCAACACTGACCCCGAGTGTATCCCCTACACTGACCCCGAGTGTATCCCCAACACTGACCCCGAGTGTAACCCCAACACTGACCCCGAGTGTATCCCCAACACTGACCCCGAGTGTATCCCCAACACTGACCCCGAGTGTAACCCCAACACTGAACCCGAGTGTATCCCCAACACTGACCCCGAGTGTAACCCCAACACTGACCCCGAGTGTATCCCCAACACTGACCCAGAGTGTATCCCCAACACTGACCCCGAGTGTATCCCCAACACTGACCCCGAGTGTATCCCCAACACTGACCCCGAGTGTAACCCCAACACTGACCCCGAGTGTATCCCCAACACTGACCCCGAGTGTAACCCCAACACTGAACCCGAGTGTATCCCCAACACTGACCCCGAGTGTAACCCCAACACTGACCCCGAGTGTAACCCCAACACTGACCCCGAGTGTATCCCCAACACTGACCCCGAGTGTATCCCCAACACTGACCCCGAGTGTATCCCCAACACTGACCCCGAGTGTAACCCCAACACTGACCCCGAGTGTATCCCCAACACTGACCCCGAGTGTAACCCCAACACTGACCCCGAGTGTAACCCCAACACTGATCCCGGATGTAACCCCAACACTGACCCGAGTGTATCCCCAACACTGACCCCGAGTGTATCCCCAACACTGACCCCGAGTGTATCCCCAACACTGACCCCGGATGTAACCCCAACACTGACCCCGAGTGTATCCCCAACACTGACCCCGAGTGTAACCCCAACACTGAACCCGAGTGTAACCCCAACACTGACCCCGAGTGTATCCCCAACACTGACCCCGAGTGTAACCCCAACACTGACCCCAAGTGTAACCCCAACACTGACCCCGAGTGTATCCCCAACACTGACCCCGGATGTAACCCCAACACTGACCCCGAGTGTATCCCCAACACTGGCCCCGAGTGTATCCCCAACACTGACCCCGAGTGTAACCCCAACACTGACCCCGAGTGTATCCCCAACACTGACCCCGAGTGTAACCCCAACACTGACCTCAAGTGTATCCCCAACACTGACCACGAGTGTATCCCCAACACTGACCCCGAGTGTAACCCCAACACTGAACCCGAGTGTATCCCCAACACTGACCCCGAGTGTATCCCCAACACTGACCCCGAGTGTAACCCCAACACTGACCCGAGTGTATCCCCAACACTGACCCCCAGTGTATCCCCAACACTGACCCCGGATGTAACCCCAACACTGACCCCGAGTGTATCCCCAACACTGACCCCGAGTGTAACCCCAACACTGACCCCGAGTGTATCCCCAACACTGACCCCGAGTGTAACCCCAACACTGAACCCGAGTGTAACCCCAACACTGACCCCGAGTGTATCCCCAACACTGACCCCGAGTGTAACCTCAACACTGAACCCGAGTGTAACCCCAACACTGACCCCGAGTGTATCCCCAACACTGACCCCGAGTGTAACCCCAACACTGAACCCGAGTGTAACCCCAACACTGACCCCGAGTGTAACCCCAACACTGACCCCGAGTGTATCTCCAACACTGACCCAGAGTGTAACCCCAACACTGACCTCGAGTGTATCCCCAACACTGACCCCGGATGTAACCCCAACACTGACCCCGAGTGTAACCCCAACACTGACCCCGAGTGTATCCCCAACACTGACCCCGAGTGTATCCCCAACACTGACCCCGAGTGTAACCCCAAAACTGACCCCGAGTGTATCCCCAACACTGACCCCGAGTGTAACCCCAACACTGACCCCGAGTGTATCCCCAACACTGACCCTGAGTGTATCCCCAACACTGACCCCGAGTGTAACCCCAACACTGACCCCGAGTGTATCCCCAACACTGACCCCGAGTGTATCCCCAACACTGACCCAGAGTGTATCCCCAACACTGACCCCAAGTGTATCCCCAACATTGACCCCGAGTGTAACCCCAACACTGACCCCGAGTGTAACCCCAACACTGAACCCGAGTGTAACCCCAACACTGACCCCGAGTGTATCCCCAACACTGACCCAGAGTGTAACCCCAACACTGACCCTGAGTGTATCCCCAACACTGACCCCGGATGTAACCCCAACACTGACCCCGAGTGTAACCCCAACACTGACCCCGAGTGTATCCCCAACACTAACCCTGAGTGTATCCCCAACACTGACCCCGAGTGTAACCCCAACACTGACCCCGAGTGTATCCCCAACATTGACCCCGAGTGTAACCCCAACACTGACCCCGAGTGTGTCCCCAACACTGACCCAGAGTGTAACCCCAACACTGACCCCGAGTGTATCCCCAACATTGACCCCGAGTGTAACCCCAACACTGACCCCGAGTGTGTCCCCAACACTGACCCAGAGTGTAACCCCAACACTGACCCCGAGTGTATCCCCAACATTGACCCGAGTGTAACCCCAACACTGACCCCGAGTGTATCCCCAATAGGGATGAGCTCGGTGTTCGAGTCGAACATACGTTCGACTCGAACATCGGCTGTTCGATCGTTCGACGAAGATCGAACGATTTGGGCCGTTCGCGCCAAATTCGAGTGACGCGAACGGCCCACAATGCACTACGCCATCGCACTGTCATCCAGGCGCTGTGATTGGCCAAGCATGCACTGTGACCCCGCATGCTTGGCCAATCACAGCGCCGGCAGCGAGGAGAGCAATGATTGGCCACAGGCACGATGCCTGTGGCCAATTATTGCTGAGGGGGTTTAGTACACGCCCCACACTATAAAAGGCCGCCAGCACGGCGGCCTAGTGTAGTGTGTTCCGGAGCAGGGAAAGAGAAGCATAGGCAGGGACAGTGACATTTATTTTTTCTTGCTTAACCTGGATTCCTTTAGTTTAGGGAAAGAGAAGGATAGGTAGGGAGAGTGTCAGTGTGTTTTACTGTGCGAATCCTTGTTTCTAGGGACAAAGAAGGAAAGTGAGGGGAATTCTCCTTGTGCTATAGTGTGCCAAAGCATTCCTCATCAACCATCTTTGAAATCCTTGTTTTTTGGACAGTCAGGGAAATTGTCGTTGTGCTATTCTGTGCAAAAGCAATCATCCTGAACCATATTTAGAAATCCTTAAGTAAAGGGACAGAGAAGGACACCTGAAGGTAGCCCTTATTGCTTTTTTCCCATCTCCCTGCAGGCCATCCATTAGTATGTCTGGAAGGCAAACAAGGAGAGGCAGACAGTCAGGAGGCAATAAAAGAGGGCAAGCAGGCTCTGTGTCTGGGGGCAACAGTGCTGGTCGTGGACGCGGTGCATTGTCATCAGCACATGGCCATGGGACACGCTTGTCCTTCTTTTCGGCAGCTGGACATGTTGAGCCACATCATGCCGAAGACTTGGTAGAGTGGATGACCAAGCCCTCCTCCTCCTCCTCATCCTCTCTCACCCAGGCTCAGGGTACTGGCAAAGCAGCTGCCAAAGCGTCCTCTTCCCTGGTATCAATGTCAGACTCATCATCAGTCACTCCTTCCCTAGACCCACCATGTCCTTCTCCTGAGGAGTCCCCTGAACTGTTTGAGCACAGTGTTGGGTACATGCTCCAGGAGGATGCCCAGCGTTTCGAAGGGTCTGATGATGAAACCCAGCTAGAGGAAGCAGTAGCGTGAGAGCAGACAGAGGGGATGCTCAAGAAGGACACCAATCTGGCAGTCATGTTCCAGCAGCTGCAGCATACTGCCAGATTGGCTCCAGTGATGAGGAGGGAGGGGATGATGAGGTCACTGACTCCACGTGGGTGCCTAATAGGAGAGAGGAGGAGGAGGAGGATGAGGAGGAGGCACATCTCCAACGAGGCAGGATGCCCTTTGGTGGCCAGCGTAAGGGCAGCACACCGACGGAATCACACCGCAGAGCTCCGCCTGTGCAGGGCGCTGCCTCTGCCCGTCATTCAAAAAGTTCTTTGGTGTGGGCCTTTTTTGAGGCTAGTGCATCAGATCGCACAGCTGCTGTTTGCAACATATGTCTCAAGCGTATATCGCGTGGCCAAAACATCAGCCGCTTGGGTACCACATGCCTGACCAGACATATGTTGACCTGCCATGCAGCTCGTTGGCAAGCCTACCTCAAAGACCCACACCAAAGAACAAAGCGGACCTCTCCTTGCACCGCATCAGCTGGGATCTCCAACCCCACTATAACTTCAGTCCTCTCTGAAACATGCACTGAGAGGAATGAAGGTGTAGAATTAGGTGTGTCAGAGCCAAGTACTTGCGGCCACTCTGCTAGCAGTACACCGACGTCCGATTCTAGCAGGCAAATTTCCCTGCCCCAGCTGCTGGACCGTCGAAAGAAGTTCACTCCCAGCCATCCACATGCCCAGCGGTTGAATGCTAGCTTGGCTAAATTGCTAGCGCTTCAACTGCTGCCTTTTCAGTTGGTAGACTCGGCCCCCTTCCGTGAGTTTGTGCAATGTGCGGTTCCTCAGTGGCAGGTTCCCAAACGCCACTTTTTCTCACGGAAGGCGATTCCGGCTCTCTACCGGCATGTGGAAGGCAATGTCTTGGCCTCGCTGGACAGGGCGGTCAGCGGTAAGGTGCATATTACCGCTGACTCATGGTCCAGCAGGAATGGACAGGGACGTTACCTTTCTTTCACGGCCCATTGGGTCACTCTTTTGGCAGCTGGGAAGGATTCAGGACAAGGTGCAGTAGTGTTGGAGGTTGTCCCACCGCCACGCCTCCAAAATGCTACTACTGGTTGTGACACACCTCTCTCCTCCACCCCCTCCTCTTCTTCTTCCTCCATGGCCTCTTCCTGTGGTTTGTTCTATGAACCAGCGGTGCTCCGTAGCCGTTCAAGGGGCTACGCAAGTACGCAGGCAAAAAGATGCCATGCCGTGCTTGCGCTGGTGTGTTTGGGGGACAGAAGCCACACTGGGGCAGAGGTCCTGTCTGCTCTGCAGGGCCAGGCCGAGAGGTGGTTGACGCCAAGCCAGCTTAAGCCAGGAATGGTGGTTTGCGACAATGGCACCAACCTCCTCTCCGCCCTCCGACAGGGACAACTGACCCATGTGCCCTGTGTGGCTCACGTCCTTAACCTGGTGGTGCAGCGGTTCTTGGGCAGGTACCCGGGCTTACAGGATGTCCTGAGGCAGGCCAGGAAAGTCTGTGTGCATTTCCGCAGATCTTATAATGCCAGTGCTCGCCTGGCTGAGCTGCAAAAGGAGTTGAACCTGCCCAAGAACCGCCTTATATGTGACATGCCCACCAGGTGGAACTCAACGTTGGCCATGCTGCAGCGGCTGCACACGCAGCAGAGGGCCATCAATGAGTACCTGTGCGACTACGGCACCAGGACAGGGTCAGGGGAGCTTGGTTTTTTTTCTCCACGCCAGTGGGGCATGATCAGGGATGCATGCACTGTCCTGGCACCATTTGAGGAGGCCACGAGGATGGTGAGCAGTGACAGTGCATGCATCAGTGACACTGTACCTCTTGTCCACCTGTTGGAGCACACGCTGCGTGGAATAATGGACAGGGCACTTGAGGCAGAACAGAGGCAGGAAGAGGAGGACTTCCTTGCCTCTCAAGGCCCCCTTTACCCAGACAGTGTTCCTTCTGTCCCACCCATCGCACAGGAAGAGGAGGAGGAGGAGGAGGAGGATTGTGTCAGCATGGAGGTGGAGGCTGGCACTCAGCATCATCAGCAGCAGTCTTTTAGGGATGATTTACAGTCCCAAGAAACCAGTGGACTTGTACGTGGCTGGGAGGAGGTGGCTGCGGATCATGTCGTCCTTAATGACCCAGAGGACTCCGGACCGAATGCCTCAGCAAACCTACGCTGCATGGCCTCCCTGATCCTGCAAAGTCTGCGGAAGGATCCTCGTATTCTTCGGATCAAGGAGAGGGACCATTACTGGCTGGCCACTCTCCTTGATCCACGGTACAAGGGTAAGGTTGCGGACCTTATGTTACCGTCGCAGAGGGAGCAGAGGATGAGACAACTCCGGGAGGCCTTGCAGAAAGGTCTGTGCAACGCGTTCCCAGAGACTGGGAGGTTACAAACTCCTGGTCCTGGACAACGAGTTGCTGAGGCTTCGGCCAGTCAAAGAAGGAGCGGTGGGGAAGGTGGCCGTCTGACCGATGCGTTCAGACAATTCTTTAGTCCGCAGCCCCAAAGTATGATCGGTTCCAGCAACCATCGCCAGCGTCTGATATACATGGTGCAGGAATACCTAGGGGCAAGGTCAGACTTGGACACCTTCCCCACCGAAAATCCTCTGGCTTACTGGGTCTTGAGGATGGATCACTGGCCAGAGCTTGCACAGTATGCAATTGAGCTACTGGCCTGTCCTGCATCCAGCGTTCTTTCGGAACGCACATTCAGTGCTGCTGGAGGATTTGTCACGGATCACAGGGTGCGCCTGTCCACCGACTCGGTTGATCGACTGACTTTCATCAAGATGAACCAGTCTTGGATCACCACCAGCTACCACACACCTGATGCTGATATAACAGACTAATTGATTTTAACATGTCACATCCCTTCAAGACTGATGCTGATGCTGAGTGCCTGTGCTGTTATGTTGACTGGCTATCCTCCTCCTCCGAGTCCTCAATGATACGATTGATGATGATAGCTTGGAAGATCATTTTTGTTTATGGGTGCCGCCACCAGTGGCTAAGGCCCAATTTTTCAGCCCCTGTTTAACAGGGGCGTGTCATTACAATTTTTGAAGCAATACTTTGCAACAGGGCTAATTGCTGTGCTCCAAGTACAGTATCTGTGAGGGGTTGTAGTGTTGTGCCACCAGTGCCTAAGGCCCAATTTTTCAGCCCCTGTTCAACAGGGGCATGTAATTACAATTCTTGATCTAATAATTCACAGCAGGGCCCATTGCTGCACCCACCAAGAGTAACTGTCAGGCCTTACAGTGTTGTGGCACCAGCACCACCATCAAAGGCCCAATTTTTACTACCACTGTTCAACAATTATATGTAATTACAATTCCTGATATAATAGTTGACAGCAGGGCGTTCCAGCACCAACCAAGAGTAACTGTGAGTGCTTACAGTGTTGTGCCAACACCAACAACTAAGGGGCCTATTTCTGCAGAGTATATACGGCAGGTCCCTACTTTCAAACATCCAACTTACAAACGACTCCTACTTGCAAACGCAAGAAGACAACAGGAAGTGAGAGGAAATCTACCACTAGGAAGGAAAATTCTCTCCTGTAAGAATTAATATGGGAGAAAGGTGTCTCCTCTCTACTGATGCTTTATCACCAATCCTTGTTTCAAGAAAAACACCACATTTCAAAAACAGTTGTCATTGGGACGCAAAGTGAGGTGAAATGTTCTGAACAGGGGCACAGACAGCAAAACAAATGTTACAGGGGTGATAACCCTTACCTATGTTTCCCAAAAAGTTTAAAAATAGATTTTTGGGCTGGAGCTACACTTCAACAATGTACCTGTTCAAAATTACAAACAGATTCTACATAAGAACAAACCTACAGTCCCTGTCTTGTATGCACCGCCTGTATACGGCTGTTCAGAGTATATAGGGCCTTTTTTATTTTATGTGCGGGGTTCCCCTTAATATCCATACAAGACCCAAAGGGGCTGGTAATGGGCTGGGGTAGGGGGGGGGGTCATGGGGTAGCTATGCCATTTTTCTTAAAGATTTTCATCCATATTACCGGGACCAGACATTAAATTAAAGCCGCAAGCAGTTTTAAATGGCTTTTTTTTCCTTTAGAAATGTCATTTTGTGCAGGGACAGTTCTAAACACGGGAAACACGTGGCACTTCACAGGCATACTTTAGACACCCCCCAGGTACGATATTTAAAGGAATATTTGACTTTTTTTTTTCACTTTATGCATCATTAAAATGACTGCTCCCGAAAAACGACCGTTTTTAAAACTTCTTTTTGCATTGATACATGTCCCCTGGTGCACAACCCGGGTTCCCAAACTCTTTTTAGGACAATAACATGCATAATAGTCATTATAATTAGCACTTTAGAATTCGAACGTTCGCATCCATTGTATTTAATAGGGTTCTAATGTTCGTACGAACTTTCGGTCCGTTCGCGGGTTCTGGTGCGAACCGAACCCGGGGGTGTTCGGCTCATCACTAATCCCCAACACTGACCCAGAGTGTAACCCCAACACTGACCCCGAGTGTATCCCCAACACTGACCCCGAGTGTAACCCCAGCACTGACTCAGTCACGCTGTAACGGACTGAAGAGCACGAGGCTGAAAAGCGCAAATCGGCTCTCACCAAACTTTACTAACACGAGGATCAGCAAAAGCAGCCCAAAGGGTGGCGCAATCCGAATGGAACTTCCCCTTTATAGTGCCGTCATACGTTTCGTACGTCACCGCGCTTTGCTCGAGCGGTTTTTTTCACGATAGTGTGTGGGCAAGGCAGGCTTTAGAGGAATCACGTAGAGAAAAACGTTGTTTTTTTCCATGACATTAAAAACGGTGGTGTGAACGCGGCATGAGACTGATCTGCCTAAAATCCCAACACTGACCCTCTTTATAACCCAACACTTCCCCGGCTTGCCTAACATCCCAACACTTCCCCGGCTTGCCTAACACCCCAACACTTCCCCGGCTTGCCTAACATCCCAACACTTCCCCGGCTTGCCTAACACCCCAACACTTCCCCGGCTTGCCTAACACCCCAACACTTCCCCGGCTTGCCTAACACCCCAACACTTCCCCGGCTTGCCTAACACCCCAACACTTCCCCGGCTTGCCTAACACCCCAACACTTCCCCGGCTTGCCTTACACCCCAACACTTCCCCGGCTTGCCTAACACCCCAACACTTCCCCGGCTTGCCTAACACCCCAACACTTCCCCGGCTTGCCTAACATCCCAACACTTCCCCGGCTTGCCTAACACCCCAACACTTCCCTGGCTTGCCTAACATCCCAACACTTCCCCGGCTTGCCTAACACCCCAACACTTCCCCGGCTTGCCTAACATCCCAACACTTCCCCGGCTTGCCTAACACCCCAACACTTCCCCGGCTTGCCTAACACCCCAACACTTCCCCGGCTTGCCTAACACCCCAACACTTCCCCGGCTTGCCTTACACCCCAACACTTCCCCGGCTTGCCTAACACCCCAACACTTCCCCGGCTTGCCTAACACCCCAACACTTCCCCGGCTTGCCTAACATCCCAACACTTCCCCGGCTTGCCTAACACCCCAACACTTCCCCGGCTTGCCTAACACCCCAACACTTCCCCGGCTTGCCTAACACCCCAACACTTCCCCGGCTTGCCTAACACCCCAACACTTCCCCGGCTTGCCTAACATCCCAACACTTCCCCGGCTTGCCTAACACCCCAACACTTCCCCGGCTTGCCTAACACCCCAACACTTCCCCGGCTTGCCTAACACCCCAACACTTCCCCGGCTTGCCTAACACCCCAACACTTCCCCGGCTTGCCTAACACCCCAACACTTCCCCGGCTTGCCTAACACCCCAACACTTCCCCGGCTTGCCTAACACCCCAACACTTCCCCGGCTTGCTTAACATCCCAACACTTCCCCGGCTTGCCTAACACCCCAACACTTCCCCGGCTTGCCTAACATCCCAACACTTCCCCGGCTTGCCTAACATCCCAACACTTCCCTGGCTTGCCTAACACTCCAACACTTCCCCGGCTTGCCTAACACCCCAACACTTCCCCGGCTTGCCTAACACCCCAAAACTTCCCCAGCTTGCCTAACACCCCAACACTTCCCCGGCTTGCCTAACACCCCAACACTTCCCCGGCTTGCCTAACATCCCAACACTTCCCCGGCTTACCTAACATCCCAACACTTCCCCGGCTTGCCTAACACCCCAACACTTCCCCGGCTTGCCTAACACCCCAACACTTCCCCGGCTTGCCTAACATCCCAACACTTCCCCGGCTTGCCTAACACCCCAACACTTCCCCGACTTGCCTAACACCCCAACACTTCCCCGGCTTGCCTAACACCCCAACACTTCCCCGGCTTGCCTAACACCCCAACACTTCCCCGGCTTGCCTAACACCCCAACACTTCCCCGGCTTGCCTAACATCCCAACACTTCCCCGGCTTGCCTAACACCCCAACACTTCCCCGGCTTGCCTAACATCCCAACACTTCCCCGGCTTGCCTAACACCCCAACACTTCCCCGGCTTGCCTAACATCCCAACACTTCCCCGGCTTGCCTAACACCCCAACACTTCCCCGGCTTGCCTAACATCCCAACACTTCCCTGGCTTGCCTAACATCCCAACACTTCCCCGGCTTGCCTAACATCCCAACACTTCCCTGGCTTGCCTAACACCCCAACACTTCCCCGGCTTGCCTAACACCCCAACATTTCCCCGGCTTGCCTAACACCCCAACACTTCCCCGGCTTGCCTAACACCCCAACTCTAACCCTTCCAAGTCCACGATTCCCGACCACTGGAAGTCCCATTTATAATATCCTCCATGTATAATGTGCCACCACCCCCCACCAGCAACTGTCAATTCCAGAATCTTTCCAGACCTTCCCGGCGGAATCCGGAGCTTTCTGCACATTCCACACACTTCAGAGGGACAGAAATCTCTGCAAACTTCCTGACCACCGAATTCTGCTCACAGGGAGGACGCCATCAGGATGATAGTCTCACGGAAAGTCACATGACCTTGGAATGGCCATGGATTTCCCTGGAAAAGAGGGTTTTGCAGTAACAGTGATTGCAGCCAATCAAACCTCAGGACAAACTTCATACTTCCTGCAGGTAGATGAGGACGAGTGAAGATTCGGCCCCCAATTTCCACCTTTCCTGGAAAAAAACAACAATAAAAGCTTCTATGTACCCTTCTAAAAGCTTCCCTTTAAAGAAACCCCCCAAAAATCTCCAACCCAACAGATCTTCGGGGACAAGACGTACAACAACCATAAATTCTCCTACTTCAGGGTGGAGTTTGTGACCACATGAGATGTCTCCATCTGTAATCATGTGACCCATCACTACCTATCCCCACATGACCCGTCTCCATCTGTCACCACATGACCCATCTCCATCCGTCACCAGGTGACCCATCTCCATCCGTCACCACATGACCCATCTCCATCCGTCACCAGGTGACCCATCTCCATCCGTCACCACATGACCCATCTCTATCCGTCACCAGGTGCCCCATCTCCATCTGTCACCATGTGCCCCATCTCCATCTGTCACCACATGACCCATCACTACCTATCCCCACATGACCCGTCTCCATTTGTATTCACATGACCTGTCTCCATCCGTTATCACATGCCTTATCACTACCTATCCCCACATGACCCATCACTACCTATCCCCACATGACCTGTCTCCATCTGTCACCAGGTGACCCGTCTCCATCTGTAATCATGTGACCCGTCACTACCTATCCCCACATGACCCGTCTCCATCCGTTATCACATGCCCCATCACTACCTATCCCCACATGACCAGTCTCCATCTGTCACCAGGTGACCCATCTCCATCTGTCACCAGATGACCCATCTCCATCTGTCACCAGGTGACCCATCACTACCTATCCCCACATGACCCTTCTCCATCTGTCACCAGGTGCCCCATCACTACCTATCCCCACATGACCCGTCTCCATCTGTCACCAGGTACCCCATCACTACCTATCCCCACATGACCCTTCTCCATCTGTCACCAGGTGCCCCATCACTACCTATCCCCACATGACCCTTCTCCATCCGTCACCAGGTGCCCCATCACTACCTATCCCCACATGACCCTTCTCCATCTGTCACCAGGTGCCCCATCACTACCTATCCCCACATGACCCGTCTCCATCTGTCACCAGGTGCCCCATCACTACCTATCCCCACATGACCCTTCTCCATCTGTCACCAGGTGCCCCATCACTACCTATCCCCACATGACCCTTCTCCATCCGTCACCAGGTGCCCCATCACTACCTATCCCCACATGACCCTTCTCCATCTGTCACCAGGTGCCCCATCACTACCTATCCCCACATGACCCGTCTCCATCTGTCACCAGGTGACCCATCTACATCTGTCACCACATGACCCATCTCCATCTGTCACCAGGTGACCCATCACTACCTATCCCCACATGACCCTTCTCCATCTGTCACCGGGTGCCCCATCACTATCTATCCCCACATGACCCGTCTCCATCTGTCACCAGGTGACCCATCTCCATCTGTCACCACATGACCCATCTCCATCTGTCACCAGGTGACCCATCACTACCTATCCCCACATGACCCTTCTCCATCTGTCACCAGGTGCCCCATCACTATCTATCCCCACATGACCCGTCTCCATCTGTCACCAGGTGACCCATCTACATCTGTCACCACATGACCCGTCTCCATCTGTCACCAGGTGACCCGTCTCCATCTGTAATCATGTGACCCATCACTACCTATCCCCACATGACCCGTCTCCATCTGTCACCAGGTGACCCATCTCCAACCGTCACCACATGCCCCGTCTCTATCCGTCACCACATGACCCGTCTCCATCTGTCACCACATGACCCATCTCCATCTGTCACCACATGACCCGTCTCCATCTGTCACCAGGTGACCCATCTCCATCTGTCACCAGGTGACCCATCTCTATCTGTCACCACATGACCCATCTCCATCTGTCACCACATGACCCATCTCGATCCGTCACCAGGTGCCCCATCTCCATCGGTCACCACATGACCCATCTTCATCTGTCACCACATGACCCGTCTCCATCTGTCACCACATGCCCCATCTCGATCCGTCACCAGGTTACCCATCTCCATCCGTCACCACATGACCCATCTCCATCCGTCACCAGGTGACCCATCTCCATCTGTCACCACATACCCCATCTCCATCCGTCACCACATGACCCATCTCCATCTGTCACCAGGTGACCATCTCCATCTGTCACCACATGCCCCATCTCCATCCGTCACCACATGACCCATCTCCATCCGTCACCACATGACCCATCTCCATCCGTCACCACATGACCCATCTCCATCCGTCACCACATGACCCATCTCCATCTGTCACCACATGCCCCATCTCCATCCGTCACCACATGTCCCATCTCCATCCGTCACCACATGACCCATCTCCATCCGTCACCACATGTCCCATCTCCATCCGTCACCACATGACCCATCTCCATCTGTCACCACATGCCCCATCTCCATCTGTCACCACATGCCCCATCTCCATCTGTCACCACATGACCCATCTCCATCTGTCACCAGGTGACCCATCTCCATCTGTCACCACATGACCCATCTCCATCTGTCACCACATGACCCATCTCCATCTGTCACCAGGTGACCCAACTCCAACTGTCACCAGGTGACCCATCTCCATCTGTCACCACATGCCCCATCTCCATCTGTCACCACATGACCCATCTGTCACCACATGCCCCATCTCCATCCATCACCAGGTGACCCATCTCCATCTGTCCCCACATGCCCAATCTCCATCCGTCACCACATGACCCATCTCCATCCGTCACCACATGACCCATCTCCATCCGTCACCACATGACCCATCTGTCACCACATGCCCCATCTCCATCCGTCACCAGGTGACCCATCTCCATCTGTCACCAGGTGACCCATCTCCATCTGTCACCAGGTGACCCATCTCTATCTGTCACCACATGACCCATCTCCATCTGTCACCACATGACCCATCTCCATCTGTCACCACATGACCCATCTCCATCTGTCACCAGGTGACCCATCTCCATCTGTCACCAGGTGACCTATCTCCATCCGTCACCACATGACCCATCTCCATCTGTCATCACGTAACCCGTCTCCATCTGTCACCACATGTCCCATCTCCATCTGTCACCACATGACCCATCTCCATCTGTCACCACGTGACCCATCTCCATCTGTCACCACGTAACCCGTCTCCATCTGTCACCACATGTCCCATCTCCATCTGTCACCACATGACCCATCTCCATCTGTCACCACATGACCCATCTCCATCTGTCACCACATGCCCCATCTCCATCCGTCACCACATGACCCATCTCCATCTGTCACCACATGCCCCATCTCCATCCGTCACCACATGACCCATCTCCATCCGTCACCAGGTGACCCGTCTCCATCTGTCACCACATGACCCATCTCCATCTGTCACCACATGACCCATCTCCATCCGTCACCACATGACCCATCTCCATCTGTCACCAGGTGCCCCGTCTCCATCTGTCACCACATGACCCATCTCCATCTGTCACCACATGACCCATCTCCATCTGTCACCACATGACCCATCTCCATCCGTCACCACATGCCCCATCTCCATCTGTCACCACACGACCCGTCTCCATCTGTCACCACATGTCCCATCTCCATCCGTCACCACTTGACCCATCTCCATCCGTCACCACATGCCCCATCTCCATCTGTCACCAGATGACCCATCTCCATCTGTCATCACATGACCCATCTCCATCTGTCACCAGATGACCCATCTCCATCTGTCACCACATGACCCATCTCCATCCGTCACCACATGACCCATCTCCATCTGTCACCAGATGACCCATCTCCATCTGTCACCACATGTCCCATCTCCATCCGTCACCACATGCCCCATCTCCATCTGTCACCAGATGACCCATCTCCATCCATCACCACATGACCCATCTCCATCCGTCACCAGGTGACCCATCTCCATCCGTCACCACATGACCCATCTCCATCTGTCACCACATGACCCATCTCCATCTGTCACCACATGCCCCATCTCCATCTGTCACCAGGTGACCCATCTCCATCTGTCACCACATAACCCGTCTCGATCTGTCACCACATGTCCCATCTCCATCTGTCACCACATGACCCATCTCCATCCGTCACCACATGACCCATCTCCATCTGTCACCACATGATCCATCTCCATCTGTCACCACGTAACCCGTCTCCATCTGTCACCACATGTCCCATCTCCATCCGTCACCACATGCCCCATCTCCATCCGTCACCACATGACCCATCTCCATCCGTCACCAGGTGACCCGTCTCCATCTGTCACCACATGACCCATCTCCATCTGTCACCACATGACCCATCTCCATCCGTCACCACATGACCCATCTCCATCTGTCACCAGGTGCCCCGTCTCCATCTGTCACCACATGACCCATCTCCATCTGTCACCACATGACCCATCTCCATCCGTCACCACATGACCCATCTCCATCTGTCACCAGGTGCCCCGTCTCCATCTGTCACCACATGACCCGTCTCCATCTGTCACCACATGTCCCATCTCCATCCGTCACCACATGCCCCATCTCCATCCGTCACCACATGACCCATCTCCATCCGTCACCAGGTGACCCGTCTCCATCTGTCACCACATGACCCATCTCCATCTGTCACCACATGACCCATCTCCATCCGTCACCACATGACCCATCTCCATCTGTCACCAGGTGCCCCGTCTCCATCTGTCACCACATGACCCATCTCCATCTGTCACCACATGACCCATCTCCATCTGTCACCACATGACCCATCTCCATCCGTCACCACATGCCCCATCTCCATCTGTCACCAGATGACCCATCTCCATCTGTCATCACATGACCCATCTCCATCTGTCACCACATGACCCATCTCCATCTGTCACCACATGTCCCATCTCCATCCGTCACTACATGACCCATCTCCATCCGTCACCAGGTGACCCATCTCCATCCGTCACCACATGACCCATCTCCATCTGTCACCACATGACCCATCTCCATCTGTCACCACATGCCCCATCTCCATCTGTCACCAGGTGACCCATCTCCATCTGTCACCACGTAACCCGTCTCCATCTGTCACCACATGTCCCATCTCCATCTGTCACCACATGACCCATCTCCATCTGTCACCACATGACCCATCTCCATCTGTCACCAGGTAACCCGTCTCCATCTGTCACCACATGTCCCATCTCCATCCGTCACCACATGCCCCATCTCCATCCGTCACCACATGTCCCATCTCCATCCGTCACCACATGACCCATCTCCATCTGTCACCACATGCCCCATCTCCATCTGTCACCACATGACCCATCTCCATCTGTCACCACATGACCCATCTCCATCCATCACCACATGACCCATCTCCATCCGTCACCAGGTGACCCATCTCCATCCGTCACCACATGACCCATCTCCATCTGTCACCAGGTGCCCCGTCTCCATCTGTCACCACATGACCCATCTCCATCTGTCACCACATGCCCCATCTCCATCTGTCACCAGGTGACCCATCTCCATCCGTCACCACATGCCCCATCTCCATCCGTCACCACATGACCCATCTCCATCCGTCACCAGGTGACCCGTCTCCATCTGTCACCACATGACCCATCTCCATCTGTCACCACATGACCCATCTCCATCCGTCACCACATGACCCATCTCCATCTGTCACCACATGACCCATCTCCATCCGTCACCAGGTGACCCGTCTCCATCTGTCACCACATGACCCATCTCCATCTGTCACCACATGCCCCATCTCCATCCGTCACCACATGACCCATCTCCATCCGTCACCACATGACCCATCTCCATCTGTCACCATGTGCCCCATCTCCATCCGTCACCACATGACCCATCTCCATCTGTCACCATGTGCCCCATCTCCATCCGTCACCACATGACCCATCTCCATCCGTCACCAGGTGACCCGTCTCCATCTGTCACCACATGACCCATCTCCATCTGTCACCACATGACCCATCTCCATCTGTCACCAGGTGCCCCGTCTCCATCTGTCACCACATGACCCATCTCCATCTGTCACCACATGACCCATCTCCATCCGTCACCAGATGACCCATCTCCATCTGTCACCACATGACCCATCTCCATCCATCACCAGGTGACCCGTCTCCATCTGTCACCACATGACCCATCTCCATCTGTCACCACATGACCCATCTCCATCTGTCACCACATGACCCATCTCCATCCGTCACCACATGACCCATCTCCATCTGTCACCACATGACCCGTCTCCATCTGTCACCACATGACCCATCTCCATCCGTCACCAGGTGACCCGTCTCCATCTGTCACCACATGACCCATCTCCATCTGTCACCACATGACCCATCTCCATCTGTCACCACATGTCCCATCTCCATCCGTCACCACATGACCCATCTCCATCTGTCACCACATGACCCATCTCCATCCGTCACCAGGTGACCCGTCTCCATCTGTCACCACATGACCCATCTCCATCTGTCACCACATGACCCATCTCCATCCGTCACCACATGACCCATCTCCATCTGTCACCAGGTGCCCCGTCTCCATCTGTCACCAGGTGCCCCGTCTCCATCTGTCACCAGGTGACCCATCTCCATCTGTCACCAGGTGCCCCGTCTCCATCTATCACCACATGACCCATCTCCATCCGTCACCAGGTGACCCGTCTTCATCCGTCACCACATGACCCATCTACATCTGTCACCAGGTGACCCATCTCCATCTGTCACCACATGATCCATCACCACATGACCCATCTCCATCTGTCACCACATGACCCGTCTCCATCTGTCACCATGTGACCCATCTCCATCTGTCACCATGTGACCCGTCTCCATCTGTCACCAGGTGACCCATCTCCATCTGTCACAACATGTCCCATCTCCATCCGTCACCAGGTGACCCGTCTCCATCTGTCACCAGGTGCCCCGTCTCCATCTGTCACCACATGACCCATCTCCATCTGTCACCAGGTGACCCATCTCCATCTGTCACCACATGATCCATCACCACATGACCCATCTCCATCTGTCACCACATGACCCGTCTCCATCTGTCACCACATGACCCATCTCCATCCGTCACCAGGTGACCCGTCTCCATCCGTCACCACATGACCCATCTACATCTGTCACCAGGTGACCCATCTCCATCTGTCACCACATGATCCATCACCACATGACCCATCTCCATCTGTCACCACATGACCCATCTCCATCCGTCACCAGGTGACCCGTCTCCATCTGTCACCACATGACCCATCTCCATCTGTCACCACATGACCCATCTCCATCCGTCACCACATGACCCATCTCCATCTGTCACCAGGTGCCCCGTCTCCATCTGTCACCAGGTGCCCCGTCTCCATCTGTCACCAGGTGACCCATCTCCATCTGTCACCAGGTGCCCCGTCTCCATCTGTCACCACATGACCCATCTCCATCCGTCACCAGGTGACCCGTCTCCATCCGTCACCACATGACCCATCTACATCTGTCACCAGGTGACCCATCTCCATCTGTCACCACATGATCCATCACCACATGACCCATCTCCATCTGTCACCACATGACCCGTCTCCATCTGTCACCATGTGACCCATCTCCATCTGTCACCATGTGACCCGTCTCCATCTGTCACCAGGTGACCCATCTCCATCTGTCACAACATGTCCCATCTCCATCCGTCACCAGGTGACCCGTCTCCATCTGTCACCAGGTGCCCCGTCTCCATCTGTCACCACATGACCCATCTCCATCTGTCACCAGGTGACCCATCTCCATCTGTCACCACATGATCCATCACCACATGACCCATCTCCATCTGTCACCACATGACCCGTCTCCATCTGTCACCACATGACCCATCTCCATCCGTCACCAGGTGACCCGTCTCCATCCGTCACCACATGACCCATCTACATCTGTCACCAGGTGACCCATCTCCATCTGTCACCACATGATCCATCACCACATGACCCATCTCCATCTGTCACCACATGACCCGTCTCCATCTGTCACCATGTGACCCATCTCCATCTGTCACCATGTGACCCGTCTCCATCTGTCACCATGTGACCCATCTCCATCTGTCACCATGTGACCCGTCTCCATCTGTCACCAGGTGACCCAACTCCATCTGTCACAACATGTCCCATCTCCATCCGTCACCAGGTGACCCGTCTCCATCTGTCACCAGGTGACCCGTCTCCACCAGAGTGCCATTTAGTGGCCCAGTGGAAGTTAGCTTTTGATGACGATTGTCAGCGACTTTGCGAGGAATGTGATGGTGAGAGAAGAGGCAGTGAAGGTAAGTATAGGCACCGGAGGGTAAGTAGTAAGGAAGGGTGCTCAGGGATTTACTGACAGGTTCACTTATAAAGAATATACTTATCAGAAATACTGTTGTAGCCAATCAGAGGGTCAGAGGTCACAGTAACGGGCCTATCAGCTGGCCGAACTTCCACACAGCCTTCTAATTCAGGCAAGAGATGGGGCACCAGATGACCTCTGACCCCATGACACCAAATAAAAGGAACAATATAAATAATGTTAACCTGCAAAGTGACCACTGTGGTCAATGCCACATCATCTATGTCTTGTGATTCCTGCTGGGAACTAAGATCAGGGACCCCCCAGGGCAGCAAGGCCAGCATGCCAACCACCAAGCCGGATCCACCAAAGCCGCCATCACAAGGAGACATGGATGGCCTTTTACTCCGAGGTTTTATATATAGAGCTGGAGATTCTATTTTTGAAGAGTCAGGAAGATCTGGTGTGACGGGGTGAAGGAGATATAGTCAGGAGGAAGTTGTGTGAAATGAGGAAGTCGCCGGAGAGTGTCACATGGAACTTCCTCTTTGTGGTTGTCAGGAAATAGTGAAGGGGATTTCTTCACATTCTTTACTGGTAAAATATTTCTGGAAAGCTGAACTGATGAAACTGAGTTACAGGACACCAAAGGTTCTCATAACCATAAATGACCCCCCCCCCCAACCCAGGACACCCCAAGATCTCCCAACCATGAATGACACAGTTCACTGACCCCCCCCCCCCATCCCAGGACACCCCAAGATCTTCCAACCATGAATGACACAGTTTACTGACCCCCCATCCCAGGACACCCCAAGACCTCCCAACCATGAATGACACGGTTCACTGACCCCCATCCCAGGACACTCCAAGATCTCCCAACCATGAATGACACAGTTCACTGACCCCCCCCATCCCAGGACACCCCAAGATCTCCCAACCATGAATGACACAGTTCACTGACCCCCCCCATCCCAGGACACCCCAAGATCTTCCAACCATGAATGACACAGTTCACTGACCCCCCATCCCAGGACACCCCAAGATCTTCCAACCATGAATGACCCACTTCACTGACCCCCCCATCCCAGGACACCACAAGACCTCCCAACCATGAATGACACGGTTCACTGACCCCCATCCCAGGACACCCCAAGATCTCCCAACCATGAATGACACAGTTCACTGACCCCCCCATCCCAGGACACCCCAAGATCTTCCAACCATGAATGACACAGTTCACTGACCCCCCCATCCCAGGACACCCCAAGATCTTCCAAACATGAGGGACACAGTTCACTGACCCCCCATCCCAGGACACCCCAAGATCTTCCAACCATGAATGACACACTTCACTGACCCCCCATCCCAGGACACCCCAAGATCTTCCAACCATGAATGACCCACTTCACTGACCCCCCATCCCAGGACACTCCAAGATCTCCCAACCATGAATGACACAGTTCACTGACCCCCCCCATCCCAGGACACCCCAAGATCTTCCAACCATGAATGACACAGTTCACTGACCCCCCATCCCAGGACACCCCAAGATCTTCCAACCATGAATGACCCACTTCACTGACCCCCCCCCATCCCAGGACACCACAAGACCTCCCAACCATGAATGACACGGTTCACTGACCCCCATCCCAGGACACCCCAAGATCTCCCAACCATGAATGACACAGTTCACTGACCCCCCCCATCCCAGGACACCCCAAGATCTTCCAACCATGAATGACACAGTTCACTGACCCCCCCATCCCAGGACACCCCAAGATCTTCCAAACATGAGGGACACAGTTCACTGACCCCCCATCCCAGGACACCCCAAGATCTTCCAACCATGAATGACACACTTCACTGACCCCCCATCCCAGGACACCCCAAGATCTTCCAACCATGAATGACCCACTTCACTGACCCCCCATCCCAGGACACCCCAAGATCTCCCAACAATGAATGACACAGTTCACTGACCCCCCATCCCAGGACACCCCAAGATCTTCCAACCATGAATGACCCACTTCACTGACCCCCCATCCCAGGACACTCCAAGATCTCCCAACCATGAATGACCCACTTCACTGACCCCCCATCCCAGGACACCACAAGATCTTCCAACCATGAATGACCCACTTCACTGACCGCCCCATCCCAGGACACCCCAAGATCTTCCAACCATGAATGACACAGTTCACTGACCCCACATCCCAGGACACCCCAAGATCTCCCAACCATGAATGACACAGTTCACTGACCCCCATCCCAGGACACCCCAAGACCTCCCAACCATGAATGACACACTTCACTGACCCCCCCATCCCAGGACACCACAAGATCTCCCAACCATGAATGACACAGTTCACTGACCCCCCATCCCAGGACACCCCAAGATCTTCCAACCATGAATGACCCACTTCACTGACCCCCCATCCCAGGATACCCCAAGATCTTCCAACCATGAATGACCCACTTCACTGACCCCCCCCATCCCAGGACATCCCAAGACCTCCCAACCATGAATGACACAGTTCACTGACCCCCCCATCCCAGGACACCACAAGATCTCCCAACCATGAATGACACAGTTCACTGACCCCCCATCCCAGGACACCCCAAGATCTTCCAACCATGAATGACCCACTTCACTGACCCCCCCATCCCAGGATACCCCAAGATCTTCCAACCATGAATGACCCACTTCACTGACCCCCCCATCCCAGGACACCCCAAGACCTCCCAACCATGAATGACACAGTTCACTGACCCCCCCATCCCAGGACACCACAAGATCTCCCAACCATGAATGACACAGTTCACTGACCCCCCATCCCAGGACACCCCAAGATCTTCCAACCATGAATGACCCACTTCACTGACCCCCCATCCCAGGACACCACAAGATCTCACAACCATGAATGACACAGTTCACTGACCCCCCCATTCCAGGACACCCCAAGATCTCACAACCATGAATGACCCACTTCACTGACCCCCCCCCATTCCAGGACACCATAAGATCTCCCAACCATGAATGACCCACTTCACTGACCCCCCCATCCCAGGACACCACAAGATCTCCCAAACATGAATGACACAGTTCACTGACCCCCCCCATCCCAGGACACCACAGGATCTCCCAAACATGAATGACACAGTTCACTGACCCCCCCATTCCAGGACACCCCAAGATCTCCCAACCATGAATGACACAGTTCACTGCCCCCCCATCCCAGGACACCCCAAGATCTCCCAACCATGAATGACACAGTTCACCAGCCCCCATCCCAGGACACCACAAGATCTCCCAACCATGAATGACACAGTTCACTGAACCCCCATCCCAAGACACCACAAGACCTCCCAACCATGAATGACACACTTCACTGACCCCCCATTCCAGGACACCCCAAGATCTCCCAACCATGAATTACACAGTTCACTGACCCCCCATCCCAGGACACCACAAGATCTCCCAACCATGAATGACACAGTTCACTGACCCCCCATCCCGGACACCACAAGACCTCCCAACCATGAATGACCCACTTCACTGACCACCCATCCCAGGACACCACAAGATCTCCTAACGATGAATGACACAGTTCACTGACCCCCCCATCCCAGGACATCCCCAAGATCTTCCAACCATGAATGACACAGTTCACTGACCCCCATCCCAGGACACCACAAGATCTCCCACCCATGAATGACACAGTTTACTGACCCCCCCATCCCAGGACACCACAAGATCTCCCAACCATGAATGACACAGTTCACTGACCCCCCATCCCAGGACATCACAAGATCTCCCAACCATGAATGACACAGTTCACTGACCCCCCCATCCCAGGACACCACAAGATCTCCCAACCATGAATGACACAGTTCACTGACCCCCCATCCCAGGACACCACAAGATCTCCTAACCATGAATGACACAGTTCACCAGCCCCTATCCCAGGACACCCCCAATATCTCCCAATCATAAATGACAGTTCACTGACCCCCATCCCAGGACACCACAAGACCTCCCAACCATGAATGACACACTTCACTGACCCCCATCCCAGGACACCCCAAGATCTCTCAACCATGAATGACACAGTTTACTGACCCCCCATCCCAGGACACCACAAGATCTCCCAACCATGAATGACACAGTTCACTGACCCCCCATCCCAGGACACCCCAAGATCTCCCAACCATGAATGACACAGTTCACCGACCCCCCATTCCAGGACACCCCAAGATCTTCTAACCATGAATGACACAGTTCACTAACCCCCATCCCAGGACACCCCAATATCTCTTAACCATTAATGACACACTTCACTGATCCCGAGTACAAAGAAGGGAACCAAAGCTAATAAAGGGTCTGGAGGATATTAGTTATGAGGAAAGGTTGGGAGCTCTGAACTTATTCTCTCTGGAGAAGAGACGCTGGAGAGGGGAGATGATTTCAATGTACAAATACCGTACTGGTGACCCCACAATAGGGAGAAAACTTTTTCGTGGAAGAGAGTTTAACAAGATCCGTGGCCACTCATTAAAATTAGAAGAGAAGAGGTTTAACCTTAAACTATGTAGAGGGTTCTTTACTGTAAGAGCGGCAAGGATGTGGAATTCCCTTCCACAGGCGGTGGTCTCAGCGAGGGGCATCGATGGTTTCAAGAAACTATTAGATAATCACCTGAACGACCACAACATACAGGGAGATACAATGTAATACTGACATATAATCACACACAGAGGGGGGACTTGATGGATTTGTGTCTTTTTTCAACCTCATCTACTATGTAACTATAATGGTAATAGGAGACATCTAGAATGCTCCGTACTCTGTGGACCTGGTTTGATGCCACGCATGTGACACATATGACCAGTTACTACACTAATGCCGCGTACACACAACCGTTTTTCCTGTCATGCAAAAAAACAAAAGTTTTTCTCGACGTGATTCGTCGTAATTCCTCTCAAGCCTGCCTTGCATACACACGTTCAGGAAGACAACCACTCGAGCAAAGCGCGGTGACGTACAACACGTACGACGGCACTATAAAGGGGAAGTTCCATTCGAATGGCGCCACCCGTTGGGCTGCTTTTGCTGATCTCGTGTTAGTAAAAGTTTGGTGAGAGACGATTCGCGCTTTTCAGCCTCCGTGATTTTTAGTCCGTTACAGCATGATGAATGTGCTATCTCCATTCTGAACGCTAGTTTTACCAGAACGAGCGATCCCGTCTCATACTTGATTCTGAGCATGCGTGTTTTTTTCCCCTCGGAAAACCTACACACGAGCGGTTTTCGCGAGGAGAAAAAGAACGATGGTAAAAACAACGAGAAAAAATAGAGCAGGTTCTAATTTTTGTGCGGGTAGTTTTCTCGTCGAGAAAACGGCTATGGAGCCTACACACGACCCGTTTTCACGACCAATCTAAAAAATGGCAGTTTTCTCGTCATGAAAAACAGTCGTGTGTACGCGGCATATGTCTGGCTCAGCCATGAAGACAACAAGGCATACGGGGCCTTGCCATCTTCCATCCCCCACAAACACTTGGTTACTGCCATCCCTCCACTTCTCTGTAAATGACAACCACCAGCACTTCCACCTCCATGTCCTTGATGAATCCGTAAATCCAGCATAAATCCAAGTCAATGATGTGGAAATTTTATCCATTGAAGTGCTGATACATTTTTTACTACTGAAAATTTGTATTGTTGTCTTATTATAAAGTCTTTTTTGCTGTTGGAATGTATAAATCTATAATATGATCGTCAGCTTAAACAAAACGCATGTCCAAGAGTCTGTGCACCCAAACTGATGGATGAAGGTTGCTAAAATCTTCTACAAAGCTCTGATTTTCCAGCTGTAAGCTGAAGCTATTGTGATGGGGTCTTCTCCTGCCTTTGAAGAGTTGGGGTTCTCCTTTACTTAGATTACTCAGACTTCTACAAGAGGCGTAAGTCTCTATAGTAATTTGGGGAGATCTTGCAGCTGTTGTCCTTGATGATTATAAGGAAGCCAGTTGGTTGTCCATCCCTCGCTTAAATTAAATATTGGTTTTAGGTAGACTTATCGTTGACAGATTTGTTTGATTTTGATGTTTCTTACACCTGACTTCATTCTTACGTCTCTTTTCCAGGTTGCTGAAACTGGACACAACGGAGACCATGCAGAGCATTAAGTGTGTAGTAGTTGGGGACGGAGCTGTGGGGAAAACTTGTCTTCTCATCTGTTATACAACCAATGCTTTCCCCAAGGAGTACATCCCGACGGTGTTTGATAACTACAGTGCCCAATGTACAGTGGATGGAAAAACCGTGAGCCTGAACTTGTGGGACACAGCTGGCCAAGAAGAGTACGACCGACTAAGGACATTGTCTTACCCCCAGACTAATGTCTTCATCATCTGCTTCTCCATTGCCAGTCCTCCATCTTACGAGAACGTCAAGCACAAGTGGTATCCTGAAGTGGGCCACCATTGTCCTACCGTTCCCATTCTCCTGGTGGGCACCAAAAAGGATCTAAGAGCCAACCCGGATGTCATCAAAAAGCTAAAAGAGCAGAACCAGCTACCGATCTCCCACCAACAAGGGGTCAGCTTGTCCCGGCAAATTCACGCAGTGAAGTACATGGAGTGCTCAGCGCTGAACCAAGATGGCATCAAAGAGGTTTTCTCAGAGTCAGTAAAGGCAGTTCTCAACCCAAATCCAGTAAAAAAGAAGAGTCCATGCTTCTTACTGTGAAAATAAATTCCTCCAAGGTGATGATCTGGTCACTGTGACCTTCGTGTGTTGATCTCAGATTATGTGACTTTGTCCTGAAGAACCACAACCTATGTAAACCTCAAGGACCGAAATTACAGACTCTTCTATGTGTTCCTTATGTAAAATGTTCATTAGACCAAAGAAACCCCCAGATGGAGCTTAATATTTCAGACAGCACCAAACAGTTTTGTCTGTTCCGGTGTTGGGCACGAAATTTCGCACCTCATAACATTGTTGGAATATAAGAAGATGTCTCGTGTTTTGTGTGACACCACCTGAGATTGCTGAGGTTATAGAAAGTACAGAACTATGCAAATTCTTCTTACATTATGAGAAATTTTTATCGCAATGCCACAATTTTACAATTTGTTTGCAACATAATCGTGTTTTCTTTTTAATTATAATTTTTTGCTTCTTGAAAGAAAACTAGCAGCCATATTTCTATATGTGAAGCTTGAAGACTTGGAAGAAGTCTGCTTGACGCTATTTGCATCTAAACTGGTCATATATTAAAACTCCAATGCGAAAAAACAACCTGTGAAAAACTGCTTGCAGTTTAGGGGTCCCTATGGCGCTCTAACAGTCAAGACTGATCAGGAAGAATTTTAACATCAGAATGGCAACGACCTGTGTAGAGCATGCCATAAGTGGTCAGATGTGAAGGAGACAATTTATGAGCTTCTCTTTTGATTCCGAAGCTCCTGGTATAACAAACACAGAATTGTGCACCCTTGGTATCTCCCAATCATGGCTCCACTGATTTCCTCCCCAGTCTGAGAAGTTTAGAAGGCACAAAAGGCACTTTCTTCTGCTTTTTATGTTATATTATGCTCCACAAACATTGGGATGATGCGGAATCCAGAAAGCTACGTCTGATGGATGCCGAAGATAGAGAATTTCATGGAACAGCAACGTCTGGTGGATGATGAAGATAGAGAAATTCATGGAACAGCAACGTCTGGTGGATGCTGAAGATAGAGAATTTCATGGAACAGCAACGTCTGGTGGATGCTGAAGATAGAGAATTTCATGGAACAGCAACGTCTGGTGGATGCTGAAGATAGAGAATTTCATGGAACAGCAACGTCTGGTGGATGCTGAAGATAGAGAATTTCATGGAACAGCAACGTCTGGTGGATGCTGAAGATAGAGTATTTCATGGAACAGCAACGTCTGGTGGATGCTGAAGATAGAGAATTTCATGGAACAGCAACTTCCTGCATGTACACTTCCCAGTGCCACTGGCCTGGAGCTTAGCTGTCTATGGAGGTGAGGTAAGGGTGCACAGATGGAGTGTCCTTACCCCCAGAGACAAGGCAGGAATAGTCTCTATACAAGTCTGGAACGTTAGTGGCTTTCTCAGCTAAAGAAAATGAAACCAAACTAGTAACTGGCTATAAATACAGTAATTATTTTAACATTTCCATAAATAAAATACCCAAGACGAATAGGACAAACTTTGTTTACATGAGAGTCCTTCTCCAAAGTGAATCTGCCATTGGTAGAGAGCTAATCAGCCACAATAAGTGTTCAATGACCCACGTGCCCACAATTTTTATACTGCACTATGACCTATAGAAAGGTTTTAGTTTTGAAGGACACAGGGGTGCGGGGTGCCACAGCTCCAACATAGAAATGTACATACTGTGCCTAATGTCAGGGCATTTAGGGGGACACACTAAAGAAGCACCAGGTACTAACCACAGACACAGGTACTCTGTTACAACACGTGTGCACTATTGAGAGTGGGCATTTCCCAACTGGTGCCAAATACTAAATCAGTGGCAGTAATCCCAATTTTTGTATTTGGTCTTGGCCCAAGTTTGAAGAACAAAAGTAGAGCGATGGATGGCTTCTTCTATCGCAGGCTACCAACACAGCGGGCACCTAGGAATCAGAGTGACTTGTGTTACCATACACAGGGCTCTACAAGGAGTTGGCAGGCATTCTCCAAGTGAACAGAAAACGACTGAAATACCATCACAGCTCTCTTTACGCATTTAGGATGATACAACAGAATAATTGTCGATGTCATAAATATGAAAAACAAAAATCAATGCCAATTCTTTGGGCACAACTGAAGACAACTGGATTCTGGACTTAGAAGAAAGAGATGAGAAGTGACTTCTTCACTGCTTAACAAGTGTCATCAGATAATGGATATTTAATGGGGGTGTCACTGATAGGCTACATTAACCACCATGTGATAAAATCTTCTATTTTCTTACCTGGAATTTCTATGAACCCTCATAAAACCCACAAGGAATCCTCATACAATTTTCATAAAACCCCCAAGTAATCATCATGGAACGTTCATAAAACCATCACGGAAACCTTAAGGAACGTTCATAAAACCCTCAGGAAATCCTCATGAAACTTTTATGAAATATTTGTGGAACTTTCATAAAATCCTCATGGAATCTTCAGTGAACCCTTATGTAATCATTGTGGAACCCTCATAAAACCTTGAAATTCTTGTGCAAATTTTATGAACCTTCATATGAACCTTTTATGAACCTTTTGTGGACCCTCATGGAATATTCATAAAACCCTCAAGGAATCCTCATGGAACTTTCATAAAACCATCATGAAATAATGGTGGAACTTTCATAAAACCCTCATGGAATCTTCAGTAAACCACCATGGAATTATGGAGCCCTCGAAAAACCCTAAAGGAATCATCATGGATTGTTCATAAAACCCTCAAGGAACTTTTATAAAACTCTCATGAAATTTTTGTGGAACTTTCATAACACCTTCATGAAATATTTGTGGAACTTTCATAAAACCCTCATGGAATCAGTGAGCACTTATGGAATCATTGTGGAACCCTCATAAATCCTTCTTGAAATCCTTGTGCAATATTTATAAACCTTCATAGACCTCCAATGAATCCTCATGGAATATTCATAAAACCCTCAATAAATCCTCTTGAAACTTTCATAAAACCCTCAAGGAATCTTCATGGAATTTTCATAAAACCCTCAAGAAATCCTCATGAAACTTTCAAGAAAAATTTGTGGAACTTTTATAAAACCCTCATGGAATCTTCAGTGAACCCTTATAGAATCATTGTGGAACCCTCATAAAACCTTCTTGAAATCCTTGGGCAATTTTTATGAACTTTCATAGACCTTCAAGGAATCCTCGTGGAATATTTGTAAAACCCTCAATGAATTCTCATGAAACTTTCATAAATCCCTCAAAGAATCCTCATGGAACTTTCTTAAAACCATCATGAAATATTTGTAGAACTTTCATAAAACCCTCAAGAAATTCTTAAAACCCTCAATGAATCCCCATGAAATTTTTAATAACCCTCACGAAATCCTTATGGAACTTTCATAAAACCCTCAGAAAATCCTCATGAAACTTTTGTGATATATTTGTGGAACTTTTATAAAACCCTCATGGAATCTTCAGTGAATCCTTATGGAATCATTGTGGAACCCTCTTAAAACCTTCTTGAAATCCTTGGGCAATTTTTATGAACCTTCATAGACCCTCAATGAATCCTCATGGAATATTCATAAAACCCTCAATAAATCCTCATGGAACCTTCATAAAACCCTCAATGAATCCTCATGGAATATTCATAAAACCCTCAATGAATCCTCATGGAATATTCATAAAACCCTCAATGAATCCTCATGGAATATTCTTAAAACCCTCAATGAATCCTCATGGAATATTCATAAAACCCTCAATGAATACTCATGGAATATTCATAAAACCCTCAATAAATCCTCATGGAACCTTCATAAAACCCTCAATGAATCCTCATGGAATATTCATAAAACCCTCAATGAATACTCATGGAATATTCATAAAACTCTCAATGAATCCTCATGGAATATTCATAAAACCCTCAATGAATACTCATGGAATATTCATAAAACCCTCAATAAATCCTCATGGAACCTTCATAAAACCCTCAATGAATCCTCATGGAATATTCATAAAACCCTCAATGAATACTCATGGAATATTCATAAAACCCTCAATGAATCCTCATGGAACTTTCATAAAACCATCATGAAATATTTCTGGAACTTTCATAAAACCTTATGGAATCTTCAGTAAACCACCATGGAATCATTATGGAGCCCTCGAAAAACCCTAATAAAATCCCTGTTGAACCCTCATAAAACCTTCAGCGTACCCTCGAGGAATCGTTGTGGAAGTCTCAAAGAGCCCTCATAAAACCCTCATGGATTGTTCATGTTTCTTGGCTTAGTTTGCCAAACCTTTATGTTTTATTTGATATATCAGACCACAGGAATACAGCACGTCTGTTTGTTAAACCTTTTTGAACATAAACATCTCTCTCTGGCTTACAGGCCACTATGTATATTTTTATAGATCTGTGTAATTGAGGCATTAATAGTATTCATGGATAGATACATGAAGGTGCCCGTAGATGTAAGATGTTCTATGGACTGACAGTGACATAAACATACACAATCTACATCGGTCAAGCATACTGGTTTACCCATTGCAGACATCCCCATGGCCGGCTTAGTTCTGGAGAACAAAAGAAACATTCCTGCTTAGCCGGGGGTGTCTGGACAGATTGGGGAAACCCATATACATACAGTCCTTTCCTGATATGACTGATAACACGATTGGTCCTCAATCGTCTTATATCTATGGGCACATTAAAAGTGTTGAGGAAACGATTAGAATAAAAGAAGTATAGAAGGAAGGTGTTATAGCAGAAGATGAAAGAAGTCTGATATTTTATCTACTCAGCCATCAGCATCTAACTCAGGGTTCCATGGTTTTTGTATTGTCCGTATTCAGATCGCTGTGTTCCTGTTATACGCCTCGTAGCCGCTGTTTTCTCTATTACTATTTCTGAATAAAGAATATTAATATATCGTTGTGTCTCTGATCAAGTCACACCAAATAAAGAATGTTCATTTTATAGAAGGGAGGTTGAATTATGGGTAGGAACCCTATACTCTAGGCAAAAAATCTAATTCTTTTCATTAAGTATTTAATAATTGGTAATCAGTCTGATGATTGTGCCGGTATCTGGAGCTATAATCAGTAATCAGTCTGATGATTGTGCCAGTATCTGGAGCCATAATTGGTGATCAGTCTGATGACTGTGCCGGTATCTGGAGCCATAACTGGTGATCAGTCTGATGACTGTGCCGGTATCTGGAGCCATAACTGGTGATCAGTCTGATGACTGTGCCGGTATCTGGAGCCATAACTGGTGATCAGTCTGATGACTGTGCCGGTATCTGGAGCCATAATTGGTGATCAGTCTGATGACTGTGCCGGTATCTGGAGCCATAATCAGTAATCAGTCTGATGATTGTGCCGGTATCTGGATCCATAACTGGTGATCAGTCTGATGACTGTGCCGGTATCTGGATCCATAACTGGTGATCAGTCTGATGACTGTGCCGGTATCTGGAGCCATAATTGGTGATCAGTCTGATCACTGTGCCGGTATCTGGAGCCATAACTGGTGATCAGTCTAATGACTGTGCCGGTATCTGGATCCATAACTGGTGATCTGTCTGATGACTGTGCCGGTATCAGGAGCCATAACTAGTGATCAGTCTGATGACTGTACCGGTATCTGGAGCCATAACTGGTGATCAGTCTAATGACTGTGCCGGTATCTGGAGCCATAATTGGTGATCAGTCTGATGACTGTGCCGGTATCTGGAGCCATAACTGGTGATCAGTCTGATGACTGTGCCGGTATCTGGAGCCATAATCAGTAATCAGTCTGATGATTGTGCCGGTATCTGGAGCCATAACTGGTGATCAGTCTGATGACTGTGCCGGTATCTGGAGCCATAACTGGTGATCAGTCTGATGACTGTGCCGTTATCAGCAGCCATAACTGGTGATCAGTCTGATGACTGTGCCGGTATCTGGAGCCATAACTGGTGATCAGTCTGATGACTGTGCCGGTATCTGGAGCCATAACTGGTGATCAGTCTGATGACTGTACCGGTATCTGGAGTCATAACTGGTGATCAGTCTGATGACTGTACCAGTATCTGGAGCCATAACTGGTGATCAGTCTGATGACTGTGCCGGTATCTGGAGCCATAACTGGTGATCAGTCTGATGACTGTACCGGTATCTGGAGCCATAACTGGTGATCAGTCTGATGACTGTGCCGGTATCTGGAGCCATAACTGGTGATCAGTCTGATGACTGAGCCGGTATCTGGAGCCATAACTGGTGATCAGTCTGATGACTGTGCCGGTATCTGGAGCCATAACTGGTGATCAGTCTGATGACTGTGCCGGTATCTGGAGCCATAACTGGTGATCAGTCTGATGACTGTGCCGGTATCTGGAGCCATCATCAGACTAATTAGGATTAGGATCCCTCCATAAATCCAGTACACACTTTGTTCAGTAGTACCATCCCCAGATGAAGGGGGAAGTGTCTTCAAACATGTGAACTTTACCTTCCTCTGAAAACTGGAAAGTCTAGCCAGTAAAACCAAATCTTGAAGGCTTAATGCTTATTCTGGGAGGAGAGTATAAGGTCCTCCATATTACAAATGTCATCAACTCTGCGTAACCAAAGGAAGACCATAGAAGGATTAGTGACTTTCCATTTAAGGGGAATGCATGATTTAGCAGCATTCTTGGCGGGAATTGAGGAATGACGAAACAGAAAAAAGGTCAGATCATCTGGAAGAGTGAAATCCATGAAGTTCTGAGAGATCTCTCGTACTTTGGTCCAGAAAGGGGTCAGCTTTGTGCAAGGCCAAAATATCCAGAGGAGTCGCCCATCTCCGAGTGGCAATGTCAGCAGGTATCAGGATTGATTTTGTGTACAACAGAAGGAGTTCTGTACCATCTAGAGATGATTTCATAATTCGTTTCCTGGAGTCTGGAGTTTATAGAGGATTCCTCCATTTTTCCTATACTTTTTTGCAGAATTTTGTCTTGCTTGTGTCCCTTCTCTTTTATTCTCTTCTTCTCTCCCTGTCCTTCTTCCCACTTTTCTTTCATTCTCTTGCTTCCCTCCCCGTCCTTCTTCCTTCCCTTCCCTTCCTCTATTCTTCCATTCTTGCCTTGCTTTTATCGCTTTTATTCTTCCATCATTTTCCTTCTTCCCTCCCTTACTCCTTTTTCTTCTTCTCTCCCTTCTCTTTTCTCCCTGTCATTTCCTTTCCTTTTTCTCTTGCCTCTGTCCCATCCCTTCTATCCCTTTCTTTCTTCTCTCCTTTCTCCTATTCCTTCTTTTCTCCCTTTCTTCTTTTTTTTCTCTCACTTTTCTTCTTAAGTCCTATCCACGTCCTTCTTCCCTCCTTTCCCTTCTCTCCCTTTCCTTCTTCTCTCCTTTATTCCTTCTCCTCTCCCTTTCCTTATTCTTTCCTTTACTCCTTCTTCTCTCCCTTTCCTTCTTCTCTCCTTTCCCATTTCTTTTCTCCATTCTTATTTTCCATTCTCTCCTTTTCTTTCTTCTCTTCCTTCTCTCCTATACTTTCCACTCTTACTCCTTTTCTCTTCTTTTCCTGTCCTCCTTCTGTCCCGTTCTTTCTCCCCCTTTGCTTTTTCTCTCCCTTACCTTCCTCTCTCCTTTTCTTGCTTCTCTACCTTTCATTCTTCTCTGCTTTACTCATTTTCCTTCCTCTCTGCTTTACTCATTTTCCTTCCTCTCTCCTTTACTCATTTTCCTTCCTCTCTCCTTTACTCATTTTCCTTTCTCTCTCCTTTACTCATTTTCCTTCCTCTCTCCTTTACTTATTTTCCTTCCTCTCTCCTTTACTCATTTTCCTTTCTCTCTCCTTTACTCATTTTCCTTCCTCTCTCCTTTACTCATTTTCCTTTCTCTCTCCTTTACTTGTTTTCCTTTCTCTCTCCTTTACTCCTTTCTCCTTTTCCTTCTTCTCTCCCTTTCCTCCTTCTCTAATTTTCTTTCTTCTCTCCCTTCTCCTCTCCCTGTTCTTCTCTCCATTTCCTTCCTCTCTCGTTTACTCATTTTCCTTCCTCTCTGCTTTACTCATTTTCCTTCCTCTCTCCTTTACTCATTTTCCTTCCTCTCTCCTTTACTCATTTTCCTTCCTCTCTCCTTTACTTGTTTTCCTTTCTCTCTCCTTTACTCCTTTCTCCTTTTCCTTCTTCTCTCCCTTTCCTCCTTCTCTAATTTTCTTTCTTCTCTCCCTTCTCCTCTCCGTGTTCTTCTCTCCATTTCCTTCCTCTCTCCTTTACTCATTTTCCTTCCTCTCTCCTTTACTCATTTTCCTTCCTCTCTCCTTTACTTATTTTCCTTCCTCTCTCCTTTACTCATTTTCCTTTCTCTCTCCTTTACTCATTTTCCTTCCTCTCTGCTTTACTCATTTTCCTTCCTCTCTCCTTTACTCGTTTTCCTTTCTCTCTCCTTTACACATTTTCCTTCCTCTCTCCTTTACTCATTTTCCTTTCTCTCTCCTTTACTTGTTTTCCTTTCTCTCTCCTTTACTCCTTTCTCCTTTTCCTTCTTCTCTCCCTTTCCTCCTCTAATTTTCTTTCTTCTCTCCCTTCTCCTCTCCCTGTTCTTCTCTCCATTTCCTTCCTCTCTCCTTTACTAATTTTCCTTCTCCTCTCCTTTTCCTTCCTCTCTCCTTTACTCCTTGTCCTTCTCTCACTTTCACTTTTCTTCTCTCATTTACTTCTTCTCCCCCTTTCCTATTTCTCTCCTTTTCTTTCTTCTCTCCCTCCTCTCCTTTTCCTTTTTCTCTCCCTGTCCTTCTTCTCTCCTTTTCCTCTCCCTTTCCTTCTTCTCTCCTTTCTCCTTCTCTCTCTTTCCTTCTCTCCCTTTTCCTTCTTCTCTCCCTTTCCTTTATTTCTTCTTTACTCCTTCTTCTCTCCCTTTCCTCCATCTTCTTATTTTTTCGGATGCCAGTTACCCCCGTCCTGTATTCCCTCTCTCCGATCTCGGAGCGGAGCCGGGGCCCAAGGTTGGGTTTGAGTTTGGCGCACTTTGCTCGGAGTTGAACAATCGCTGTAATTATTCGGGATTATTCACACATTTCGGTGAATGGTTGCTCGGCACGCTGCGGTCAGAGAGCACTGGAGACGGGTGGAAAGAATGAGGGTGATAATTGTGTCATTTATGGGACTGGAGCCAACATGAGCAATTCTGAGGTCTTCTGCCATCTGCGTGTGCCAAGCCCAATTCTGATCCCCCCCCTCCCCCAAGCGCCTTGATGTGGCAGATCTGTGTCTGCACTTCACAGGCCTTCATTGTCCTCATCACCAGCCAGCCAGTTTATTAACAATTGTCCCATAGACATGGCTGCAAGTGTTGGGTGGGGGAGGGGAGCGCACTGACCTTGGCCTCTGTGTCAGTATATCATCAATGGGGTTCAGACAGGTCCCCTATATACAGCGCGGTGTAAGAACTCTGCATGGCGGGAGCGTTGGGTTGATGCAGACATGTTGGAGTCCTGAATGTTGTAGTATAAATGCTGCAGGTAAAACGTAGGACACAATCACTTCACACGTGGAACAAAGTAATAAGTCTGCCAGTTCCAGAATTGGCCGAACCGAGAATATTACAAACAACGCTGAAGACTTGTCTTACCATGTAGTATGTGCAGGAGAGCAGAGGGTAGAACAGAGGGACAGATTGGAGATACAGACTGGAGACAGTTTGGATGGACAGACAGGGGACAGATTGGATGGGCACATTGGGGACAGATTGGAAGGACAGATTGGATGAGCAGGCTGGGGACAGGTTGGATGGACAGGCTTGTGGACAGATTGGATGGACAGGCTTGGGGACACATTGGATGGACAGGCTTGGGGACACATTGGATGGACAGGCTTGGGGACAGGTTGGAGGGACAGGCTTGTGGACAGATTGGATGGACAGGCTTGGGGACACACTAGATGGACAAGCTTGGGGACACATTGGATGGACAGGTTTGGGGACAGGTTTGGGGACAGATTGGATGGACAGGCTTGGGGACACATTGGATGGACAGGCTTGGGGACACATTGGATGGACAGGCTTGGGGACACATTGGATGGACAGGCTTGGGAACACATTGGATGAACAGGCTTGGGAACACATTAGATGGACAGGCTTGGGGACACATTGGATGGACAGGCTTGAGGACACATTGGATGGACAGGCTTGAGGACACATTGGATGGACAGGCTTGAGGACACATTGGATGGACAGGCTTGGGGACACATTGGATGGACAGGCTTGGGGACAGATTGGGGGGACACAGAACACCGGAGAGGTGGGTATAATACCTCTTCACTTACAAGGAATGGAGGGGAGGAAGGAGACACAGGACACCAGCGAGAGGGGTATAATACCTCTCCACTTACAAGGAATGGAGGGGAGGTGGGAGACAAAGGACACCGGAGAGGGGAGAATAATACCTCTTCTATTACAGAGAATGGAGGGGAGGTAGGAGACACAGGACACCGGAGAGGGGGGTATAATACATCTTCTATTACAGGGAATGGAGGGGAGGTAGGAGAGACAGGACACCGGAGAGGGGGGTATAATACCTCTTCTATTACAGGGAATGGAGGGGATGTAGGAGACACAGGACACCAGAGAGGGGAGTATAATACCTCTTCTATTACAGGGAATGGAGGGGAGGTAGGAGACACAGGACACCGGAGAGGGGAGTATAATACCTCTTCTATTACAGGGAATGGAGGGGAGGTAGGAGACACAGGACACCGGAGAGGGGGGTATAATACATCTTCTATTACAGGGAATGGAGGGGAGGTAGGAGAGACAGGACACCGGAGAGGGGGGTATAATACCTCTTCTATTACAGGGAATGGAGGGGAGGTAGGAGACACAGGACACCGGAGAGGGGGTTATAATACATCTTCTATTACAGGGAATGGAGGGGAGGTAGGAGAGACAGGACACCGGAGAGGGGGGTATAATACCTCTTCTATTACAGGGAATGGAGGGGATGTAGGAGACACAGGACACCAGAGAGGGGAGTATAATACCTCTTCTATTACAGGGAATGGAGGGGAGGTAGGAGACACAGGACACCGGAGAGGGGAGTATAATACCTCTTCTATTACAGGGAATGGAGGGGAGGTAGGAGACACAGGACACCGGAGAGGGGGGTATAATACATCTTCTATTACAGGGAATGGAGGGGAGGTAGGAGAGACAGGACACCGAAGAGGGGGGTATAATACCTCTTCTATTACAGGGAATGGAGGGGAGGTAGGAGACACAGGACACCGGAGAGGGGAGTATAATACCTCTTCTATTACAGGGAATGGAGGGGAGGTAGGAGACACAGGACACCGGAGAGGGGAGTATAATACCTCTTCTATTACAGGGAATGGAGGGGAGGTAGGAGACACAGGACACCGGAGAGGGGGGTATAATACATCTTCTATTACAGGGAATGGAGGGGAGCTAGGAGACACAGGACACCGGAGAGGGGGGTATAATACATCTTCTATTACAGAGAATGGAGGGGAGGTAGGAGACACAGGACACCGGAGAGGGGAGTATAATACATCTTCTATTACAGGGAATGGAGGGGAGGTAGGCTACACAGGACACCGGAGAGGGGGGTATAATACCTCTTCTATTACAGAGAATGGAGGGGAGGTAGGAGACACAGGACACTGGAGAGGGGGGTATAATACATCTTCTATTACAGAGAATGGAGGTTAGGTAGGAGACACAGGACACCGGAGAGGGGGGTATAATACCTCTTCTATTACAGGGAATGGAGGGGAGGTAGGAGACACAGGACACCGGAGAGGGGGGTATAATACCTCTTCTATTACAGGGAATGGAGGGGAGGTAGGAGATACAGGACACCGGAGAGGGGGGTATAATACATCTTCTATTACAGAGAATGGAGGTTAGGTAGGAGACACAGGACACCGGAGAGGAGGGTATAATACCTCTTCTATTACAGGGAATGGAGGGGAGGTAGGAGACACAGGACACCGGAGAGGGGGGTATAATACATCTTCTATTACAGAGAATGGAGGTTAGGTAGGAGACACAGGACACCGGAGAGGGGGGTATAATACCTCTTCTATTACAGGGAATGGAGGGGAGGTAGGAGACACAGGACACCGGAGAGGGGGGTATAATACCTCTTCTATTACAGGGAATGGAGGGGAGGTAGGAGAGACAGGACACCGGAGAGGGGGGTATAATACCTCTTCTATTACAGGGAATGGAGGGTAGGTAGGAGACACAGGACACCGGAGAGGGGAGTATAATACCTCTTCTATTACAGGGAATGGAGGGGAGGTAGGAGACACAGGACACCGGAGAGGGGAGTATAATACCTCTTCTATTACAGGGAACGGAGGGGAGGTAGGAGACACAGGACACCGGAGAGGGGGGTATAATACATCTTCTATTACAGGGAATGGAGGGGAGGTAGGAGACACAGGACACCGGAGAGGGGGGTATAATACCTCTTCTATTACAGAGAATGGAGGGGAAGTAGGAGACACAGGACACCGGAGAGGGGGGTATAATACCTCTTCTATTACAGAGAATGGAGGGGAGGTAGGAGACACAGGACACCGGAGAGGGGGGTATAATACATCTTCTATTACAGAGAATGGAGGGGAGGTAGGAGACACAGGACACCGGAGAGGGGGTTATAATACCTCTTCTATTACAGGGAATGGAGGGGAGGTAGGAGACACAGGACACCGGAGAGGGGGGTATAATACCTCTTCTATTACAGGGAATGGAGGGGAGGTAGGAGACACAGGACACCGGAGAGGGGGGTATAATACCTCTTCTATTACAGGGAATGGAGGGGAGGTAGGAGACACAGGACACCGGAGAGTGGGGTATAATACATCTTCTATTACAGGGAATGGAGGGGAGGTAGGAGACACAGGACACCGGAGAGGGGGGTATAATACCTCTTCTATTACAGAGAATGGAGGGGAGGGAGGAGACACAGGACACCGGAGAGAGGGATATAATACATCTTCTATTACAGGGAATGGAGGGGAGGGAGGAGAGACAGGACACCGGAGAGGGGGGTATAATACATCTTCTATTACAGGGAATGGAGGGGAGGTAGGAGACACAGGACACCGGAGAGGGGAGTATAATACCTCTTCTATTACAGGGAATGGAGGGGAGGTAGGAGACACAGGACACCGGAGAGGGGAGTATAATACATCTTCTATTACAGGGAATGGAGGGGAGGTAGGAGACACAGGACACCGGAGAGGGGGGTATAATACCTCTTCTATTACAGAGAATGGAGGGGAGGTAGGAGACACAGGACACCGGAGAGGGGGGTATAATACATCTTCTATTACAGAGAATGGAGGGGAGGTAGGAGACACAGGACACCGGAGAGGGGGTATAATACCTCTTCTATTACAGGGAATGGAGGGGAGTTAGGAGACACAGGACACCGGAGAGGGGGGTATAATACCTCTTCTATTACAGGGAATGGAGGGGAGGTAGGAGACACAGGACACCGGAGAGGGGGGTATAATACCTCTTCTATTACAGGGAATGGAGGGGAGGTAGGAGACACAGGACACCGGAGAGGGGGTTATAATACCTCTTCTATTACAGAGAATGGAGGGGAGGGAGGAGACACAGGACACCGGAGAGGGGGGTATAATACCTCTTCTATTACAGAGAATGGAGGGGAGGGAGGAGACACAGGACACCGGAGAGGGGGGTATAATACATCTTCTATTACAGGGAATGGAGGGGAGGTAGGAGAGACAGGACACCGGAGAGGGGGGTATAATACCTCTTCTATTACAGGGAATGGAGGGGAGGTAGGAGACACAGGACACCGGAGAGGGGGGTATAATACCTCTTCTGTTACAGGGAATGGAGGGGAGGTAGGAGACACAGGACACCGGAGAGAGGGTTATAATACCTCTTCTATTACAGAGAATGGAGGGGAGGGAGGAGACACAGGACACCGGAGAGGGGGGTATAATACATCTTCTATTACAGGGAATGGAGGGGAGGTAGGAGAGACAGGACACAGGAGAGGGGAGTATAATACCTCTTCTATTACAGGGAATGGAGGGGAGGTAGGAGACACAGGGCACCGGAGAGGGGGGTATAATACATCTTCTATTACAGAGAATGGAGGGGAGGTAGGAGACACAGGACACCGGAGAGAGGGATATAATACCTCTTCTATTACAGGGAATGGAGGGGAGGTAGGAGACACAGGACACCGGAGAGGGGGGTATAATACCTCTTCTGTTACAGGGAATGGAGGGGAGGTAGGAGACACAGGACACCGGAGAGGGGGGTATAATACCTCTTCTATTACAGAGAATGGAGGGGAGGGAGGAGACACAGGACACCGGAGAGGGGGGTATAATACCTCTTCTATTACAGGGAATGGAGGGGAGGTAGGAGACACAGGACACCGGAGAGGGGGGTGTAATACCTCTTCTATTACAGGGAATGGAGGGGAGGTAGGAGACACAGGACACCGGAGAGGGGGTATAATACCTCTTCTATTACAGGGAATGGAGGGGAGGTAGGAGACACAGGACACCGGAGAGGGGGGTATAATACCTCTTCTATTACAGGGAATGGAGGGGAGGTAGGAGACACAGGACACCGGAGAGGGGGGTATAATACCTCTTCTATTACAGGGAATGGAGGGGAGGTAGGAGACACAGGACACCGGAGAGGGGGGTATAATACCTCTTCTATTACAGGGAATGGAGGGGAGGTAGGAGACACAGGACACCGGAGAGGGGGGTATAATACATCTTCTATTACAGGGAATGGAGGGGAGGTAGGAGACACAGGACACCGGAGAGGGGGGTATAATACATCTTCTATTACAGAGAATGGAGGGGAGGTAGGAGACACAGGACACCGGAGAGGGGAGTATAATACATCTTCTATTACAGGGAATGGAGGGGAAGTAGGAGACACAGGACACCGGAGAGGGGGGTATAATACCTCTTCTATTACAGAGAATGGAGGGGAGGTAGGAGACACAGGACACCGGAGAGGGGGGTATAATACATCTTCTATTACAGAGAATGGAGGGGAGGTAGGAGACACAGGACACCGGAGAGGGGGGTATAATACCTCTTCTATTACAGGGAATGGAGGGGAGGTAGGAGACACAGGACACCGGAGAGGGGGGTATAATACCTCTTCTATTACAGGGAATGGAGGGGAGGTAGGAGACACAGGACACCGGAGAGGGGGGTATAATACCTCTTCTATTACAGGGAATGGAGGGGAGGTAGGAGACACAGGACACCGGAGAGGGGGTTATAATACCTCTTCTATTACAGAGAATGGAGGGGAGGTAGGAGACACAGGACACCGGAGAGGGGGGTATAATACCTCTTCTATTACAGAGAATGGAGGGGAGGGAGGAGACACAGGACACCGGAGAGGGGGTTATAATACCTCTTCTATTACAGAGAATGGAGGGGAGGTAGGAGACACAGGACACCGGAGAGGGGGTTATAATACCTCTTCTATTACAGGGAATGGAGGGGAGGTAGGAGACACAGGACACCGGAGAGGGGGGTATAATACATCTTCTATTACAGGGAATGGAGGGGAGGTAGGAGAGACAGGACACCGGAGAGAGGGATATAATACCTCTTCTATTACAGGGAATGGAGGGGAGGTAGGAGACACAGGACACCGGAGAGGGGGTATAATACCTCTTCTGTTACAGGGAATGGAGGGTAGGTAGGAGACACAGGACACCGGAGAGGGGGGTATAATACCTCTTCTATTACAGAGAATGGAGGGGAGGTAGGAGACACAGGACACCGGAGAGGGGGGTATAATACATCTTCTATTACAGAGAATGGAGGGGAGGTAGGAGACACAGGACACCGGAGAGGGGGGTATAATACCTCTTCTATTACAGGGAATGGAGGGGAGGTAGGAGACACAGGACACCGGAGAGGGGGGTATAATACATCTTCTATTACAGGGAATGGAGGGGAGGTAGGAGACACAGGACACCGGAGAGGGGGGTGTAATACCTCTTCTATTACAGGGAATGGAGGGGAGGTAGGAGACACAGGACACCGGAGAGGGGGGTATAATACCTCTTCTATTACAGGGAATGGAGGGGAGGTAGGAGACACAGGACACCGGAGAGGGGGGTATAATACCTCTTCTATTACAGGGAATGGAGGGGAGGTAGGAGACACAGGACACCGGAGAGGGGGTATAATACCTCTTCTGTTACAGGGAATGGAGGGGAGGTAGGAGAGACAGGACACCGGAGAGGGGGGTATAATACATCTTCTATTACAGGGAATGGAGGGGAGGTAGGAGACACAGGACACCGGAGAGGGGGGTATAATACCTCTTCTATTACAGGGAATGGAGGGGAGGTAGGAGACACAGGACACCGGAGAGGGGGGTATAATACATCTTCTATTACAGGGAATGGAGGGGACGTAGGAGACACAGGACACCGGAGAGAGGGATATAATACCTCTTCTATTACAGGGAATGGAGGGGAGGTAAGAGACACAGGACACCGGAGAGAGGGATATAATACCTCTTCTATTACAGGGAATGGAGGGGAGGTAGGAGACACAGGACACCGGAGAGGGGGTTATAATACCTCTTCTATTACAGAGAATGGAGGGGAGGGAGGAGACACAGGACACCGGAGAGGGGGTTATAATACCTCTTCTATTACAGGGAATGGAGGGGAGGTAGGAGACACAGGACACCGGAGAGGGGGTTATAATACCTCTTCTATTACAGGGAATGGAGGGGAGGTAGGAGACACAGGACACCGGAGAGGGGGGTATAATACCTCTTCTATTACAGGGAATGGAGGGGAGGTAGGAGACACAGGACACCGGAGAGGGGGGTATAATACCTCTTCTATTACAGGGAATGGAGGGGAGGTAGGAGACACAGGACACCGGAGAGGGGGGTATAATACATCTTCTATTACAGAGAATGGAGGGGAGGTAGGAGACACAGGACACCGGAGAGGGGAGTATAATACCTCTTCTATTACAGAGAATGGAGGGGAGGTAGGAGAGACAGGACACCGGAGAGGGGGGTATAATACCTCTTCTATTACAGGGAATGGAGGGGAGGTAGGAGACACAGGACACCGGAGAGGGGGGTATAATACTTCTTCTATTACAGAGAATGGAGGGGAGGGAGGAGACACAGGACACCGGAGAGAGGGATATAATACATCTTCTATTACAGGGAATGGAGGGGAGGTAGGAGACACAGGACACCGGAGAGGGGGGTATAATACCTCTTCTATTACAGGGAATGGAGGGGAGGTAGGAGAGACAGGACACCGGAGAGAGGGATATAATACCTCTTCTATTACAGGGAATGGAGGGGAGGTAGGAGACACAGGACACCAGAGAGGGGGGTATAATACCTCTTCTATTACAGGGAATGGAGGGGAGGTAGGAGACACAGGACACCGGAGAGGGGAGTATAATACATCTTCTATTACAGGGAATGGAGGGGAGGTAGGAGACACAGGACACCGGAGAGGGGGTTATAATACCTCTTCTATTACAGGGAATGGAGGGGAGGTAGGAGACACAGGACACCGGAGAGGGGGGTATAATACCTCTTCTATTACAGAGAATGGAGGGGAGGTAGGAGACACAGGACATCGGAGAGAGGGATATAATACCTCTTCTATTACAGGGAATGGAGGGGAGGTAGGAGACACAGGACACCGGAGAGGGGGTTATAATACCTCTTCTATTACAGAGAATGGAGGGGAGGGAGGAGACACAGGACACCGGAGAGGGGGGTATAATACCTCTTCTATTACAGGGAATGGAGGGGAGGTAGGAGACACAGGACACCGGAGAGGGGGGTATAATACCTCTTCTGTTACAGGGAATGGAGGGGAGGTAGGAGACACAGGACACCGGAGAGGGGGGTATAATACCTCTTCTATTACAGAGAATGGAGGGGAGGTAGGAGACACAGGACACCGGAGAGGGGGGTATAATACATCTTCTATTACAGAGAATGGAGGGGAGGTAGGAGAGACAGGACACCGGAGAGGGGGGTATAATACCTCTTCTATTACAGAGAATGGAGGGGAGGTAGGAGACACAGGACACCGGAGAGGGGGGTATAATACCTCTTCTGTTACAGGTTATGGAGGGGAGGTAGGAGACACAGGACACCGGAGAGAGGGATATAATACCTCTTCTATTACAGGGAATGGAGGGGAGGTAGGAGACACAGGACACCGGAGAGAGGGATATAATACCTCTTCTATTACAGGGAATGGAGGGGAGGTAGGAGACACAGGACACCGGAGAGGGGGTATAATACCTCTTCTGTTACAGGGAATGGAGGGTAGGTAGGAGACACAGGACACCGGAGAGGGGGGTATAATACCTCTTCTATTACAGAGAATGGAGGGGAGGGAGGAGACACAGGACAACGGAGAGGGGGGTATAATACCTCTTCTATTACAGGGAATGGAGGGGAGGTAGGAGACACAGGACACCGGAGAGGGGGGTATAATACCTCTTCTATTACAGAGAATGGAGGGGAGGTAGGAGACACAGGACACCGGAGAGGGGGGTATAATACCTCTTCTATTACAGGGAATGGAGGGGAGGTAGGAGAGACAGGACACCGGAGAGGGGGGTATAATACCTCTTCTATTACAGAGAATGGAGGGGAGGTAGGAGACACAGGACACCGGAGAGGGGGGTATAATACCTCTTCTGTTACAGGGAATGGAGGGGAGGTAGGAGAGACAGGACACCGGAGAGGGGGGTATAATACCTCTTCTATTACAGAGAATGGAGGGGAGGTAGGAGACACAGGACACCGGAGAGGGGGGTATAATACCTCTTCTGTTACAGGGAATGGAGGGGAGGTAGGAGACACAGGACACCGGAGAGGGGGGTATAATACATCTTCTATTACAGAGAATGGAGGGGAGGTAGGAGACACAGGACACCGGAGAGAGGGATATAATACATCTTCTATTACAGGGAATGGAGGGGAGGTAGGAGACACAGGACACCGGAGAGGGGGGTATAATACATCTTCTATTACAGAGAATGGAGGGGAGGTAGGAGAGACAGGACACCGGAGAGGGGGGTATAATACCTCTTCTATTACAGAGAATGGAGGGGAGGTAGGAGACACAGGACACCGGAGAGGGGGGTATAATACATCTTCTATTACAGGGAATGGAGGGGAGGTAGGAGACACAGGACACCGGAGAGGGGGGTATAATACCTCTTCTGTTATAGGGAATGGAGGGGAGGTAGGAGAGACAGGACACCGGAGAGGGGGGTATAATACCTCTTCTATTACAGAGAATGGAGGGGAGGTAGGAGACACAGGACACAGGAGAGGGGGGTATAATACCTCTTCTATTACAGAGAATGGAGGGGAGGTAGGAGACACAGGACACCGGAGAGGGGAGTATAATACCTCTTCTATTACAGAGAATGGAGGGGAGGTAGGAGAGACAGGACACCGGAGAGGGGGGTATAATACCTCTTCTATTACAGAGAATGGAGGGGAGGTAGGAGACACAGGACACCGGAGAGGGGGGTATAATACATCTTCTATTACAGAGAATGGAGGGGAGGTAGGAGAGACAGGACACCGGAGAGGGGGGTATAATACCTCTTCTATTACAGAGAATGGAGGGGAGGTAGGAGAGACAGGACACCGGAGAGGGGGGTATAATACATCTTCTATTACAGAGAATGGAGGGGAGGTAGGAGAGACAGGACACCGGAGAGGGGGGTATAATACCTCTTCTATTACAGAGAATGGAGGGGAGGTAGGAGACACAGGACACCGGAGAGGGGGGTATAATACCTCTTCTATTACAGAGAATGGAGGGGAGGTAGGAGACACAGGACACCGGAGAGGGGAGTATAATACCTCTTCTATTACAGAGAATGGAGGGAGGTAGGAGAGACAGGACACCGGAGAGGGGGGTATAATACATCTTCTATTACAGAGAATGGAGGGGAGGTAGGAGACACAGGACACCGGAGAGGGGGGTATAATACATCTTCTATTACAGAGAATGGAGGGGAGGTAGGAGACACAGGACACCGGAGAGGGGAGTATAATACCTCTTCTATTACAGGGAATGGAGGGGAGGTAGGAGAGACAGGACACCGGAGAGGGGGGTATAATACATCTTCTATTACAGGGAATGGAGGGGAGGTAGGAGAGACAGGACACCGGAGAGGGGGGTATAATACCTCTTCTATTACAGAGAATGGAGGGGAGGTAGGAGAGACAGGACACCGGAGAGGGGGGTATAATACCTCTTCTATTACAGGGAATGGAGGGGAGGTAGGAGACACAGGACACCGGAGAGGGGGGTATAATACATCTTCTATTACAGAGAATGGAGGGGAGGTAGAAGACACAGGACACCGGAGAGGGGGGTATAATACATCTTCTATTACAGAGAATGGAGGGGAGGTAGGAGAGACAGGACACCGGAGAGGGGGGTATAATACATCTTCTATTACAGAGAATGGAGGGGAGGGAGGAGACACAGGACACAGGAGAGGGGAGTATAATACATCTTCTATTACAGAGAATGGAGGGGAGGTAGGAGACACAGGACACCGGAGAGGGGAGTATAATACATCTTCTATTACAGGGAATGGAGGGGAGGTAGAAGACACAGGACACCGGAGAGGGGGGTATAATACCTCTTCTATTACAGAGAATGGAGGGGAGGTAGGAGAGACAGGACACCGGAGAGGGGGGTATAATACCTCTTCTATTACAGAGAATGGAGGGGAGGTAGGAGAGACAGGACACCGGAGAGGGGGGTATAATACCTCTTCTATTACAGAGAATGGAGGGGAGGTAGAAGACACAGGACACCGGAGAGGGGGGTATAATACCTCTTCTATTACAGAGAATGGAGGGGAGGTAGGAGACACAGGACACAGGAGAGGGGGGTATAATACCTCTTCTATTACAGAGAATGGAGGGGAGGTAGGAGACACAGGACACCGGAGAGGGGGGTATAATACCTCTTCTATTACAGGGAATGGAGGGGAGGTAGGAGACACAGGACACCGGAGAGGGGGGTATAATACCTCTTCTATTACAGAGAATGGAGGGGAGGTAGAAGACACAGGACACCGGAGAGGGGAGTATAATACCTCTTCTATTACAGAGAATGGAGGGGAGGTAGGAGAGACAGGACACCGGAGAGGGGGGTATAATACCTCTTCTATTACAGAGAATGGAGGGGAGGTAGGAGACACAGGACACCGGAGAGGGGGGTATAATACATCTTCTATTACAGAGAATGGAGGGGAGGTAGGAGACACAGGACACCGGAGAGGGGGGTATAATACCTCTTCTATTACAGAGAATGGAGGGGAGGTAGGAGACACAGGACACCGGAGAGGGGGGTATAATACCTCTTCTATTACAGGGAATGGAGGGGAGGTAGGAGACACAGGACACCGGAGAGGGGGGTATAATACATCTTCTATTACAGGGAATGGAGGGGAGGTAGGAGACACAGGACACCGGAGAGGGGGGTATAATACCTCTTCTATTACAGAGAATGGAGGGGAGGTAGAAGACACAGGACACCGGAGAGGGGGGTATAATACCTCTTCTATTACAGAGAATGGAGGGGAGGTAGAAGACACAGGACACCGGAGAGGGGGGTATAATACCTCTTCTATTACAGAGAATGGAGGGGAGGTAGAAGACACAGGACACCGGAGAGGGGGGTATAATACCTCTTCTATTACAGAGAATGGAGGGGAGGTAGGAGACACAGGACACAGGAGAGGGGGGTATAATACATCTTCTATTACAGGGAATGGAGGGGAGGTAGGAGACACAGGACACCGGAGAGGGGGGTATAATACCTCTTCTATTACAGAGAATGGAGGGGAGGTAGGAGACACAGGACACCGGAGAGGGGGGTATAATACCTCTTCTATTACAGGGAATGGAGGGGAGGTAGGAGACACAGGACACCGGAGAGGGGGGTATAATACATCTTCTATTACAGAGAATGGAGGGGAGGTAGGAGACACAGGACACCGGAGAGGGGGGTATAATACCTCTTCTATTACAGAGAATGGAGGGGAGGTAGAAGACACAGGACACCGGAGAGGGGGGTATAATACCTCTTCTGTTACAGGGAATGGAGGGGAGGTAGGAGACACAGGACACCGGAGAGGGGGGTATAATACCTCTTCTATTACAGAGAATGGAGGGGAGGTAGAAGACACAGGACACCGGAGAGGGGGGTATAATACCTCTTCTGTTACAGGGAATGGAGGGGAGGTAGGAGACACAGGACACCGGAGAGGGGGGTATAATACCTCTTCTATTACAGAGAATGGAGGGGAGGTAGGAGACACAGGACACCGGAGAGGGGGGTATAATACATCTTCTATTACAGAGAATGGAGGGGAGGTAGGAGACACAGGACACCGGAGAGGGGGGTGTAATACCTCTTCTATTACAGGGAATGGAGGGGAGGTAGGAGACACAGGACACCGGAGGTGAATAAAATATCTATTTTATTAGAAGACAGACTGACGGTCACTTTAGCGGTCTGTAAATCTCATGCATAGCGCTCCCTATAGAGATTATTCTCATCTGACGGCTGCAGTAGAACAGTCTCAGTCTCCATGGCTGTAATAACGGATTGCGTGGCCTGGAAGTTTCCACCGTCTCTTTCCCTTCTGCTGTTCCTTGAATTCGGAGAACCGTCTTCTTGTTTTATGACTGGAAATATCTCCGTCCAATCAGAGTGGAGCATGCAGCAATTCCACAAACCTGGTGTAGAACTTCTCTGCAGGAAAGAGAAGAATTGAACAAATTAGATTTTTATTTCTTTAAGTCCACTGAGGGACGCAGGAAACAGGATATAGTGCCGCCTACAGGAGAGGAGACACTGGCAAACCAAAACATTGTAAGCCTGTATAACCCCTCCTCTTCCCAGCATGCCTCAGTTTTGTGGAAAAGCAGTACTTTTGCCCTGTACACACGATCGGAATTTCCGATGGGATAAAATCCGATGGAATTTTCCGTCGGAATTCCGTTCAAGCTGTCTTGCATACACATTGTCAGACCAAATTCCGACCGTCCAAAACGGGGGTGACGTAAAACACTACGACGAGCCGAGAAAAATTAAGTTCAATGCTTCCGAGTATGTGTCGACTTGATTCTGAGCATGCGTGTTTTTTTCACCGTCGGAGTTCCACACAGATTTTCGATAGGATTTTTTTCCATCGGAAAAAAATAAAACATATTCTATTGCTAAACTCCGACAGAAAAAAGTCCGATGGGGCCCACACACGGTCGGAATATCCGATGAAAAAATTCCGTCTGACTTTTTTCATCGGAAATTCCGATCATGTGTACAAGGCATTAGGCCAAAGCAAAACAAACCCCAGAGGGATGGGACCCGTGTCCCTCAATGGACTCAAAGAAATCGATTTTATAGTACAGAACTCTTATCCTCGTTCTTGTCCATTGAGGAACACTCAACGACTTCAGAAACAGGAGGGAAGTCCAGAAGAAGTCCCGACTGAGATGTGGGAAAAAGCCACCGATAGGCCCATAAGAAGGGACTGGGAACCGTCTACAGCTCAGAAATACATAAAGGATCAACTCCCGAATCTGAAACCCCCTTGCACAATAGGAGAAGATGCCAATGACCAACTGAAGAAGACCGGGTCACCCTAATGCTCATGACCAGGACAGAAGGGATCAACGCCAAGAAGAATGACACTGGAGGAGCACCAGGTCTGAACCAGCAACCCACCAACACAGGTGGAAGAACTACCCAATATGTGAGACCAACAAGGTGATGTGGTCCACAGCAGAAAACACCACGGCAAAACCCTAGAACAGGTCTCCAGGGCCGGACTGGCCTCCCGGGATACCGGGACATTTCCCGGTAGGCTTCCTGCCCTGGGGCCGCTTTAATCTATGCTGTGGCTGCAGCGCTTCTCCTGCCTACTTGTAACACACAGCGGGAGACCGCTCTGTCTCGGAGCTCACTGTGAAAAGTTTGGCTGCGCTATGACAAAAGTCCCGCCCTCCTCCTAGACCAGCTCGTGTGATGGACGCAGTGTTCTGTCTATCACACGAGCTGGTCTAGGAGGAGGGTGGGACTTTCCGAACATTTAACAATGAGCTCCGTGACACAGCAGGAGATGCCCGATGTGCATAATGCACACACTGACTGGTGAGGCTACATTGTTTGGCACAGTAAGGCTGCAATGAGGGCACAGTAAGGCTGCAATGATGGTGAGAGAGGCTGCAATGAGGGCACAGTAAGGCTGCACGAAGGGCACGGTAGGGCTGCAATGAGGGCATGGTAAGGCTGCAATGATGGGGAGGGAGGCTGCAATGATGGTGAGAGAGGCTGCAATGAGGGCACAGTAAGGCTGCACAAAGGGCACGGTAAGGCTGCAATGATGGTGAGGGAGGCTGCAATGAGGGCACGGTAAGGCTGCAATGAGGGCACGGTAAGGCTGCAATGATGGTGAGGGAGGCTTCAATGAGGGCACGGTAAGGCTGCACGAAGGGCACGGTAAGGCTGCAATGATGGGGAGGGAGGCTGCAATGATGGCACAGTAAGGCTGCAATGAGGGCATAGTAAGGCTGCAATGAGGGCACAGTAAGGCTGCAATGATGGTGAGGGAGGCTGCAATGAGGGCACGGTAAGGCTGCAATGAGGGCACGGTAAGGTTGCAATGAGGGCACGGTAATGCGGCAATGATGGGCACTGGTGAGGCTACATTGACCTCTTGAATCATGCCCGCAGCCTCTGACATCTCCTGTAATATGCCCGCAGCCTCTGACATCTCGTGTAATATGCCCGCAGCCTCTGACATCTCCTGTAATATGCCCACAGCCTCTGACATCTCCTGTAATATGCCCACAGCCTCTGACTATCTCCTGTAATATGCCCGCAGCCTCTGACCATCTCCTGTAATATGCCCGCAGCCTCTGACCATCTCCGGTAATATGCCCGCAGCCTCTGACATCTCCTGTAATATGCCCGCAGCCTCTGACATCTCGTGTAATATGCCCGCAGCCTCTGACATCTCCTGTAATATGCCCACAGCCTCCGACATCTCCTGTAATATGCCCAAAGCCTCTGACTATCTCCTGTAATATGCCCACAGTCTCTGACATCTCCTGTAATATCCCCGCAGTCTCTGACCATCTCCTGTAATATCCCCACAGTCTCTGACCATCTCCTGTAATATGCCCGCAGCCTCTGACATCTCCTGTAATATGCCCGCAGCCTCTGACCATCTCCTGTAATATGCCCACAGCCTCTGACCATCTCCTGTAATATGCCCACAGTCTCTGACATCTCCTGTAATATGCCCGCAGCCTCTGACATCTCCTGTAATATGCCCGCAGCCTCTGACCATCTCCTGTAATATGCCCACAGCCTCTGACCATCTCCTGTAATATGCCCACAGCCTCTGACCATCTCCTGTAATATGCCCACAGCCTCTGACATCTCCTGTAATATGCCCGCAGCCTCTGACATCTCCTGTAATATGCCCGCAGCCTCTGACCATCTCCTGTAATATGCCCACAGCCTCTGACATCTCCTGTAATATGCCCACAGTCTCTGACATCTCCTGTAATATCCCCGCAGTCTCTGACCATCTCCTGTAATATCCCCACAGTCTCTGACCATCTCCTGTAATATGCCCGCAGCCTCTGACATCTCCTGTAATATGCCCGCAGCCTCTGACCATCTCCTGTAATATGCCCACAGCCTCTGACATCTCCTGTAATATGCCCGCAGCCTCTGACCATCTCCTGTAATATGCCCACAGCCTCTGACATCTCCTGTAATACGCCCGCAGTCTCTGACATCTCCTGTAATATGTCCACAGCCTCTGACCATCTCCTGTAATATGCCCAGAGCCTCTGACCATCTCCTGTAATATGCCCACAGCCTCTGACCATCTCCTGTAATATGCCCAGAGCCTCTGACCATCTCCTGTAATATGCCCACAGCCTCTGACCATCTCCTGTAATATGCCCGCAGCCTCTGACATCTCCTGTAATATGCCCACAGCCTCTGACCATCTCCTGTAATATGCCCACAGCCTCTGACATCTCCTGTAATATGCCCACAGCCTCTGACCATCTCCTGTAATATGCCCACAGCCTCTGACCATCTCCTGTAATATGCCCGCAGTCTCTGACTATCTCCTGTAATATCCCCACAGTCTCTGACCATCTCCTGTAATATGCCCGCAGTCTCTGACCATCTCCTGTAATATGCCCGCAGTCTCTGACTATCTCCTGTAATATGCCCGCAGTCTCTGACCATCTCCTGTAATATGCCTGCAGTCTCTGACCATCTCCTGTAATATGCCCGCAGCCTCTGACCATCTCCTGTAATATGCCCACAGTCTCTGAACATCTCCTGTAATATGCCTGCAGTCTCTGACCATCTCCTGTAATATGCCCGCAGTCTCTGACCATCTCCTGTAATATGCCTGCAGTCTCTGACCATCTCCTGTAATATGCCCGCAGCCTCTGACCATCTCCTGTAATATGCCCACAGTCTCTGAACATCTCCTGTAATATCCCCACAGCCTCTGACCATCTCCTGTAATATGCCCGCAGTCTCTGACTATCTCCTGTAATATGCCTGCAGTCTCTGACCATCTCCTGTAATATGCCCGCAGTCTCTGACCATCTCCTGTAATATGCCCACAGCCTCTGACATCTCCTGTAATATGCCTGCAGCCTCTGACCATCTCTTGTCTTATATCATGTCTGCAGTCTCTGACCATCTCCTGTAATATCCCCACAGCCTCTGACCATCTCCTGTAATATGCCCACAGCCTCTCACCATCTCCTGTAATATCCCCACAGCCTCTGACCATCTCCTGTAATATGCCCACAGCCTCTCACCATCTCCTGTAATATGCCCGCAGTCTCTGACTATCTCCTGTAATATGCCTGCAGTCTCTGACCATCTCCTGTATTATGCCCGCAGCCTCTGACATCTCCTGTAATATGCCTGCAGTCTCTGACCATCTCCTGTAATATGCCCACAGCCTCTGACATCTCCTGTAATATGCCCGCAGTCTCTGACTATCTCCTGTAATATGCCCGCAGCCTCTGACTATCTCCTGTAATATGCCCACAGCCTCTCACCATCTCCTGTAATATGCCCGCAGTCTCTGACTATCTCCTGTAATATGCCCACAGTCTCTGAACATCTCCTGTAATATGCCCGCAGCCTCTGACATCTCCTGTAATATGCCTGCAGTCTCTGACCATCTCCTGTAATATGCCCACAGCCTCTGACATCTCCTGTAATATGCCCGCAGTCTCTGACTATCTCCTGTAATATGCCCGCAGCCTCTGACTATCTCCTGTAATATGCCCACAGCCTCTCACCATCTCCTGTAATATGCCCGCAGTCTCTGACTATCTCCTGTAATATGCCTGCAGTCTCTGACCATCTCCTGTAATATGCCCGCAGCCTCTGACATCTCCTGTAATATGCCTGCAGCCTCTGACCATCTCTTGTCTTATATCATGTCTGCAGTCTCTGAAGGGAGTCAAGAATGGGAGCGCCGCTGGGATGGGGGTCATGGGAGAAGTCAGACATGTGTGGACTGTGGTGAGGAGACTATTTAGGATAAAACCAGAGCCACCAAGCTGGAGCCGACTGACTGATCCCTGCACGGTGCACCTGAGAGGAGGTCAGTGACAGCACCGCTAAGCCAGTCTGAGGGGGGGGGGTCACTGATGTAAGGGGGGGGGGGGGTAAATACAATAATGTAAGGTGGCACTGATATAAAGTTTTCCCCCTATATCAGTAACCCCCCCCCTTACCTTAGTGTATTCTTTCTGGGAAAGGTGGTCTCTGGTCACCTGAGTCTCCCCCCCCCACATGCCCAGAGTCCCAGGTGTCCCTCTTGATGATTGTTCCATTTTTACTACTTTTAACTGAAATTTGCTGTTCTATATGTAGCGCCCTTTTACTTTTCAGGGGTGCTATGTGCTTAAATCTAGGGGTTGGTCTGAGCTAGTAGCCAGGCTCAGACCACTTTGATTTGTTAGTACTCGCTTCTGCCTATGTGATGTAGCCTGACGCATAGTTCCCTGTGGCCTGTAGGTGGCACTGCCATATCAGGTCAGGGTTGAACCGTGGGTGACATTGCTATGCCTTAGGGTTTCCTCTCTCGGCAGCGGTGCGGTGGGCGTAGTTGGCCTGCTGTGCATGCTGGGAGAGGATACATAAGGGGCAGACGCCATTCTTTTGGGGAGTCGGTGGGAGTCTGGAGTGTGAGCGGTTCGCGCCACCCGGCCCTCCAGGCCAGGAGTGCGCGCGTGCATGGGTCTCAGGCACCTTTAGCCTGGGGCTGCAACTCCACTAGTAGGCCCAGCACCTTCAGCTGGGGCCTACCTCCAAAAGAAGAATCCCAGGGTGCCCGGGAAAAGGGTGGACCCGCTCTAAGAAGAGGAGACCAGGGGAGGACCTTTCTGATAGACCGGTGAGAGTTCACGGTGAAAGAGAGGCCTGGTTACCTTCTGGAGGGATTCAAAGATCCACCAAAGGCCTTGCAACGTCCTGTCCCCGGCACCTGTCCTTGTGTTGCAACAGCTGAGAAGTTTGGGACTTAAAGATTCTGTGGCAGAGGATCTCCCAATCGTATCTCAAGGAAAACCTAAAGTGAAGGTTCGAGCATCACTCCGGCTGCTAGGATCCGCTCTTACAGGGGACTATCCGGGTGAGCTAAACCCACTCGGGATCGAGTAGCGACTATCGTACCAGTTTGTGCCTCTGGACCTCCCAAACCTCACTGTCCTTCTCTCATCCGCCTTTCCTGTCTGCTGAACTTGAACTTGCTTGTGAAATAAACTCAGCGTTGGAGTGAAAGTGGATATGGACATCGGCCTTCCTGGGGGAAAAATAGAGACTTGTCCCTACACTCTGGGGGATGAGAACCAGTCTGCTGGGAGAACCTGCTGCAGGACCCAAAATTGTGAACACCGCTCAACCTCCTCAAACAGGAGGGTCCGGGCATATAGCGTGGTGTGCCTTGACCTGCAAGTGAGCCGAAGGCAGGAAAAGGTCCCTGTGTTACACGTGGGGGCTCGTCCGGGATTCTGCAGTTATACCCCCCCAGAAGTTAGACTTTATTTTCCCGTGTGGTTCCGTGGAGGTCGGCCATTTTGGAGAATTTGAGCTGCGCCACTTGTGAGGGAAATGGAGGTACAGGCCTAACTGTATTTCTAACTGCGTAGTTCGTGGGCGTGTCTCGAAAATAGAAAAGCCTGCGAAAGTTACGTGCAGTAAGAGGAAGAAGGGGGAGGAGCCCCTGCCAAGAGTGTGTTGCACGTGGTGTCTTTGGCGCCAAAGGACAGTACAGATCGGACTAGTGAGCAAGCAACATGTCTACCGCCCCATGGATTCTTGTTTCATCGGGACCTTGTGTGTTCCCACCTGTTTTATCCATGGATGTTGCTCCGCTAACTGCCCCCCTGACGGATACAGAGATCCGGCTGAAGCCAAGAGGCCGCTTTGTGCTTTACACGTGCAGAGATGCAAAGGCCTTGGGCATGATCTGTCCTAAGTGCCAGGGACTGGTGGTACAGCTTCGGCCCTTTGGAAGATGTACCCAGTGTGGAGAGTTCCTCTTCGAAGTAGATCAACCTACGGAAAAGCCTCGGGTCTACCGGCTAAACTGCCTAACAGGCGCTATGGAGAATCTTCATTTTTGCCTTTGATTCCGTGAATCTGGAGATACTATTTCTAAGGAAAAGGCTGTGGAGGCCGGATTGATAGCTGTAGTGGTTCCTTGCCCTGGATACACCAAGGAGGAGAAAGCAATTGCCTTTCGGTGTCCATTATCTATTCATGCACTACTAGACCCTTTGGGGTCCATCTATGAGGTGAGAGGCTAGTACTACTGGGGGAGGATACGAGAAGTACCATATAGGATATCTCCACACATCTGAAAATTTGGACTCCCTTACCTGTCCCTCTCCCCCTCTTTCCAGTTTGTCTGTACATGAAAATATTCAATTTTTGATTAAGCGACTCTTTGAGATTACCGTATATACTCGAGTATAAGCCGAGGTACCTAATTTTACCACAAAAAACTGGGAAACCTTATTGACTCGAGTATAAGCCTAGGGTGTCCATCTGCATTCCTCACTGTGCCTCACTGTGTCCATGTGCATGCCTCACTGTGCCCATGCCTCACTTTCCCCATGCCTCACTGTGTCCATGTGCATGCCTCACTGTGCCCATGCCTCACTTTCCCCATGCCTCACTGTGTCCATGTGCATGCCTCACTGTGCCCATGACTAGACTGACGTTAAACATGGGAGTCTATGAAAGGGGTGCCCGGCTTTGAAAAATCGGTGCTCCCTGGCCGTAGGTCTCCCAGACAAAAAACTTTGCACACTTATAGATGAGAAATGGGGCTACATGTGTGCCAAGTTTTGGGTCCAGAGGACCTACGACCGGCCGGTACCGGGTCCCCAAAGTCACTAGAGAAATGACCGTTTAACATGGGAGTCTATAGAAGGGGTGCCCGGCTTTGAAAAATCTGTGCTCCCCGGCCGTATGTCTCCTGGACAAGAAACTTTACATACTTGTAAAGGAAGAGTGGGGCTACATGTGTGCCAAGTTTGGGGTCCAGGGGACCTACAGCCGGCCAGTACCGGGTCCCTAAAGTCCGGGAGATCAGGCGCAAAAAGGTGACTCGAGTATAAGCCAAGGGGGGCATTTTCAGCACAAAAAAAATGTGATGAAAAACTCGGCTTATACTCGAGTATATACAGTAAATTATATATTGTTCATTAGCACTACTTCATCATATTATATTTACTTTAAGGTCTGGGAAGCTGCAGTCTTTAGGTTTGGATAACACTTTTACACGCCCTGAAATGGGATAAAAGGGGCCACACAGACAACCAACAAGGCAGATGATGAGAACATGTGAGGAAGGATGCCCATTATTCCACCATCGCCTAGAGTCATCCTTTATAAGGACTGGATATGTCACCTTCTCCACCCCATAGAGGTACCTGTGTCAGGCTGGATGTGTCCTCTCCGCAGCAGAAAGTCCAGGACCACCAGGGCACAGTTGGGTTTAAACTCCTCGGTGGCGATGGCTTCCCGCACCTGAAACATAGAGAGGATCTTCGTAAAACAACAAGAAACAGAAAACTGCTGTAAGATCCCCTCCTAGATCTGCCAAGACTAAAGAGGCTTACCTGCTTCTGTTCTGTAGATACGGAGACAGGTCCTCTATCTATGTTACTACAACCACACACAGTCCCAGTGCTGTCATAAGAAACACTCGCCCAGCAGGGCTCAGTTTAGGTTTGTAGGGTAACAGGTTGACTTAGTTGTCCACTAGACCTGAGCCCAGGCATCCCACTAACTCAATCTGAACATAAAAATTACACTTTTTTTACCCCAATCAGCTGCGGGTCTAGTCATTCCCTGCCCCGTATCACATGTAAAAGAAAGGGGTGGGATGCTGGTGATGTCAGTGCCCTTATATGGACACATGCTCATATATAGCCAATGATGTTGATGAAATATGGGCATGTATCCATATAAGGGCCCTGACATCACCAGCACCCCGCCCCTCTGCATACCTGTGATGTGGGGCAGTGAATGGCCTGACCTGCAACTGATTAGTGTGGAGGATGCCCGGCTCATCTCCAGTGTTTTCTACCCCCCAGCTGCTGATATTTACACTCTTTTAGCTGCCCCCTCCCCCGATGCTCCCTTTGCCCACTGGAGTGAATAATTAAAAACCCATGTAAGATCCAAGTGGTTCTGGTTGGAGCATACACAGGGCTCAGGGCTGAGGATCTTCCTTGTGCGGTCCACTGGGGTCCAGACATCGGCTTCTGAGATGTTCCCTGTGCAGCCCACTGGGGACCAAACATCGGTCGCTGATATCTTCACTGCTTCTGAGATCTTCGCTGTGTTGCCAACTGGGGACCAAACAATGACCACTGAGGTCTTCATTGTGCAGCTCACTGGGGTCCGCACATTGGTCTCTGAGATCTTCACTGTGCAGTCCATTGGGGTCCGCACATTGGTCTCTGAGATCTTCACTGTGCAGTCCATTGGGGTCCACACATTGGTCTCTGGGATCTTCAATGTGCAGTCCATTGGGGTCCACACTTTGGTCTCCGGGATCTTCACTGTGCTGTCCATTGGGGTCCAAGCAATGACCACTGAGGTCTTCATTGTGCAGCTCACTGGGGTCCGCACATTGGTCTCTGGGATCTTCACTGTGCAGTCCACTGGGGTCCACACATTGGTCTCTGAGATCTTCACTGTGCAGTCCATTGGGGTCCACACTTTGGTCTCTGAGATCTTCATTGTGCAGTCCATTGGGGTCCGCACATTGGTCTCTGAGATCTTCACTGTGCAGTCCATTGGGGTCCACACATTGGTCTCTGGGATCTTCAATGTGCAGTCCATTGGGGTCCACACTTTGGTCTCCGGGATCTTCACTGTGCTGTCCATTGGGGTCCAAGCAATGACCACTGAGGTCTTCATTGTGCAGCTCACTGGGGTCCGCACATTGGTCTCTGGGATCTTCACTGTGCAGTCCACTGGGGTCCACACATTGGTCTCTGAGATCTTCACTGTGCAGTCCATTGGGGTCCACACTTTGGTCTCTGGGATCTTGAATGTGCAGTCCATTGGGGTCCACACATTGGTCTCTGGGATCTTGAATGTGCAGTCCACTGGGGTCCACACATTGGTCTCTGAGATCTTCACTGTGCAGTCCACTGGGGTCCACACATTGGTCTCTGAGATCTTCACTGTGCAGTCCATTGGGGTCCACACTTTGGTCTCTGGGATCTTGAATGTGCAGTCCACTGGGGTCCACACATTGGTCTCTGAGATCTTCACTGTGCAGTCCATTGGGGTCCACACATTGGTCTCTGAGATCTTCACTGTGCAGTCCATTGGGGTCCACACATTGGTCTCTGAGATCTTCACTGTGCAGTCCATTGGGGTCCACACATTGGTCTCTGGGATCTTCAATGTGCTGTCCACTGGGGTCCGCACATTGGTCTCTGGAATCTTCACTGTGCTGTCCACTGGGGTACAAACATTGGTCTCTGGGATCTTCACTGTGCAGTCCACTGGGGTCCACACATTGGTCTCTGGGATCTTCACTGTGCAGTCCACTGGGGTCCGCACATTGGTCTCTGGGATCTTCACTGTGCAGTCCACTGGGGTCCACACATTGGTCTCTGGGATCTTGAATGTGCAGTCCATTGGGGTCCACACATTGGTCTCCGGGATCTTCACTGTGCAGTCCATTGGGGTCCACACATTGGTCTCTGAGATCTTCACTGTGCAGTCCATTGGGGTCCACACTTTGGTCTCTGGGATCTTGAATGTGCAGTCCATTGGGGTCCACACATTGGTCTCCGGGATCTTGAATGTGCAGTCCACTGGGGTCCACACATTGGTCTCTGAGATCTTCACTGTGCAGTCCATTGGGGTCCACACATTGGTCTCTGAGATCTTCACTGTGCAGTCCATTGGGGTCCACACATTGGTCTCTGGGATCTTCAATGTGCTGTCCACTGGGGTCCGCACATTGGTCTCTGGAATCTTCACTGTGCAGTCCACTGGGGTCCACACATTGGTCTCTGGGATCTCGATTGTGCAGTCCACTGGGGTCCACACATTGGTCTCCAGGATTTTCACTGTGCAGTCCATTGGGGTCCACACATTGGTCTCTGGGATCTTGAATGTGCAATCCACCGGGGTCCACACATTGGTCTCTGGGATCTTCAATGTGCACTCCACACATTGGTCTCTGGGATCTTGAATGTGCAGTCCACCAGGGTCCACACATTGGTCTCTGGGATCTTCAATGTGCAGTCCACACATTGGTCTCTGGGATCTTCAATGTGCAGTCCACACATTGGTCTCTGGGATCTTCAATGTGCAGTCCATTGGGGTCCACACATTGGTCTCTGGGATCTTCACTGTGCTGTCCACTGGGGTCCAAACATTGGTCTCTGGGATCTTCAATGTGCTGTCCACTGGGGTCCGCACATTGGTCTCTGGGATCTTCACTGTGCAGTCCACTGGGGTCCGCACATTGGTCTCTGGGATCTTCACTGTGCAGTCCACTGGGGTCCACACATTGGTCTCTGGGATCTCGATTGTTCAGTCCACTGGGGTCCACACATTGGTCTCCAGGATTTTCACTGTGAGGTCCATTGGGGTCCACACATTGGTCTCTGGGATCTTGAATGTGCAATCCACCGGGGTCCACACATTGGTCTCTGGGATCTTCAATGTGCACTCCACACATTGGTCTCTGGGATCTTGAATGTGCAGTCCACCGGGGTCCACACATTGGTCTCTGGGATCTTCAATGTGCAGTCCACACATTGGTCTCTGAGATCTTCACTGTGCAGTCCATTGGGGTCCACACATTGGTCTCCGGGATCTTCACTGTGCAGTCCACTGGGGTCCAAACATTGGTCTCTGGGATCTTTACTGTGCAGTCCATTGGGGTCCACACATTGGTCTCCGGGATCTTCACTGTGCAGTCCATTGGGGTCCACACATTGGTCTCCGGGATCTTCACTGTGCAGTCCACTGGGGTCCACACATTGGTCTCCGGGATCTTCACTGTGCAGTCCACTGGGGTCCACACATTGGTCTCCGGGATCTTCACTGTGCAGTCCACTGGGGTCCACACATTGGTCTCCGGGATCTTCACTGTGCAGTCCACTGGGGTCCACACATTGGTCTCTGGGATCTTCACTGTGCAGTCCATTGGGATTCAAACATCGTTCTCTAAGATCTTTGCTGTGTGGCCCACTGGGGTCCGAACATCAGTTTCTGGGGTCTTCACAGTGCAGCTCACTGGGGTCCACACACTGGTCTCTGGGATCTTCACTGTGCTGTCCACTGGGATGCAAACATTGGTCTCTGACTAAGAAGCCCACTAGGGTCAAAACATCATTCTCTGAGATCTTTACTGTCTAGTCCGCTGGGGTGCAAACAATGGCTTCTGACATCTTTGTTGTGTAGCCCACTGGAGTTCAATTATTGGTCTCTGAGATGTTCCCTGTGCAGCCCACAATGGTCCAAACATCTGCTTCTGAGATCTTTGCTGTGCGGCCCACTGAGGTCTAAACATTGGTCTCCGGGATCTTCACTGTGCAGCCGACTGGGGTCCACACATTTGTCTCTGGGATCTTCACTGTGCAGCCCACTGGGGTCCAAACAATGGCCACTGAGATCTTTGTTGTGTACACCATAGGGATGCAAACATTGGTCTCTGACTAAGAAGCCCACTAGGGTCAAAACTCCATTCTGAGATCTTCACCATCTAGTCTGCTAGGTTGCAAACAATGGCCACTGACATCTTCGCTGTGTAGCCCACTGGGGTCTGAACAACTGCTTCTGAGATCTTCCCTTTGTGGCCTACTGGGGTCTAAACATCGGCTGCTGCAGAACTCTCATGGCCAAGCAGAAGTATTCATGGGTCTTCTTCCACACATGCCCACCCCAATCTCCACTCACCCCCATGAACAGCCCATCTATGGTGCTCTCCAGTAGCCTCTCTATAGGAATGAATGTAGAGAAGGAAGAGGCCGGCTGGGAGATATCGGCACCGGAGGTAAATATATGGGCCCCAGCAGGACACACGGTGCAGATCTTGGAGGAACGGGAAGAGGTAAGTATGATGCCGCGTACACACGACCGTTTTTAATGTCATGGGAAAAACGACGTTTTTCTCGACGTGATTATTCTCAAGCCTGCCTTGCCTACACACTATCGTGAAAAAAAATGCTTGAGTAAAGCGCGGTGACGTACAACACGTACGACGGCACTATAAAGGGGAAGTTCCATTCGGATGGCGCCACCCTTTGGGATGCTTTTGCTGATTTCGTATTACCGTGTGTTAGTAAAAGTTTGGTGAGAGACGATTCGCGCTTTTCAGCCTCGTGCTCTTCAGTCCGTTACAGCGTGACGAATGTGCTATCTCCATTACGAACGCTAATTTTACCAGAACGAGCGCTCCCGTCTCATAACTTGCTTCTGAGCATGCGTGGTTTTTATCCCGTCGTTAAAGCCTACACGCGACAGTTTTTCACGACGAGAAAAACAACGACATTAAAAACGACCAGAAAAAATAGAGCAGGTTCTAAATTTTTAATGCCCATTTTTCTGGAGCCCACACACGATCGTTTTTCACGACCAATTAAAAAAATGGCATGTTTCTTGTCATGAAAAACGGTCGTGTGTACGCGGCCTTAGGCTTTCTACATTTAAAGGAGAATGGTACAAGAAGTCAATGTTCTCTATATCAATCATCCGATCGACCTCCTCCTTTCTATCACTCTGGACCCTCCAACGCTTCTCCTTACAGCTGGGCAGGTAGATCTCCCGCTACTCACACTGGTTCAAAACGCTGGGTAGTCCCCCGTAAAATCCGTTTGTCTGACGTCCATGGACTGACACAGCTGGATACTGTAAACGTGTGGGTATATGTCCCTGCTCGCAGGAGAAGATCGCCCGGACGTATTGCTATATACAATGGCAGCGCCAGCTTCACTCACAGCCTGAGAGTCGCACTCTGGGCGCCGTGTGCGGCTGACGTCATCGGAGTGCGACTCTCAGGCTGTGAGTGAAGCTGGCGCTGCCATTGTATATAGCAATATGTCCGGGCGATCTTCTCCTGCGAGCAGGGACATATACCCACACGTTTACAGTATCCAGCTGTGTCAGTCCATGGACGTCAGCCCAGCGTTTTGAACCAGTGTGAGTAGCAGGAGATCTACCTGCCCAGCTGTAAGGAGAAGCGTTGGAGGGTCCAGAGTGATAGAAAACAGGAGGTCGATCGGAAGATTGATTTACAGCGCCTGTTTTTTTCAGCCACCTGGTGAGTAGGAACCCCTAAGGGGCAACGCTTATAAGGAAGGAGGATTGTGGGGCTGTGAATACAGTGGAAGCTACAGCGAGATAAGAAGATCAGGCTTCACAGACCACCCCTTTAGAAGTTGGGACATCATTATCCTTGCCACCAGAACTCTATTGAGCTGCTTTATATTTATATGTAGCGGGTATTTACTTTCCCGGGGAAAACTTTTAAATTTCTACGGTGACACCAGTGGTGTATCTCCGGCGGTCCACCGGGTGGCGCTGTCACTTTGGGCCGACGGACGAGTCATTGCTGTGTCGAATCCCTTTTTGTCTTTCTTCGGCAGCCGTGTGGTGGGGCGGAGAACCCGCTACGCATGCCGGGGGAAGGTATAAAAGGGGGCCGGCCATTTTGTCACGGGGTTCGTTGTCCCAGGCACCTTCAGCCTGCGGACGGAGTTCGTGTTTGTCCTCTGGGCGGACTAGGCCTAGAGGACCACCGGAGGTCGTGTTTCACCTCAGGCACCTTTAGCCTGGGGTGAGGTACTCAGTCGGCGGTCCGGAGCTCAGTGCCCAACACTGAATTCCGCGAGGGAAGGATCCTAGGGTGCTCCGGAGGTGGACGCCTGAATCCGAGGTGGACGTAATGGACCGGGAAGAGCTCCTCATCTGAAGACCCTGTTGCAGCATACTGCCGGTGACGGGTGAGCCTCTTGTCGGAGACCGTCCGGAAGGTGAATTTCCCTCGTGCGGAGACCATTGCCCACTCTTTGGAGGAGAGTGGAGGAAAGAACTTGTGTCTGGGCCTATATACACATTCACACCTCATGTTCTGTTTGTAAGCAAGTAAGTCCATGCTATGTCCGAATAAAGGACTGTTGGACTTGCAACGGTGTGAGACTCGTTTCCTGGCAGATGACTCCTGGAGGGAGGACCCGATACACAATGCAGGCCCCAAGGTAAAGAACTTCTGCTAATACCACTTATACACCTGTGGTGGAGGCCTGGCGTAGCGGCCGCACTCCCTTTCCTATCATACCCCTAGACCAGAGACATTGTGAGCGAGAACTTTAATAGAGGGGATTGGGAGTGTGGGAGCCGAACAAGCCCGCTACATATATATAGAGTTTTATTTATTTCTTTATTCACTCTTATGGACTTCCATATGATAGAGTTGTCTATTATGACCACTAAGCGCTGCTTCAGTAATTGACAAGTTCACTTGTTATAGTTTACTATTTTTTGTTTGTGGATGTGTGTGAACTGCGCACTTTATATAGCGGCTGCTGACCTTTTAATATAAATGTCATATGGTAACATTTGGTGATATCTGCTAAAGATAATTCATTAAGACCATAGCGCTGAGATAGTGGAAGAAGGCCTTGAACTTCACTATTGTTTGGATGTTCTCTATAGACTGCCATTGTTGTCATGTAAAGATAATTTATGTCTTGTTACCTCCATGATAAAAAATGATGTCAATAAGGCAATGGAGATCTTCAGAAATAGTTCCCTCCCCCCCATGAACCACCATCATTTCCCACCACTCACCTTCTCCAATGGCCACAAGTAAAACTCTTCCACCTCTCCGTCACCCACGCTGGGCTGGAAGGACTCGGGAACCTCCAGGTCAAAGACAAACTGACACTCCAGGCAGATCCCCTCCCCCTCCTCATAGGCATAGCTGAAATATGGGAGAGATTATCACCACATCAGTTCAATCGTCTGCATGGACCTCCATACACATCACAATCTATACCAGCCTTTCTCAACCTTTTTACCCCAGAGGAACCCTTAAAATAATTTTCAGATCTCGGGGAACCCCTGATAAAACCCATTTATTGGGGGTCAGTGGGAACAATGCCCCTTACTTTGGTGGTCAGTGAGAAGAATGCCCTTTTTTACAGTGGTGGTAAGAATGGCGCCCTTTACAGAGAGCTATAAAGATCATTGGTGTCATATCACGGGCTCCTCCAAGTGGCATTGGCTCAGAACTATGTAGGCACCATCAAACAGGAGGTAAATCAGCCACAGCTCAAGGAACCCCTAGCCACCTCTGGGGGAACCCTGGCTGATCTATACAATCATCTGCATGGTGAGCTGGGGCAGGTGGCTCCTCTCCCCATCAACAAATTGCTGTAGTGAAGCTTGAACTCCCAGCTGAAGCGCTGACAACCAGACAGAGGGTCCAAGACCTCTACCCCACACCTGCTGCAGTTCTGGGGGGCCCAGGGTGATAAGGTGTTAGTTCTAACAGTCAGCCAGAGCGGAGGAAGCTGTCCTCCCTCTCCAGCAGCAGATCCACCTTTTTAGGAGAGCGAGGTGGTCGCCCTCAATCCCTAGTGGCAGATTCACAGTCCAGGAGCGGAGGAAGCCGCCCTCCCTCCGCAAAAGTCAGTCAGAGCGGAGGATGTGGGGTCCCCAGCTGCAGCGCTGGCAACAGGGCAGAGTGCTACCAACCTCTGCCTAGCACTTACAGTGTCTCCAAGGTGCCGGGGCAGTTGGCCCCTCTCCCCAGCATCATACCGAGCCCCAGAACAGTAATGTGACGGGAGTCACTTTTGGGCACAGGGTGACTGAGAAAATATGTCTTAGATTACTTAAAATGGGACAGTCATATTTATCCACAATATCTCCCAGGATAGATGTAAAGACTATTCTTGGTTTGTTTGATTCTGAACTCAACATGTTAGTTGGGAGAGCCGATCACATTGTCCTCTGTACAATGTAGGAGACGGGCCGACTCCTGCTGGAGCTCCTGCTATTGTGAGAAGGTGTCCTGTGTGTATTCTTATGATAATGTATCATCTACTGTGTGAAGCTCGGTGACAACAAGTCTGACCCGTAGTGAAATCCTGATTTATCATAACAATGACCAGGAGGGCTGCTTTAAGGGATTAGTTAATTAGCTCATGTTAATTTGTTACAGGTGTATTGTTAGAGTAATATGAGCAGGAGGGGGGAACCTCCTCTTCTACTGTATATAAGACTTGTATTCCTTTCAATAAAGAGTCTGATTCCTGCTTGACCCTCAATACAGAGCCTCGTCTCGTACTTGGGGGGAGAATTATTCGTATGGGTTTCTTTTTCGGCTGATTGGGGTGTCCGGTAGCTGCCTTTGTGTTCGGAAATGGAATGTCCTAAATGGCTTTAACCCCTTTCATACTCAGGGGGGCCGTTTCAGGTAGAAAAAATAGTGCGGAGGGGACAAGGGAGTCCCCGGAAAGCAAAAAATGGCGGTTCATCATAGGCTTAAGGTACAAAAATATGAAAGGCTTTATTTGGGGTGGGGGTTACATAGACATTAAATATCAAGCATATGTGAGGAGAACAATGTGTCCGATTCAACACAATATATCTCACAATACTTAACCATTTACCGTATATACTCGAGTATAAGCCGACCCGAATATAAGCCGAGGCACCTAATTTTACCACAAAAAACTGGGAAAACGTATTGACTTGAGCATAAGCCTAGGGTGTCCATGTGCATGCCTCACTGTGTCCATGCCTCACTGTGCCCATGCCTCACTGTGCCCATGCCTCACTGTGCCCATGACTAGACTGACGTTTAACATTGGAGTCTATGGAAGGGGTGCCCGGCTTTGAAAAATGGGTGCTCCCCGGCTATAGGTCCCTCAGACAACAAACTTTGCACACTTGTAGAGGAAGAGTGGGGCTATATGTGTGCCAAGTTTGGGGTCCATGGGATCTACGACCGGCCAGTACCAGGTCCCCAATATCACTGATAAAATGACCGTTTAACATGGGAGTCTATGGAAGGGGTGCCCGGGTTTGAAAAATCGGTGCTCCCTGGTTGTAGGTCCCCCAGACAACAAACTTTACACACTTGTGGAGGAAAAGTGGGGCTACATGTGTGCCAAGTTTGGGGTCCATGGGACCCACAGTCGGCCGGTACCGGGTCCCCAAAGTCCGGGAGATCAGGCGCAAAAAAAGGGATTTTTATAACAGCTTACCTGTAAAATCCTTTTCTTGGAGTACATCACGGGACACAGAGCGACTTAGTCATTACTAATGGGTTATATAGATTACCTTCAGGTGTTGGCACTGGCCAATTTCAAACCGGAAGTACCCTCCCCTATATAAGCCCCTCCCATCCGGGAGCACCTCAGTTTTGTAGCCAAGCAATAAGTGTCCCAAAAAGAGGGGTGGGAGCTCTGTGTCCCGTGATGTACTCCAAGAAAAGGATTTTACAGGTAAGCTGTTATAAAAATCCCTTTTTCTTTTTCGTACATCACGGGACACAGAGCGACTTAGTCATTACTAATAGGACGTCCCAAAGCAATGCCAAATGAGGGGAGGGATACATAAGCTGGGCGCCATCAGGCATGAGGATCTTTTGCGGCCTGCAACACACTGCGCCCAAAGGCGACATCCTCCTGACTTCTAACGTCTACCTGGTAGAATCTAGTAAACGTGTGTACTGAAGACCATGTTGCGGCCTTACAGATTTGAGCCAGGGAGGCCTGGTGATGCACTGCCCATGAAGTTCCAACTGCTCTCGTGGAGTGCGCCCTAACTTTGAACGGAGGCGGTCTCCTTTTCAAGCCATAGGCTTGTATTATGACCTGTCGAATCCACTTGGCTAACGTGGATTTTGATGCTGCCTGACCCTTTTTAGGGCCTTCCGGCAGAATAAACAAAGTATCCGTTCTGCGAATCTGAGCAGTGGCTTTTAGATAAGCTTTAACTGCTCTTACTACATCCAAGGAATGTAATAACTTTTCCTCTACCGAGCTAGGTTTGGGGAAAAAAGAAGGAAGAACCACATCTTGGTTCAAATGAAACCTCGATACCACCTTAGGAAGAAAGGCTGGATGAGGACGTAATACTACTCTGTCCTTATGGACAACCAGATATGGCTCCTTACAGGACATAGCGGCTAATTCCGATACTCTTTTAGCCGAACAAATGGCTACTAGAAAAATCAATTTCCTGGTGAGAAGAACCAAGGAAATGTGTTGCAATGGTTCAAACGGTTGTTTCTGTAGAACTGACAGAACCAGGTTTAAGTCCCATGGACATATGGGAATATTAACCGGAGGACTAATACGCATCACTCCTTGTATGAAAGCTTTGACTAGTGAATGCGAAGCCAAGGGCCTTTGAAAAAATATTGACAAGGCCGAAATCTGACCCTTGATAGTACTCAAGGCCAGCTTCCTATCTACAGCCCACTGTAGGAAGTCCAAAATCCTCCCTATCACGTACTTACGTGGATGCCATTTCTTGGCCTCACACCACTTAATTTACGCTTTCCAGATCCTATAATAGATCTGCCTGGATACCGGCTTCCTGGCATTGATCATGGTAGATACCACAGAATTAGAGAGCCCTCTCTTTTTCAGAATGTGGGCTTCAATAGCCAGGCCGTCAAACCTAGGGCTGGTAAGGAAGGGTGGTATATCGGTCCTTGCGAAAGCAGGTCCGGACGATGTGGGAGGGTCCAAGGACTCCTCACTGACATTTTTACAATCTCCGCGTACCATGCCCTTCGGGGCCACGCTGGAGCCACCAGAATCACTGGTTTCTTTTCTACCCTGATTCTGCGGATTAATCGCGGTAACAATTGTGGCGGTGGGAATGCATATATCAGCTTGAACTGATCCCAAGGGAACACTAGGGCATCCGAGCCGCAAGCTAGAGGATCCCTTGTGCGAGACACAAACCTGTCCACCTTTGCGTTGAATCTGGATGCTAGCAGATCTACATCCGGTGTTCCCCACCGCTGGCATATTGCCTGGAAAACCTCGGGGTGAAGAGACCATTCCCCCGGGCATAATGGTTGGCGACTTAAAAAGTCCGCTCTCCAATTTTCCACTCCTGGGATGAAAACCGCGGATATGGCTGGGACATATTTTTCTGCCCACTCCAGGATGCAATTTGCTTCCCTCTGGGCTGCACGACTCCTGGTGCCACCCTGGTGATTGATATATGCCACTACTGTGGCATTGTCTGATTGAATTCTGACAGGGGACCCTTGGAGTTTGGATGTCCATGCTACTAGGGCATACCGGGCTGCTCGTATCTCTAAGAGATTGATGGGCAGGGCCTTTTCTGCTTCTGACCACTTGCCCTGGAGAGACCATTGCTCCAGTACTGCCCCCCAGCCTATGAGGCTGGCATCTGTAGTGACTACCTTCCAAGAAACCGGACTGAAGGGTTTCCCTTTTTCCAGATTCTGGGGCACCAACCACCAACGGAGGCTCTTGCGAACGGAAGGGGACAGGGACATTGGTAAGTCTAAAGCCTGAACTTTTTTGTTCCAGGCTGACAGTATGGCCCTTTGCAAATTCCTTGAATGGAATTGACCGTAGGGTACTGCTTCGAATGAAGCCACCATTTTTCCCAGCAGCCTCATGCAGAGGCGTATGGATGGTTTTCTTTTTGTACCCACTAAGTGGGTCAAATCTTTTAAAGACGGCACCTTCTCTGGAGGTAAGAAAATCTTTCTCTGATTTGAATCCAGCCTTAGCCCAAAGTATTCCAGACTTTTGACTGGTCTTAGAGCTGACTTGTCCCGGTTGATAATCCAACCGTGATATTCCAGATACTTGATTGTCTTGTGAATAGCTACTTCCAGCTTTTCCACTGAGTGGTCTATTAGTAGCAGGTCGTCTAGATATGCCATTATCGTTACACCCTGTGTTCTTAGATTGGCCAATAATGGGGCCAGAATTTTTGTGAACACTCGTGGTGCTGTGGCCAGACCGAAAGGTAAGGCTCTGAACTGAAAATGGCGCCCTTCTACTGCAAAGCGTAGAAATTTCTGGTGGGCCGGAAAGATGGGAATATGCAGATAAGCATCCTTTATGTCGATCGAGGCTAACCATTCCTGCCCTTGTAGGGCGGTGGCCACCGATCGGATCGACTCCATCCGAAAAGTCCTGATATTTAGGAACTTGTTTAGCCCTTTTAGATTTAATATGGGCCTCACGTCCCCATTTGGTTTGGGGACTGTGAAAAGGTTCGAGTAAAACCCAAATCCGCTTTCTTCCAGGGGAACCTTCATGATTACACCTTGGAGGAATAGTTGTTCTAGTGCCAGAAGGAGGGATCCTCTCTTCTGGGGATCTCTTGGCACGTTTGACCTCATAAATTGGGCAGGAGGAATGTCTTTTAACTCCAGCCTGTATCCCAGACTTACTGCGGAGAGCACCCATCTGTCTCTGATGGTGTCCCGCCAAGTCTCTGTGAACAACTGAAGTCTTCCCCCCACCCGATTGAGTGGGGGCAAGCCTTCATGACTTGGGGGGAGGTTTTGTACCTCTCTTGACCCAGGGTTTCTTGTTACCCTGTGATTGTCCCTGATTTCTGCCCCCTGAATTTGACCGCGGAGGCCGTCGGAACTGCTTCACAGCCGATGTGCCCGAGACTGGAGAAGTAGGCCTCTTAAAAGAAGGACTTCTACCCTTGTTCTTAACCGGTAAGAGTGAACTTTTACCGGCAGAAATTTTCTGGATATATTTGTCCAGATCTTCTCCAAATAAGCGTTCTCCATGAAATGGGAAGCTAACCAGCAGTTTTTTACAGGGAGCTTCAGCAGACCAGTTTTTGAGCCACAGAAGCCTACGCATATGTACTATAGACAGCGTAAAGCGGGAGGCCTGTTGGATTGTATCCTTTATGGCGTCCACCGCAACACAAGGCTCTAGGCAGGTCAGCTAGGGCAAGAGCCTGCTGATCTGGTAAGTCCCTTAAGACTTGTCTCAACTGATCCTTCACTGCTTGGCAGACTCCAATCGCTGCTACCGCAGGTTGTGTCACCATGCTTGCTGTAGAGAAAGCAGATTTTAGTAAAGACTCCAATTTTTTATCTATTGGGTCTTTGAACATTGGAACATTATCTACTGGACATGTCAGTGATTTGTTCACAGAAGAGATGGTTGTGTCCACTGTAGGGACCCTCCATTTTCTTATGAACTTATCCTCCATGGGATAGATCACCGGAAATCTCTTGGGGGGAGCAAATATTTTATCAGGATGCTCCCAATCCTGGTAAATAAGCCCTTCTAATAAAGGGTGGATTGGGAAGGAACAGACAGCCTGGGGAGCTCTTAGCGACCCCAGCGAGGAAACCGTAGTGGTTGATGGTTCCGCAAGAGACATTTTAAATGCTGATCGGACCATGTTAGTCAGAGACTGAACCCATAATCTTTCAGCCTGAGATGCTGAGAAAGGTTCTTCCACTGTTGATTCCTCCATAACTGAATCAACCTCATCCTGATCCCCTTCAGGTAGGTCGATCTCTGTGTGGGGCTGTTCCTCCACTAACAGGCACTCTGAAGGAGGAGACGGAGATCGGACGCGCTTTTCCTGTGACAGGGAAGCAGCGATCAATGCTGTTAATCTCTCTTACAATCCTCCCAGAGTTGAGGATAAAACCTCCTCTGTTATATATACAGGAGCAGGTGGACTGGGGACAGCCGCAGCACCAGGCATTCCTGCGGGGTTTCTACGGCTACTGACCTCTGAATTCTCAGGGGAGATTGGTGCAGTACAAGCATGCCCAATATCCTCAGAGCCCGATGGAGACCCCTTTGGCTTCCTGGAAGACTTATTTCCGGAGCGTCTGGACGACATATCCTATAAGCACAAAGCTGAGGTATTCCCGTCGTCATACACTAATTTTTGCTGGTAATAGTCTAACACAGTTGCTGCTATATACCAGCTGGTGTCCACTAAAGTGCCTTTCTATGGGGATGCCTGTATCAACCGCCTCTGTGTGCCACTGTTTGTTGCTAGCTCTGTTTGCATCCAGCTGACACTTGTACTGTGTCTTTTAACCATGCTGGGACGCCTGCACATGCGCAGAAGCGCCGCGGCGCGCATCGAGCGTCATCCACCCGCCCCGCCCCTTTTTTTTCATAGGAGGCGCGTACACGCGCCCGCGCGCGCACCCGTGCGCTATTGGCGCCCTTTTCGAAATCAAACAGGGACTAGGAGCCAGGGCCCTTTTTGCCGGAGGGCCTGTGCGGTGGATGAGCGCAGCAACAGGGCAGAGGAAGTGGATTCCCACAGAGAAACTTACCAACTGCCTGGATCTTTTGACTTGAGAAAACCAAAGATCCACATGACAAGAAAAATGGACTACAGCGGCCTCTAGTGGTTTAACACAGGTACCGCGGTCCCCTTTTTTTTTTTTTTTTCTTGACTACTATTAAAATTTTACATTTTCAGTAGTTACAGGCAAACACAGATATTTAGCGGGAATACCGTTAGGTAACAGACAGAAAGACAAATTAGGCTTGGGGGTCCCCCAATAGAACCAAGTCCCTGGGGGCCCCCACTTACCTGATCCCCGCCGCAGGACTTTGTTTGGTCCACAGAAGTCCAAACTTCACCTATCACGGCAGGCATTGTAATTAAACCTTCAGGGACCGGGTTCCCAAGGATTCCACTCCCCTGGACCTGTATAGCACCCTGCACAGACAACATCTTGGTCGTGGGTATGACCAGAGCTCTGGATCCCAGGGTCCAGCCCTCCTAAGAGAAGCATTACAGGCAAAACCCTGCTCTTCTCTGCAAGGCCCGGGTACCGACCGTTTAGCTATGAAGCTTTTTTGGTGGGATCCGGAACAGCTTACTAAGGCCCAAAAGAACCTGTACGCAAGCCCAGTGAAAACACATGTTACTCTTTGGCCAACACCTTAGACACTGGCAAAAAACTGAGGTGCTCCTGGATGGGAGGGGCTTATATAGGGGAGGGTACTTCCGGTTTGGAATTGGCCAGTGCCAACACCTGAAGGTAATCTATATAACCCATTAGTAATGACTAAGTCGCTCTGTGTCCCGTGATGTACGAAAAAGAAAGGTGACTCGAGTATAAGCCGAGGGGGGCATTTTTTTGAGCACAAAAAAAAGTGCTGAAAAACTCGGCTTATACTCGAGTATATACGGTAAGTAAAAAACATGCTGCAGCGAATAGAAATAAAAAATGCAGAGCGCTCTGACAGGCATCAAAAAATTGCAAGCTCCATTTATCCAGAAAAAGAAAACACCGCAAAACAGTCTATGATGTGCTATTAGATGAATGTGGGATTTGGTGGTATTGGTATTTGATAAAAAAGCACATGTACACATCCGGAGTATTTGGCACAGTTGTTCATGTGAATAGTGAATCAAACCAGTCCAAAATTCAAACACACAGACCCACAGAGTTCTCAGAGTCATCAGCAGCCTCCAAACACTTGTATTGTTTTAACCATCTATATACTGAAAATGCAGGGCTCCAGACACTGGGTGTCTCTAAATCATAGGGCATGCACAGCAGGTTCTCAGACTCCTTATATTAGATAGTTCAGGGGTCTCCATACTTTTCAAGCAAAGGGCCAGATGATGGTCTTTCAGACTTCAGGGGGGCCGGATTCTGACCAGTCGGGGTAGAAAATTCCCTAGGGCCGAGCATCAGTGAGAATAAACATGGCCCCAGTGTTGGTGGGCAGTAAGAGGAGGAATAGTGTAGTCTAAGAGATAGTGCCCCATTGTTGGTGCCATTGGGAGGAATAGTGCCTCATATCGTTGGGAGCAATACTGCCCCAAGGGCCGGATGAAGGCTAGCAAAGGGCCACATCCGGCCCTCGGGCCGCAGTTTGGAGACCCCTGAGATAGTTCATTCAAGTCCTTTGACCTGCCCGGAATGAGTGAAGAAGGTTTCACACTGCACTGGGACTACAGACGTCCATTAAACCTCCATGGAGGAGAGAGGATTTAAGGTAGAAGGTAGCGAACGGTTGCCCCCGGCTGGGCTCTCACCATATCAGTCGCTCGATAGTCCTCTTACCGGGAACCGTTTAGATTTCTGTCCCACCTCTACTGGGCCGTGGGCAGCTGTGTGCCAGCTTCAGGCAGCCCTCAGAGCGGCACCACACTGCTAGATTCTCCAGTGGATACTCCAAGGGGAAATCCCTTGTGGTGTGCCGGTGACCGGTCAGGTATGCAGGAGGGAAGTCTGGAACACAGCGTTGGATCAGTATGGGCAGAAGTGAGCTGTAAATAGCAGTGCCCTGAGTGTAGCCAATTACAGCAAGGAAGTCCTTTGCATTGCTGGATTGGAGGGCAAAATTGAAGGCTGCTTACTGGCTCTACGTAGCCTGTGCAGAGCCAGTAAGCAGGCTTCAATTTTGCCCCACCCCAAATAAAGCCTTTCATATTTTTGTACCTTAAGCAGTTGTTGACCCGCCATTTTTTGCTTTCCGGGGACTCCCTTGTCCCCTCCACACTATTTTTTCTACATAGCTTTTTTGCTTTCATGGGCAGGTATCCGTTCAGCTTTGGCGAATCGGCCCGGTACTTTAATTAATTATTTAGACTATTTTCATAGGAAGCGTGGATTCTAGGATTCTTTTAATCTTCTATTGTGCCTTTACAGGTAAACACCGCCCAGCTAAAGCGCTGGCTGCTGGACAGAGATTCCACGACCACGAGATTCCACGACCTCTGTCCCACACCTACCTATTCCCAGCGGCCAAGAATGGAGATTATCTGGACTATGTGGGTTCACTGTGCCCGAATAACGCATGTCCAGACCAGGTGAAGGTCTGGGACTTTGTTAGTTCACTTTGAATGGGGGGAGAAATGTGACAGACCTAGCCGGGACAGAGGCTTCTGGAGGGGACTGCAGGGTAGCCTCTTGCCTACTGACTATGGGCTCCTCTGGTTTTTGAGGGGACTCTATTCTTTGGGAGGTGTGTGCCTGGGGGACCCTTGGAGTGGTTTTGCTTCAGATTCGAGTCCATGTCTCCTTGAAAACACACAGACTCTGGGAATATAGGACCTGGATAGATACAGATTTGGGGATTCAGGCCACCACCCCCTCCCCCCCCCCCCAGACTCAGAATAGATGTTAATATAATCAGCTTAAATGAACCTGATAATGGGGTTTAATCTGTTTATTAAGGTGTCTTTCACTCATGGTATAATCTCGCTATTGTGTGCCTCCTAGGTGTGCATTCCCATTGGTAATTGGGTCACCTATTGTTTCTGTCTGTCTGCTATTCCTCTTGGACATGTGATTAGCTGACTGTTAATTAGATCATTAGGGATGAGCCCGATGTTCCCCTGTTCGCCAAATAGTGAACAATTTGGGGTGCTCGCGAAAAATTCGAAAGCCACAAAACACCCTTTAAAAGTCTATGGGAGAAATCAAAAGTGCTAATTTTAAAGGCTTATATGCAAGTTATTATCATAAAAAGTGTTTGGGGACCCGGGTCCTGCCCCAGGAGAGATGTATCAATGCAAAAAAAGGTTTTAAAAACTGCCGTTTTTTCGGGAGCAGTGAAATATTCCTTTAAATTTCATACCTGGGGGGGGGGGGGGGGTGTATAGTATGCCTGTAAAGTAGTGCATGTTTCCCGTGCTTAGAACAGTCCCTGCACAAAAACAGGATTTTTATAACAGCTTACCTGTAAAATCCTTTTCTTGGAGTACACCACGGGACACAGAGCCAGTCATTACATAATGGGTTAAGGGTCACCAGTGGTGATTGGACACTGGCACAACCAATTGAATGCAGTTCCCCTCCATATAACCCCTCCCATCAGGGGAGTACCTCAGTTTTTGTAGTAAAGCAGTAAGGTTCCCATAAGAAGGGGGGGACCTCTGTGTCCCGTGATGTACTCCAAGAAAAGGATTTTACAGGAAAGCTGTTATAAATAAAGGGATTTTTATAACAGCTTACCTGTAAAATCCTTTTCTTGGAGTACATCACGGGACACAGAGCGGCATAGTCATTACTATGTGGGTTATATAGATTACCTTCAGTTGCTGGCACTGGCAACTTCCAAACCGGAAGTACCCTCCCCTATATAAGCCCCTCCCATCCGGGAGTACCTCAGTTTTGTAGCCAAGCAATAAGTGTCCCAAAAAGAGGGGTGGGAGCTCTGTGTCCCGTGATGTACTCCAAGAAAAGGATTTTACAGGTAAGCTGTTATAAAAATCCCTTTTTCTTTTTCGTACATCACGGGACACAGAGCGACTTAGTCATTACTAATGGGACGTCCCAAAGCAATGCCAAATGAGGGGAGGGATACATAAGCTGGGCGCCATCAGGCATGAGGATCTTTTGCGGCCTGCAACACACTGCGCCCAAAGGCGACATCCTCCTGACTTCTAACGTCCACCTGGTAGAACCTAGTAAACGTGTGTACTGAAGACCATGTTGTGGCCTTACAGACTTGAGCCAGGGAGGCATGGTGATGCACTGCCCATGAAGTTCCAACTGCTCTTGTGGAGTGCGCCCTAACTTTGAACGGAGGCGGTCTCCTTCTCAAGCCATAGGCTTGCATAATGACCTGTTGAATCCACTTGGCTAAAGTAGATTTTTGATGCTGCCTGACCCTTTCTGGGGCCTTCCGGCAGAATAAACAAAGTATCCGTTCTGCGAATCTGAGCAGTGGCTTTTAGATAAGCTTTAACTGCTCTTACTACATCCAAGGAATGTAATAACTTTTCCTCTACCGAACTAGGTTTGGGGAAAAAAGAAGGAAGAACCACATCTTGGTTCAAATGAAACCTCGATACCACCTTCAGAAGAAAGGTTGGATGAGGACGTAACACTACTCTGTCCTTATGGATAACCAGATATGGCTCCTTACAGGACATAGCTGCTAATTCCGACACTCTTTTAGCCGAATAAATGGCTACTAGAAAAATCAATTTCCTGGTGAGAAGAACCAAGGAAATATGCTGTAATGGTTCAAATGGTTGTTTCTGTAGAACCGACAGAACCAAGTTTAGATCCCATGGACATATGGGAATATTAACCGGAGGACTAATACGCATCACTCCTTGTATAAAGGCTTTGACTAGTGAATGCGAAGCCAAGGGCCTCTGAAAAAATATTGACAAGGCCGAAATCTGACCCTTGATAGTACTCAAGGCCAGCTTCCTATCTACAGCCCATTGTAGGAAGTCTAGAATCCTACCTATTACGTACTTACGTGGATGCCATTTCTTGGCCTCACACCATGTAATGTACGCCTTCCAGATCCTATAATAGATCTGCCTGGATACCGGCTTCCTGGCATTGATCATGGTAGATACCACAGGATTAGAGAGCCCTCTCTTTTTTAGAATGTGGGCTTCAATAGCCAGGCCGTCAAACCTAGGGCTGGTAAGGAAGGGTGGTATATCGGTCCTTGCGACAGCAGGTCCGGACGATGTGGGAGGGTCCAAGGACTCCTCACTGACATTTTTACAATCTCCGCGTACCATGCCCTTCGGGGCCACGCTGGAGCCACCAGAATCACTGGTTTCTTTTCTACCCTGATTCTGCGGATTAATCGCGGTAACAATTGTGGCGGTGGGAATGCATATATCAGCTTGAACTGATCCCAAGGGAACACTAGGGCATCCGAGCCGCAAGCTAGGGGATCCCTTGTCCGAGAGACAAACCTGTCCACCTTTGCGTTGAATCTGGATGCTAGCAGATCTACATCCGGTGTTCCCCACCGCTGGCATATTGCCTGGAAAACCTCGGGGTGAAGCGACCATTCCCCCGGGCATAATTGCTGGCGACTTAAAAAGTCCGCTCTCCAATTTTCCACTCCTGGGATGAAAACCGCGGATATGGCTGGGACATATCTTTCTGCCCATTCCAGGATGCAATTCGCTTCCCTCTGGGCTGCACGACTCCTGGTGCCACCCTGGTGATTGATATATGCCACTGCTGTGGCATTGTCTGATTGAATTCTGACAGGGGACCCTTGGAGTTTGGATGTCCATGCTACTAGGGCATACCGGGCTGCTCGTATCTCTAAGAGATTGATGGGCAGGGCCTTCTCTGCTTCTGACCACTTGCCCTGGAGAGACCATTGCTCCAGTACTGCCCCCCCAGCCTATGAGGCTGGCATCTGTAGTGACCACCTTCCAAGAAACCGGACTGAAGGGTTTCCCTTTTTCCAGATTCTGGGGCACCAACCACCAATGGAGGCTCTTGCGAACGGAAGGGGACAGGGACATTGGTAAGTCTAAAGCCTGAACTTTTTTGTTCCAGGCTGACAGTATGGCCCTCTGCAAGTTCCTTGAATGGAATTGACCGTAGGGTACCGCTTCGAATGAAGCCACCATTTTTCCCAGCAGCCTCATGCACAGGCGTATGGATGGTTTTCTTTTTGTACCCACTAAGTGGGTCAAATCTTTTAAAGACGACACCTTTTCTGGAGGTAAGAAAATCTTTCTCTGATTTGAATCCAGCCTTAGCCCTAAGTATTCCAGACTTTTGACTGGTCTTAGAGCTGACTTGTCCCGGTTGATAATCCAACCGTGATATTCCAGATACTTGATTGTCTTGTGAATAGCTACTTCCAGCTTTTCCACTGAGTGGTCTATTAGTAGCAGGTCGTCTAGATATGCCATTATCGTTACACCTTGTGTTCTTAGATTGGCCAATAGTGGGGCCAGAACCTTTGTGAACACTCGTGGTGCTGTGGCCAGACCGAAAGGTAAGGCTCTGAACTGAAAATGGCGCCCTTCTACTGCAAAACGTAGAAATTTCTGGTGGGCCGGAAAGATGGGAATATGCAGATAAGCATCCCTTATGCCGATCGAGGCTAACCATTCCTGCCCTTGTAGGGTGGTGGCCACCGATCGGATCGACTCCATCCGAAAAGTCCTGATATTTAGGAACTTGTTTAGCCCTTTTAGATTTAATATGGGCCTCACGTCCCCATTTGGTTTGGGGACTGTGAAAAGGTTCGAGTAAAACCCGAATCCGCTTTCTTCCAGGGGAACCTTCATGATTACACCTTGGAGCAATAGTTGTTCTAGTGCCAGAAGGAGGGATCCTCTCTTCTGGGGATCGCTTGGCACGTTTGACCTCATAAATTGGGCAGGAGGAGTGCCTTTTAACTCCAGCCTGTATCCCAGACTTACTGCGGAGATCACCCATCTGTCTCTGATGGTGTCCCGCCATGGTCTCTGTGAACAACTGAAGTCTTCCCCTCACCCGATTGAGTGGGGGCAACGCTTCATGCCTTGGGGGGAGGTTTTGTACCTCTCTTGATCCAGGGCTTCTTGTTACCCTGTGATTGTCCCTGATTTCTGCCCCCTGAATTTGACCGCGGAGGCCGTCGGAACTGTTTCACAGCCGATGTGCCAGGGACTGGAGAAGTAGGCCTCTTAAAAGAAGGACTTCTACCCTTGTTCTTAACCGGTAAGAGTGAACTTTTACCGGCAGAAATTTTCTGGATATATTTGTCCAGATCTTCTCCAAATAAGCGTTCTCCATGAAATGGGAAGCTAACCAGCAATTTCTTACAGGGAGCTTCAGCAGACCAGTTTTTGAGCCATAGAAGCCTACGCATATGTACTATAGACAGCGTAAAGCGGGAGGCCTGTTGGATTGTATCCTTTATGGCGTCCACCGCAAAACACAAGGCTCTAGGCAGGTCAGCTAGGGCAAGAGCCTGCTGATCTGGTAAGTCCCTTAAGACTTGTTTCAACTGATCTTTCATTGCTTGGCAGACTCCAATCGCTGCTACCGCAGGTTGTGTCACCATGCTTGCTGTAGAGAAAGCAGATTTTAGTAAAGACTCCAATTTTTTATCTATTGGGTCTTTGAACATTGGAACATTATCTACTGGACATGTCAGTGATTTATTCACAGAAGAGATGGCTGCGTCCACTGTAGGGACCCTCCATTTTTTTTATGAACTTACCCTCCATGGGATAGATCACCGGAAATCTCTTGGGGGGAGCAAATATTTTATCAGGATGCTCCCAATCCTGGTAAATAAGCCCTTCTAATAAAGGGTGGATTGGGAAGGAACAGACAGCCTGGGGAGCTTTCAGCGACCCCAGCGAGGAAACCGTAGTGGATGGTGGTTCCGCCAGAGGCATTTTAAATGCTGCTCGGACCATGTTAGTCAGAGACTGAACCCATAATCTTTCAGCCTGAGATGCTGAGAAAGGATCTTCCACTGTTGATTCCTCCATAACTGAATCAACCTCATCCTGATCCCCTTCAGGTAGGTCAATCCCTGTATGGGACTGTTCCTCCACTAACAGGCACTCTGAAGGAGGAGACGGAGATCGGACGCGCTTTCCCTGTGACAGGGAAGCAGCGATCAATGCTGTTAATCTCTCTTCCAATCCTCCCAGAGTTGGAGAAAAAAACCTCCTCTGTTATATATACAGGAGCAGGTAGACTGGGGCCAGCCGCAGCACCAGGTACTCCTGCGGGGTTCCTATGGCTACTGACCTCTGAAATTTCAGGGGAGATTGGTGCAGTACAAGCATGCCCAAAATCCTCAGAGCCCGATGGAGACCCCTTTCGCTTCTTGGAAGACTTATTTCCAGAGCGTCTGGACGACATATCCTTTAAGCACAAAGCTGAGGTATTCCCGTCGTCATACACCAATTTTGCTGGTAATAGTCTAACACAGTTGCTGCTATATACAGCTGGTGTCCACTAAAGTGGTCTTTCTATGGGGATGCCTGCATCAACCGCCTCTGTGTGCCACTGTTTTGTTGCTAGCTCTGTTTGCATCCAGCTGACACTTGTACTGTGTCTTTTATACATGCTGGGACGCCTGCACATGCGCAGAAGCGCCGCGGCGCGCATCGAGCGTCATCCACCCGCCCCGCCCCTTTTTTTTCATAGGAGGCGCGTGCACGCGCACCGCAGCGCGCGCCCCGTGGCGCCATTTTTGCCCTTTTCGAAAACCAAGCAGGGACTAGGAGCCAGGGCCCTTTTTGCCGGAGGGCCTGTGCGGTGGATGAGCGCAGCAACAGGGCAGAGGAAGTGGATTCCCACAGAGAACTTACCACTGCTGGATCTTTTGACTTGAGAAAACCAAAGATCCACATGACAAGAAAAAATGGACCACAGCGGCCTCTAGTGGTTTAACACAGGTACCGCGGTCCTCTTTTTTTTTTCTTGACTACTATTAAAATTTTAAATTTTTCAGTTATTACAGGCATACACAGATATTAGCGGGAATACCGTTAGGTAACAGACAGAAAGACAAATTAGGCTTGGGGGTCCCCAATAGAACCAAGTTCCTGGGGGCCCCCCACTTACCTGTTCCCCGCCGCAGGACTCTGTTTGGTCCACAGAAGCCCAAACTTCACATATCACGGCAGGCATTGTAATTAAACCTTCAGGGACCGGGTTCCCAAGGATTCCACTCCCCTGGACCTGTATAGCACCCTGCACAGACAACATCTTGGTCGTGGGTATGACCAGAGCTCTGGATCCCAGGGTCCAGCCCTCTAAGAGAGGCATTACAGGCAAAACCTTGCTCTTCTCTGCAAGGCCCGGGTACCGACCGTTTAGCTATGAAGCTTTTTTGGTGGGATCCGGAACAGCTTACTAAGGCCCAAAAGAACCTGTACGCAAGCCCAGTGAAAACACATGTTACTCTTTGGCCAACACCTTAGACACTGGCAAAAAAACTGAGGTGCTCCGGATGGGAGGGGCTTATATAGGGGAGGGTACTTCCGGTTTGGAAGTTGCCAGTGCCAGCACCTGAAGGTAAACTATATAACCCATTAGTAATGACTAAGTCGCTCTGTGTCCCGTGATGTACGAAAAGAAATCCTGTTTTCTTTATCGTACACCACGGGACACAGAGCTAGTCATTACATAATGGGACGTCCCAGAGCAATGCTCAATATGAAGGGGGGGAGACACAGATCAAACAGGCCACTTGCGGACCAGAAGCCCTATACTGCTGCCTGCAGCACACTTCGCCCGAAGGCGGAATCCTCATGTCCCTTCACATCTATTTGATAGAATTTGAAAAATGTATGGACTGAAGACCAAGTTGCAGCTTTACAGATCTGAGCCATCGAAGCCTGGTGGTGGCACTGCGATGAAGCACTTATTGCCTTGGTAGAGTGCGCCTTAACAGAAAAAGGAGGAGTCCTGTTCTTTAAACCATAAGCTTGAACAATTACCTGTCTAATCCACCTGGAAATGGTGGATTTTGATGCCGCTTGGCCCTTCTTGGGACCATCTGGCAAAATAAACAAAACATCTGTTTTACGTATCTGAACGGTTGCCTGCAGATACACCTTTACCGCTCTCACTAGATCTAGAGAGTGCAACAACTTTTCCCCCGCCGTCCGCAGGTCCGGAAAAAAAGAAGGCAGAACAATGTCTTGATTCAAGTGAAAAGCCGACACCACCTTAGGTAAAAAGGCAGGGTGGGGTCGTAGTACAACCTTGTCCTTGTGACAATTTAGATAAGGCTCTTTACAAGAAAGAGCTGCTAGCTCTGATACTCTCCTAGCGGAGGCAATAGCAATCAGAAAGGCCAATTTCCTACTTAATATAATAAAGGAATATGGCTAACAGGTTCAAAAGGTTGCTTTTGCAACACTGACAATACCAAATTCAAATCCCATGGGCACAAGGGAGACCTGACTAGCGGATTTATCCTCAGTACCCCCTGAATGAAGGCCCGAACTAGGGAATGAGATGCCAATGGTCTCTGAAAGAAGACTGATAGAGCCGATATTTGACCTTTGATAGTACTAAGGGCTAATTTCATATCCACTCCTAACTGGCAAAAGGCAAGAATCCTGCTTATTTCATATATTTCTGAGGGTTCCAACTTCTGGATTCACACCAAGAAACGTATGCTCTCCAGACTCTATAGTAGCAGTGGCAGTCCGTCCATAGGGGGCGCCCGGGCGCCGCCCCCCCCCCCCCCTCCTGTGGTCACCAAAAAAAAAAAAAAAAACGCCCTTTAAGAGTTTTTTTTTATTTCTTTTTTTCACACATGGCGGCGCGACCATAGTGGGCGCAGAAGCGCCGCCCCCGCTCACTTCTGCGCCCCGCCGTCACTAACAACAATACATGGGGGAGAAACTGGCTGCATATGGGGGAGAAACTGGCTGTATTATGGGGGAGAAACTGGCTGTATTATGGGGGAGAAACTGGCTGTATATGGGGGAGAAACTGTCTGTATTATGGGGGAGAAACTGGCTGCATATGGGGGAGAAACTGGCTGCATATGGGGGAGAAACTGGCTGTATTATGGGGGATAAACTGGCTGCATATGGGGGAGAAACTGGCTGTATTATGGGGGAGAAACTGGCTGCATATGGGGGAGAAACTGGCTGCATATGGGGGAGAAACTGGCTGCATATGGGGGAGAAACTGGCTGCATATGGGGGAGAAACTGGCTGCATATGGGGGAGAAACTGGCTGCATATGGGGGGTGAAACTGGCTGCATATGGGGGAGAAACTGGCTGTATTATGGGGGATAAACTGGCTGCATATGGGGGAGAAACTGGCTGTATTATGGGGGAGAAACTGGCTGCATATGGGGGAGAAACTGGCTGTATTATGGGGGAGAAACTAGCTGTATTATGGGGAAGAAACTGGCTGTATTATGGGGGAGAAACTGGCTGTATTATGGGGGAGAAACTGGCTGTATTATGGGGGAGAAACTGGCTGTATTATGGGGGAGAAACTGGCTGTATTATGGGGGAGAAACTGGCTGCATATGGGGGAGAAACTGGCTGTATTATGGGAGAGAAACTGGCTGCATATGGGGGAGAAACTGGCTGCATATGGGGGAGAAACTGGCTGCATATGGGGGAGAAACTGGCTGCATATGGGGGAGAAACTGGCTGCATATGGGGGAGAAACTGGCTGCATATGGGGGGTGAAACTGGCTGCATATGGGGGAGAAACTGGCTGTATTATGGGGGATAAACTGGCTGCATATGGGGGAGAAACTGGCTGTATTATGGGGGAGAAACTGGCTGCATTATGGGGGATAAACTGGCTGCATATGGGGGAGAAACTGGCTGTATTATGGGGGAGAAACTGGCTGCATATGGGGGAGAAACTGGCTGTATTATGGGGGAGAAACTAGCTGTATTATGGGGGAGAAACTAGCTGTATTATGGGGGAGAAACTGGCTGTATTATGGGGGAGAAACTGGCTGTATTATGGGGGAGAAACTGGCTGCATATGGGGGAGAAACTGGCTGCATATGGGGGAGAAACTGGCTGCATATGGGGGAGAAACTGGCTGCATATGGGGGAGAAACTGGCTGCATATGGGGGAGAAACTGGCTGTATTATGGGGGAGAAACTGGCTGTATTATGGGGGAGAAACT
>CM055117.1:1127272883-1127296382 GCA_029206835.1 Rana muscosa
TGACAGACAGGACGGGGGGGGGGGTGAGGAGACGTACATTATATGACAGACAGGAGGGGGGGGGGGTGAGGAGACGTACATTATATGACAGACAGGAGGGGGGGGGGTGAGGAGACGTACATTATATGACAGACAGGAGGGGGGGGGGGGAAGGTGGGGAGACGTACATTATATGACAGACAGGACAGGGGGGGGGGTGAGGAGACGTACATTATATGACAGACAGGAGGGGGGGGGGGAAGGTGGGGAGACGTACATTATATGACAGACAGGACAGGGGGGGGGTGAGGAGACGTACATTATATGACAGACAGGAGGGGGGGGGGGGGAAGGTGGGGAGACGTACATTATATGACAGACAGGACAGGGGGGGGGTGAGGAGACGTACATTATATGACAGACAGGACGGGGGGGGGGGGGTGAGGAGACGTACATTATATGACAGACAGGAGGGGGGGGGGGGTGAGGAGACGTACATTATATGACAGACAGGAGGGGGGGGGGTGAGGAGACGTACATTATATGACAGACAGGACAGGGGGGGGGTGAGGAGACGTACATTATATGACAGACAGGAGGGGGGGGGTGAGGAGAGGAGACGTACATTATATGACAGACAGGACAGGGGGGGGTGAGGAGACGTACATTATATGACAGACAGGAGGGGGGGGGGGGGGTGAGGAGAGGAGACGTATGTTAGGGGGTTGGGAGGAAACATGTACGGTGTAGGACTATGACATGGTAGGAGGGAGGAGCTGGGCCAGCACAGACAGCAATTAGGCTCTCCCAGAAGAGGACCATGACATGGTGGAGAAGAGGGGGGCTGGGCTAAGGAGGGCAAACGCTGGAATAAAGAGTCCCAATCCATGATTTTGCCTATACTGGGATCCGGAAGTTGATGACGGGGTCTCTCTGAAGTTGCCGGAAGAGGCAATCTATACAGTTCTTATTTCGGACAGTTTGGTGACGGAGAGAGGGGGGGGAGGGGGTCAGATCCTGAAGGAGTAGAGAAGATACAACGTACTTCCTCGCTGAGCTCCATTCAGAGGTCAGTCATCGGGGGATGTGCGGGTATTTATAATCGGGATATATTTAGTGCCGAGGTCGCGGGACGGTATAAATAGACGAGCCGCGCGGGAGGAGGAAGGAGGACGAAGGTTGGCAGAGCAGTGCTGTGACCCAGTGAAATGAATGGACTGCAATACACCTCCATGGAGGACAACCTGGTGCCGTTCTCAGGACACCAATCCACCTACCTATATGAAGATCGTGTATTTGTCACCCGCCTGGAGTTCATCATTGGTAACATTGTATAAAAGGTGCAGATGACATCACACACTTCCACCAATCACAGGGGATACAATCTTCTTCCCACATATGGACATGCCAATTCCTAATCTAACAAAGACGGTGAGAGGAAACCGATCGAGTTCTCAGCACCGGCCCGGCCCAGCGTATGGGCAGTCTAACCAGCCCAGCCCGGCCCGGCGTATGGGCAGTCTAACCAGCCAGCCCGCCCGGCGTATGGGCAGTCTAACCAGCCCGGCCCGGCGTATGGGCAGTCTAACCAGCCCGGCCCGGCGTATGGGCAGTCTAACCAGCCCGGCCCGGCGTATGGGCAGTCTAACCAGCCCGGCCCGGCGTATGGGCAGTCTAACCAGCCGGCCCGGCGTATGGGCAGTCTAACCAGCCCGGCCCGGCGTATGGGCAGTCTAACCAGCCCCGGCCCGGCCCGGCGTATGGGCAGTCTAACCAGCCCGGCCCGCCCGGAGGCAGTCTACCAGCCCAGCCCGGCCCGCGTATGGGCAGTCTAACCAGCCCGGCCCGGCGTATGGGCAGTCTAACCAGCCCGGCCCGGCGTATGGGCAGTCTAACCAGCCCGGCCCGGCGTATGGGCAGTCTAACCAGCCCGGCCCGGCGTATGGGCAGTCTAACCAGCCCGGCCCGGCGTATGGGCAGTCTAACCAGCCCGGCCCGGCGTATGGGCAGTCTAACCAGCCCGGCCCGGCCCGGCGTATGGGCAGTCTAACCAGCCCGGCCCGGCCCGGCGTATGGGCAGTCTAACCAGCCCGGCCCGGCCCGGCGTATGGGCAGTCTAACCAGCCCGGCCCGGCGTATGGGCAGTCTAACCAGCCCGGCCCGGCGTAATGGGCAGTCTAACCAGCCCGGCCCGGCGTATGGGCAGTCTAACCAGCCCGGCCCGGCGTATGGGCAGTCTAACCAGCCCGGCCCGGCGTATGGGCAGTCTAACCAGCCCGGCCCGGCGTATGGGCAGTCTAACCAGCCCGGCCCGGCGTATGGGCAGTCTAACCAGCCCGGCCCCGGCGTAATGGGCAGTCTAACCAGCCCGGCCCGGCCCGGCGTATGGGCAGTCTAACCAGCCCGGCCCGGCCCGGCGTATGGGCAGTCTAACCAGCCCGGCCCGGCCCGGCGTATGGGCAGTCTAACCAGCCCGGCCCGGCCCGGCGTATGGGCAGTCTAACCAGCCCGGCCCGGCCCAACGTATGGGCAGTCTAACCAGCCCGGCCCGGCCCAACGTATGGGCAGTCTAACCAGCCCGGCCCGGCCCAACGTATGGGCAGTCTAACCAGCCCGGCCCGGCCCAACGTATGGGCAGTCTAACCAGCCCGGCCCGGCCCCGTATGGGCAGTCTAACCAGCCCGGCCCGGCCCAACGTATGGGCAGTCTAACCAGCCCGGCCCGGCCCAACGTATGGGCAGTCTAACCAGCCCGGCCCAACGGACGGCGGCTCACCTCTCCTGAAGGTCGTGCAGGCTTTGCTCGGCGTGGTGCAGCCCCTCCAGGTCCTTCATCATCTTCTTCATGTGCTCCTTGGAGTAGCGGTTCTGGATGTAGGCGAACCAGCAGCCTCCCACCCCGATAACGATGGACACCACCAGCATGAAGTCCTTCAGGTGGTTGTGACGGGTCACTGCAGGAAGGAACCCGAGAGGTTAGTTGTGAGGTCAGAGAGAAGGAAACAAGAAGGTATAAAGACTGGAGGAGTGACAACGGGCTGATATCGATCAATTAGAGAAACGGGGAAAAGTCTTTCACCGCTCCGCCTCCTTCTCCACCATCCCCCTCCTTCTCCACCACCCCCCTTAGCCTTCATTGTCCTCTCAGTCCTGCTTCACGCTCCATCGTCCCCCCCTCCTCCACCATCCCCCCTTATCCTTCATTGTCCTCTCAGTCCCCCTCCTTCTCCACCACCCCCCTTATCCTTCATTGTCCTCTCAGTCCCCCTCCTTCTCCACCATCCCCCCCTTATCCTTCATTGTCCTCTCAGTCCCCCTCCTTCTTCACCATCCCCATTATCCTTCATTGTCCTCTCAGTCCCCCTCCTTCTCCACCATCCCCCTTATCCTTCATTGTCCTCTCAGTCCCCCTCCTTCTCCACCATCCCCCCTTATCCTTCATTGTCCTCTCAGTCCCCCTCCTTCTCCACCATCCCCCTTATCCTTCATTGTCCTCTCAGTCTCCCTCCTTCTCCACCATCCCCCCTTATCCTTCATTGTCCTCTCAGTCCCCCTTCACGCTCCATCGTCCCCCCTTATCCTTCATTGTCCTCTCAGTCCCCCCTCCTTCTCCACCACCCCCCTTATCCTTCATTGTCCTCTCAGTCCTGCTTCACGCTCCATCGTCCCCCCTCCTCCACCATCCCCCCTTATCCTTCATTGTCCTCTCAGTCCCCCTCCTTCACCATCCCCATTATCCTTCATTGTCCTCTCAGTCCCCCTCCTTCTCCACCATCCCCCTTATCCTTCATTGTCCTCTCAGTCCCCCTCCTTCTCCACCATCCCCCCTATCCTTCATTGTCCTCTCAGTCCCCCTTCACGCTCCATCGTCCCCCCTATCCTTCATTGTCCTCTCAGTCCCCCTCCTTCTCCACCACCCCCCTTATCCTTCATTGTCCTCTCAGTCCCCCTCCTTCTCCACCATCCCCCCTTATCCTTCATTGTCCTCTCAGTCCCCCTCCTTCTTCACCATCCCCCTTATCCTTCATTGTCCTCTCAGTCCCCCTCCTTCTCCACCATCCCCCCTATCCTTCATTGTCCTCTCAGTCCCCCTCCTTCTCCACCATCCCCCCTATCCTTCATTGTCCTCTCAGTCCCCCTCCTTCTCCACCACCCCCCTTATCCTTCATTGTCCTCTCAGTCCTGCTTCACGCTCCATCGTCCCCCCTCCTCCACCATCCCCCCTTATCCTTCATTGTCCTCTCAGTCCCCCTCCTTCTTCACCATCCCCATTATCCTTCATTGTCCTCTCAGTCCCCCCCCTCCTCCACCATCCCCCCTTATCCTTCATTGTCCTCTCAGTCCCCCTCCTTCTCCACCATCCCCCTTATCCTTCATTATCCTCTCAGTCCCCCTCCTTCTTCACCATCCCCATTATCCTTCATTGTCCTCTCAGTCCCCCTCCTTCTCCACCATCCCCCTTATCCTTCATTGTCCTCTCAGTCCCCCTCCTTCTCCACCATCCCCCCTATCCTTCATTGTCCTCTCAGTCCCCCTTCACGCTCCATCGTCCCCCCTATCCTTCATTATCCTCTCAGTCCCCCTCCTTCTCCACCACCCCCCTTATCCTTCATTGTCCTCTCAGTCCTGCTTCACGCTCCATCGTCCCCCCTCCTCCACCATCCCCCCTTATCCTTCATTGTCCTCTCAGTCCCCCTCCTTCTTCACCATCCCCATTATCCTTCATTGTCCTCTCAGTCCCCCCCCCTCCTCCACCATCCCCCCTTATCCTTCATTGTCCTCTCAGTCCCCCTCCTTCTCCACCATCCCCCTTATCCTTCATTATCCTCTCAGTCCCCCTCCTTCTTCACCATCCCCATTATCCTTCATTGTCCTCTCAGTCCCCCTCCTTCTCCACCATCCCCCTTATCCTTCATTGTCCTCTCAGTCCCCCTTCACGCTCCATCGTCCCCCCTATCCTTCATTATCCTCTCAGTCCCCCTCCTTCTCCACCACCCCCCTTATCCTTCATTGTCCTCTCAGTCCTGCTTCACGCTCCATCGTCCCCCCTCCTCCACCATCCCCCCTTATCCTTCATTGTCCTCTCAGTCCCCCTCCTTCTTCACCATCCCCATTATCCTTCATTGTCCTCTCAGTCCCCCCCCTCCTCCACCATCCCCCCTTATCCTTCATTGTCCTCTCAGTCCCCCTCCTTCTCCACCATCCCCCTTATCCTTCATTATCCTCTCAGTCCCCCTCCTTCTCCACCATCCCCCTTATCCTTCATTGTCCTCTCAGTCCCCCTCCTTCTTCACCATCCCCATTATCCTTCATTGTCCTCTCAGTCCCCCTCCTTCTCCACCATCCCCCTTATCCTTCATTATCCTCTCAGTCCCCCCCCTCCTCCACCATCCCCCCTTATCCTTCATTGTCCTCTCAGTCCCCCTCCTTCTCCACCATCCCCCTTATCCTTCATTGTCCTCTCAGTCCCCCTCCTTCTTCACCATCCCCATTATCCTTCATTGTCCTCTCAGTCCCCCTCCTTCTCCACCATCCCCCTTATCCTTCATTGTCCTCTCAGTCCCCCTCCTTCTCCACCATCCCCCCTATCCTTCATTGTCCTCTCAGTCCCCCTTCACGCTCCATCGTCCCCCCTATCCTTCATTATCCTCTCAGTCCCCCTCCTTCTCCACCACCCCCCTTATCCTTCATTGTCCTCTCAGTCCTGCTTCACGCTCCATCGTCCCCCCTCCTCCACCATCCCCCCTTATCCTTCATTGTCCTCTCAGTCCCCCTCCTTCTTCACCATCCCCATTATCCTTCATTGTCCTCTCAGTCCCCCTCCTTCTCCACCATCCCCCTTATCCTTCATTGTCCTCTCAGTCCCCCTCCTTCTCCACCATCCCCCCTATCCTTCATTGTCCTCTCAGTCCCCCTTCACGCTCCATCGTCCCCCCTATCCTTCATTGTCCTCTCAGTCCCCCTCCTTCTCCACCACCCCCCTTATCCTTCATTGTCCTCTCAGTCCTGCTTCACGCTCCATCGTCCCCCCTCCTCCACCATCCCCCCTTATCCTTCATTGTCCTCTCAGTCCCCCTCCTTCTTCACCATCCCCATTATCCTTCATTGTCCTCTCAGTCCCCCTCCTTCTCCACCATCCCCCTTATCCTTCATTGTCCTCTCAGTCCCCCTCCTTCTCCACCATCCCCCCTATCCTTCATTGTCCTCTCAGTCCCCCTTCACGCTCCATCGTCCCCCCTATCCTTCATTGTCCTCTCAGTCCCCCTCCTTCTCCACCACCCCCATTATCCTTCATTGTCCTCTCAGTCCCCCTCCTTCTCCACCATCCCCCTTATCCTTCATTGTCCTCTCAGTCCCCCTCCTTCTCCACCATCCCCCTTATCCTTCATTGTCCTCTCAGTCCCCCTCCTTCTCCACCATCCCCCTTATCCTTCATTGTCCTCTCAGTCCCCCTTCACGCTCCATCGTCCCCCCTATCCTTCATTGTCCTCTCAGTCCCCCTCCTTCTCCACCACCCCCATTATCCTTCATTGTCCTCTCAGTCCCCCTCCTTCTTCACCATCCCCATTATCCTTCATTGTCCTCTCAGTCCCCCTCCGTCTCCACCATCCCCCTTATCCTTCATTGTCCTCTCAGTCCCCCTTCACGCTCCATCGTCCCCCCTATCCTTCATTGTCCTCCTCCTTCTCCACCACCCCCCTTATCCTTCATTGTCCTCTCAGTCCTGCTTCACGCTCCATCGTCCCCCCTCCTCCACCATCCCCCCTTATCCTTCATTGTCCTCTCAGTCCTGCTTCACGCTCCATCGTCCCCCCTCCTCCACCATCCCCCCTTATCCTTCATTGTCCTCTCAGTCCCCCTTCACGCTCCATCGTCCCCCCTATCCTTCATTGTCCTCTCAGTCCCCCTTCACGCTCCATCGTCCCCCCTCCTCCACCATCCCCCCTTATCCTTCATTGTCCTCTCAGTCCCCCTCCTTCTCCACCATCCCCCTTATCCTTCATTGTCCTCTCAGTCCCCCTTCACGCTCCATCGTCCCCCTTATCCTTCATTGTCCTCTCAGTCCCCCTCCTTCTCCACCATCCCCCCTATCCTTCATTGTCCTCTCAGTCCCCCTCCTTCTCCACCATCCCCCTTATCCTTCATTGTCCTCTCAGTCCTGCTTCACGCTCCATCGTCCCCCCTCCTCCACCATCCCCCCTTATCCTTCATTGTCCTCTCAGTCCCCCTCCTTCTTCACCATCCCCATTATCCTTCATTGTCCTCTCAGTCCCCCTCCTTCTCCACCATCCCCCTTATCCTTCATTGTCCTCTCAGTCCCCCTCCTTCTCCACCATCCCCCCTATCCTTCATTGTCCTCTCAGTCCCCCTTCACGCTCCATCGTCCCCCCTATCCTTCATTGTCCTCTCAGTCCCCCTCCTTCTCCACCATCCCCCTTATCCTTCATTGTCCTCTCAGTCCCCCTCCTTCTCCACCATCCCCCTTATCCTTCATTGTCCTCTCAGTCCCCCTCCTTCTCCACCATCCCCCTTATCCTTCATTGTCCTCTCAGTCCCCCTCCTTCTCCACCATCCCCCTTATCCTTCATTGTCCTCTCAGTCCCCCTCCTTCTCCACCATCCCCCTTATCCTTCATTGTCCTCTCAGTCCCCCTCCTTCTCCACCATCCCCCCTATCCTTCATTGTCCTCTCAGTCCCCCTTCACGCTCCATCGTCCCCCCTATCCTTCATTGTCCTCTCAGTCCCCCTCCTTCTCCACCACCCCCATTATCCTTCATTGTCCTCTCAGTCCTGCTTCACGCTCCATCGTCCCCCCTCCTCCACCATCCCCCCTATCCTTCATTGTCCTCTCAGTCCCCCTTCACGCTCCATCGTCCCCCCTATCCTTCATTGTCCTCTCAGTCCCCCTCCTTCTCCACCACCCCCATTATCCTTCATTGTCCTGTCAGTCCCCCTCCTTCTTCACCATCCCCATTATCCTTCATTGTCCTCTCAGTCCCCCTCCTTCTCCACCATCCCCCTTATCCTTCATTGTCCTCTCAGTCCCCCTCCTTCTCCACCATCCCCCCTATCCTTCATTGTCCTCTCAGTCCCCCTTCACGCTCCATCGTCCCCCCTATCCTTCATTGTCCTCCTCCTTCTCCACCACCCCCCCTTATCCTTCATTGTCCTCTCAGTCCTGCTTCACGCTCCATCGTCCCCCCTCCTCCACCATCCCCCCTTATCCTTCATTGTCCTCTCAGTCCTGCTTCACGCTCCATCGTCCCCCCTCCTCCACCATCCCCCCTTATCCTTCATTGTCCTCTCAGTCCCCCTTCACGCTCCATCGTCCCCCCTATCCTTCATTGTCCTCTCAGTCCCCCTTCACGCTCCATCGTCCCCCCTCCTCCACCATCCCCCCTTATCCTTCATTGTCCTCTCAGTCCCCCTCCTTCTCCACCATCCCCCCTTATCCTTCATTATCCTCTCAGTCCCGTTTCCTTCTCTACCATCGCCCTTATCCTTCATTGTCCTCTCAGTCCCCCTTCACGCTCCATCGTCCCCCCTCCTCCACCATCCCCCCTTATCCTTCATTGTCCTCTCAGTCCCCCTTCACGCTCCATCGTCCCCCCTATCCTTCATTGTCCTCTCAGTCCCCCTTCACGCTCCATCGTCCCCCCTCCTCCACCATCCCCCCTTATCCTTCATTGTCCTCTCAGTCCCCCCTCCTTCTCCACCATCCCCCTTATCCTTCATTGTCCTCTCAGTCCCCCTCCTTCTCCACCATCCCCCTTATCCTTCATTATCCTCTCAGTCCCCCTCCTTCTCCACCATCCCCCCTATCCTTCATTGTCCTCTCAGTCCCCCCTCCTTCTCTACCATCCCCCTTATCCTTCATTATCCTCTCAGTCCCGTTTCCTTCTCTACCATCGCCCTTATCCTTCATTGTCCTCTCAGTCCCCCTTCACGCTCCATCATCCCCCTCCTTCACCATCCCTATTATCCTTCATTATCCTCTCAGTCCCCCTCCTTCTCCACCATCCCCCTTATCCTTCATTGTCCTCTCAGTCCCCCTTCACGCTCCATCGTCCCCCCTATCCTTCATTGTCCTCTCAGTCCCCCTTCACGCTCCATCGTCCCCCCTCCTCCACCATCCCCCCTTATCCTTCATTGTCCTCTCAGTCCCCCCTCCTTCTCCACCATCCCCCTTATCCTTCATTGTCCTCTCAGTCCCCCTCCTTCTCCACCATCCCCCCTTATCCTTCATTGTCCTCTCAGTCCCCCTCCTTCTCCACCATCCCCCTTATCCTTCATTGTCCTCTCAGTCCCCCTCCTTCTCCACCATCCCCCTTATCCTTCATTGTCCTCTCAGTCCCCCTCCTCCTCCACCATCCCCCTTATCCTTCATTGTCCTCTCAGTCCCCCTTCACGCTCCATCGTCCCCCCTATCCTTCATTGTCCTCTCAGTCCCCCTTCACGCTCCATCGTCCCCCCTCCTCCACCATCCCCCCTTATCCTTCATTGTCCTCTCAGTCCCCCCTCCTTCTCCACCATCCCCCTTATCCTTCATTGTCCTCTCAGTCCCCCTCCTTCTCCACCATCCCCCCTTATCCTTCATTATCCTCTCAGTCCCCCTCCTTCTCCACCATCCCCCTTATCCTTCATTATCCTCTCAGTCCCGTTTCCTTCTCTACCATCCCCCTTATCCTTCATTGTCCTCTCAGTCCCCCTCCTTCTCCACCATCCCCCTTATCCTTCATTGTCCTCTCAGTCCCCCTCCTTCTCCACCATCCCCCTTATCCTTCATTGTCCTCTCAGTCCCCCTCTTTCTCCACCATCCCCCCTCCTTCTCCACCATCCCCCCTATCCTTCATTGTCCTCTCAGTCCCCCCCTCCTTCTCTACCATCCCCCTTATCCTTCATTGTCCTCTCAGTCCCCCTCCTTCTCCACCATCCCCATTATCCTTCATTGTCCTCTCAGTCCCCCTCCTTCTCCACCATCCCCCCTTATCCTTCATTATCCTCTCAGTCCCCCTCCTTCTCCACCATCCCCCTTATCCTTCATTATCCTCTCAGTCCCGTTTCCTTCTCTACCATCCCCCTTATCCTTCATTGTCCTCTCAGTCCCCCTCCTTCTCCACCATCCCCCTTATCCTTCATTGTCCTCTCAGTCCCCCCTCCTTCTCTACCATCCCCCTTATCCTTCATTGTCCTCTCAGTCCCCCTCCTTCTCCACCATCCCCCTCATCCTTCATTGTCCTCTCAGTCCCCCTCCTTCTCCACCATCCCACTTATCCTTCATTATCCTCTCAGTCCCGTTTCCTTCTCTACCATCGCCCTTATCCTTCATTGTCCTCTCAGTCCCCCTTCACGCTCCATCGTCCCCCCTCCTCCACCATCCCCCCTTATCCTTCATTGTCCTCTCAGTCCCCCTCCTTCTCCACCATCCCCATTATCCTTCATTGTCCTCTCAGTCCCCCTCCTTCTCCACCATCCCCCCTTATCCTTCATTATCCTCTCAGTCCCCCTCCTTCTCCACCATCCCCCTTATCCTTCATTATCCTCTCAGTCCCGTTTCCTTCTCTACCATCCCCCTTATCCTTCATTGTCCTCTCAGTCCCCCTCCTTCTCCACCATCCCCCTTATCCTTCATTGTCCTCTCAGTCCCCCCTCCTTCTCTACCATCCCCCTTATCCTTCATTGTCCTCTCAGTCCCCCTCCTTCTCCACCATCCCCCTCATCCTTCATTGTCCTCTCAGTCCCCCTCCTTCTCCACCATCCCACTTATCCTTCATTATCCTCTCAGTCCCGTTTCCTTCTCTACCATCGCCCTTATCCTTCATTGTCCTCTCAGTCCCCCTTCACGCTCCATCGTCCCCCCTCCTCCACCATCCCCCCTTATCCTTCATTGTCCTCTCAGTCCCCCTCCTTCTCCACCATCCCCCTTATCCTTCATTGTCCTCTCAGTCCCCCTCCTTCTCCACCATCCCCCTTATCCTTCATTGTCCTCTCAGTCCCCCCTCCTTCTCTACCATCCCCCTCATCCTTCATTGTCCTCTCAGTCCCCCTCCTTCTCTACCATCCCCCTTATCCTTCATTGTCCTCTCAGTCCCCCTCCTTCTCCACCATCCCCCTTATCCTTCATTGTCCTCTCAGTCCCCCTCCTTCTCCACCATCCCCCTCATCCTTCATTGTCCTCTCAGTCCCCCTCCTTCTCCACCATCCCCCCTATCCTTCATTGTCCTCTCAGTCCCCCTCCTTCTCCACCATCCCCCTTATCCTTCATTGTCCTCTCAGTCCCCCTCCTTCTCTACCATCCCCCTTATCCTTCATTGTCCTCTCAGTCCCCCTCCTTCTGCACCATCCCCCTTATCCTTCATTGTCCTCTCAGTCCCCCCTCCTTCTCCACCATCCCCCTTATCCTTCATTGTCCTCTCAGTCCCCCTCCTTCTCCACCATCCCCCCTATCCTTCATTGTCCTCTCAGTCCCCCTCCTTCTCCACCATCCCCCTTATCCTTCATTGTCCTCTCAGTCCCCCTCCTTCTCCACCATCCCCCTTATCCTTCATTGTCCTCTCAGTCCCCCTCCTTCTCCACCATCCCCCCTATCCTTCATTGTCCTCTCAGTCCCCCTCCTTCTCCACCATCCCCCTTATCCTTCATTGTCCCCCCAGTCCCCCTCCTTCTCCACCATCCCCCTTATCCTTCATTGTCCTCTCAGTCCCCCTCCTTCTCCACCATCCCCCCTATCCTTCATTATCCTCTCAGTCCCCCCTCACGCTCCATCGTCCCCCTCCTCCACCATCCCCCCTATCCTTCATTGTCCTCTCAGTCCCCCTCCTTCTCCACCATCCCCCCTATCCTTCATTGTCCTCTCAGTCCCCCTCTTTCTCCACCATCCCCCCTCCTTCTCCACCATCCCCCCTATCCTTCATTGTCCTCTCAGTCCCCCTCCTTCTCCACCATCCCCCTTATCCTTCATTGTCCTCTCAGTCCCCCCTCACGCTCCATCGTCCCCCTCCTCCACCATCCCCCCTATCCTTCATTGTCCTCTCAGTCCCCCTCCTTCTCCACCATCCCCCTTATCCTTCATTGTCCTCTCAGTCCCCCCCCTCCTCCACCATCCCCCCTTATCCTTCATTGTCCTCTCAGTCCCCCTCCTTCTCCACCATCCCCCTTATCCTTCATTGTCCTCTCAGTCCCCCTCCTTCTCCACCATCCCCCTTATCCTTCATTGTCCTCTCAGTCCCCCTCCTTCTCCACCATCCCCCCTATCCTTCATTGTCCTCTCAGTCCCCCTCCTTCTCCACCATCCCCCTTATCCTTCATTGTCCCCCCAGTCCCCCTCCTTCTCCACCATCCCCCTTATCCTTCATTGTCCTCTCAGTCCCCCTCCTTCTCCACCATCCCCCCTATCCTTCATTATCCTCTCAGTCCCCCCTCACGCTCCATCGTCCCCCTCCTCCACCATCCCCCCTATCCTTCATTGTCCTCTCAGTCCCCCTCCTTCTCCACCATCCCCCCTATCCTTCATTGTCCTCTCAGTCCCCCTCTTTCTCCACCATCCCCCCTCCTTCTCCACCATCCCCCCTATCCTTCATTGTCCTCTCAGTCCCCCTCCTTCTCCACCATCCCCCTTATCCTTCATTGTCCTCTCAGTCCCCCCTCACGCTCCATCGTCCCCCTCCTCCACCATCCCCCCTATCCTTCATTGTCCTCTCAGTCCCCCTCCTTCTCCACCATCCCCCCTATCCTTCATTGTCCTCTCAGTCCCCCCTCCTTCTCCACCATCCCCCTTATCCTTCATTGTCCTCTCAGTCCCCCCCCTCCTCCACCATCCCCCCTATCCTTCATTGTCCTCTCAGTCCCCCCTCCTTCTCCACCATCCCCCTTATCCTTCATTGTCCTCTCAGTCCCCCCCCTCCTCCACCATCCCCCCTTATCCTTCATTGTCCTCTCAGTCCCCCTCCTTCTCCACCATCCCCCTTATCCTTCATTATCCTCTCAGTCCCCCTCCTTCTCCACCATCCCCCTTATCCTTCATTGTCCTCTCAGTCCCCCTCCTTCTCCACCATCCCCCTTATCCTTCATTGTCCTCTCAGTCCCCCCTCCTGACGCTCCATCATCCCCTAGTCCTCCATTATTTCCCCCTCATCCTCCAACCAGAACTTTCTCAGCTCTGGCCGATTTCACTTCATAACAGCAAAACGACTTACAGGATCTCCATCTTATGGTGGAACCTTCATCTATGGTCCCCCCATGGTGCAGTTTCTTCAGTATAAAAAGGTTTGCAGGTGGGGTGACCCCAGAAGATATGCCAAAATTATATCACACATACATGGCCAATATTATTTCTAGGGCTGTTCTCATTGACTCTATGGGAGGAGCTTGTGTCATATAAGCGACCCCAGTGCCAAATACAGAGCCTTCAACTTCAGGACAGATTCCTACATAGGTGGTCCTGAACCTTCATTCACACATAATGGTCATAGGGCTTCATTCATACATAGACAGTCCTGGGGCTTCTCTATCGGTGTGGAGGGATGCCAAGTTTATAGAACCACAATGAAGAGAAATCTCCCACACACATCAGGTAAATTAGGCGGCCGCGAGGCCCCTGGGAGCGCGAGGCCTTAGGCGGCCGCCTTTTTGCCTAATTAGAGAGCCGCCTCTGGAGGAATGTCTATAGACTAATATAAAGTCTACAGCGGCCTCTCAGCCAGCATTCCTCTAAGTGATCCTCACCCTGATATACTGGAAACGTTCGATGTGGTCATTGTGTAGCGGGGGGTTCCCTGAGCCAGGAAAGTTACTGGAAGGGTTATAAAAAGGTGGGGAAAGGTTGGTCTCCAGTATGGCGTGATTCCACCAGCAGGATTTGGGGATTCCGGGTCTTGTATTGCCATCACCGTATCTACCAAGTCCTGGCTTTCTCTGCACGCCCGGCACGTGAATTTCCGTATATTACACCGCGGAGGTCTGCATTCCTTATGGCGGCTCAACAACTATTCTGACTTCTTCCAAACTCCAGGAAGTGATTCACAAAGCCTGAATTAATCATCGGAAAACATCCGTCTGCCGCCTTCGCCAGTCACGCCGCGCACATGTCATCAATCATGTGGAACGCATATCATTATCTACAATTACAGCCGCAGCCGCTGTGACTGCGGCCTCCTCTGCTTGGCTTCATCTTTGCTGAGACCGCACCAAATATAGTGCAACCGGAAAGTACCCACAGTGCTTCACTTTTCCCACATTTCGTTATGTTACAGCCTTATTCCAAAACGGATTCAATTCATTATTTTCCTCAAAATTCTACAAACAATCCCCCATAATGAGAACGTGAGAGAAGTTTGTTTGAAATCTTTGCAAATTTATTAAAAATAAAAGGTTAGTCGGGACCTATGAACATGGGTGGGTCAGCGGGGAACCCGAAACATGGGGAAGGGGGGACCCGGGACCCAGGGATTAGGCTGTGGTTTGAAGCAAGGACCCAGCAACATGTAGCAGGAGGGCAGTCGGGACCATTGAACATGGGTGGGGCAGTGGGGAACGGGGGGCCCGGGACCCAGGGATTAGGCTGTGGTTTGAAGCAAGGACCCAGCAACATGTAGCAGGAGGGCAGTCGGGACCATTGAACATGGGTGGGGCAGCGGGGAACGGGGGGCCCGGGACCCAGGGATTAGGCTGTGGTTTGAAGCAAGGACCCAGCAACATGTAGCAGGAGGGCAGTCGGGACCATTGAACATGGGTGGGGCAGCGGGGAACGGGGGGCTCGGGACCCAGGGATTAGGCTGTGGTTTGAAGCAAGGACCCAGCAACATGTAGCAGGAGGGCAGTCGGGACCATTGAACATGGGTGGGGCAGCGGGGAAGGGGGGACCCGGGACCCAGGGATTAGGCTGTGGTTTGAAGCAAGGACCCAGCAACATGTAGCAGGAGGGCAGTCGGGACCATTGAACATGGGTGGGGCAGTGGGGAACGGGGGGCCCGGGACCCAGGGATTAGGCTGTGGTTTGAAGCAAGGACCCAGCAACATGTAGCAGGAGGGCAGTCGGGACCATTGAACATGGGTGGGGCAGCGGGGAACGGGGGGCTCGGGACCCAGGGATTAGGCTGTGGTTTGAAGCAAGGACCCAGCAACATGTAGCAGGAGGGCAGTCGGGACCATTGAACATGGGTGGGGCAGTGGGGAACGGGGGGCCCGGGACCCAGGGATTAGGCTGTGGTTTGAAGCAAGGACCCAGCAACATGTAGCAGGAGGGCAGTCGGGACCATTGAACATGGGTGGGGCAGCGGGGAACGGGGGGCTCGGGACCCAGGGATTAGGCTGTGGTTTGAAGCAAGGACCCAGCAACATGTAGCAGGAGGGCAGTCGGGACCATTGAACATGGGTGGGGCAGCGGGGAACGGGGGGGCCCGGGACCCAGGGATTAGGCTGTGGCTTGAAGCAAGGACCCAGCAACATGTAGCAGAAGGGCAGTCGGGGCCCAGGAACATCAGGGGGGGGGGCAGAGTCACGTGTCGTATTCCGTATACACCGACCTCCGCTGTTGTGCTGAGGTATTCGCAGGGACCTCCAGCAGGGAAAGGGTTCTATACTTTCATCACCAGGACTGATGTGGTGAGAAGGTTGAAGTCCAGGAAGACCTGAATTTTCAGTTTTGGGTGGATGGATAGGGTGCAGCAATGACATCTGCAAGTGCAAACTCGGCCGATCAGACAGGTCCTCTTCAGGGTTGGAGGTTAGTTAAGGAGGAGGTGTTGGAGAAGGTAAAACGTTGAGGGTGAGGGTTCAGATTCAGTCAAGGAATCAGGTTCTAACTGGAATGGGGAGGGTTGAGGGTCGGGATAGAGGTAAATGTTAGGACAGGGTCAAGGGCTCCAGATTGGGCTAAGGGTCGGGACAGAGCCAATGCTCAAGATGGGGGTTAAGGATCTACTTAGAACCTTGACTGGTTTGTATGAATCTCCGTGTCCCCACCAGAGATTTCCCCTCAATTCCTGTCCCAGTGACACCACTTGTCCCAGTGTGGGGGTTGAATATCTTCTGACAATACAAAGCTGACAGGGGTTCCAACACTTTTTCAGGAGGTGCCCTTTAGGTTTGGTGACACTCTCCATGGAGCAGAGGTCTACCAGTGGTGGCGCCCTCTGTAGACAGAGTAATGCGGAGGCCTCCTTTATAGAGCCGTGCCCGGGTCATTCCAGTCGGCGGCCCCTTTAATTGGCTCAGTGATGGTTGGGCGGTGGATTCCACCCGGTGACATTCTCCCGAGCCTGACAGCGCGGTCCTCCAGGCCTCACTCCTCACATCCGTCACACGGCCCCCCATTCCCGGAGGACTCCGCTTCCTCCTATTATGAAGAAATATTTTGGCCGCCGTTGGTCGAGTGGGTCGGGTTTCACGCCGTGCGAATTTATAAATGAAAAGACCTAAAAATAATCTGTGTTTATGGAAGGCGCGGTGTGTACTGAGGGGCCGCCGGTTACCAGGGAGAGCGGAATGCAGAACTCACAGAAGCCTTCCAGAAAAAAAACGTCCTCCAGGGGGACAAGCCGGACGCAGCGCAGGCCAAGGAACCCGCCAATCAGAGGCAGGAATTCCACACAGATACGTATTTTGGGGCCCCAGAGAATTCCATGGAGGACGCTATCCAGATTAAGATTCTATCTCCGATACAAAGTCCAGTGCTGCGAGATTCCGCAGGAGGATCCAGGAGAAGACCAGGAAGGACAAACAAGTCTACAACCAGCAAAACCCAAGAGCCTTCACAACGCCATCCCACCACCCATCAAAACGCCATCCCACCACCCACCAACGCCATCCCACCACCCACCAACACCTTCCGACCACCCACCAACGCCTTCCGACCACCCACCAACGCCTTCCGACCACCCACCAACGCCTTCCGACCACCCACCAACGCCTTCCGACCACCCACCAACACCTTCCGACCACCCACCAACGCCTTCCGACCACCCACCAACGCCATCCCACCACCCACCAACGCCTTCCGACCACCCACCAACGCCTTCCGACCACCCACCAACACCTTCCGACCACCCACCAACGCCTTCCGACCACCCACCAACACCTTCCGACCACCCACCAACGCCTTCCGACCACCCACCAACGCCATCCCACCACCCACCAAAACGCCATCCCACCACCCACCAACGCCATCCCACCACCCACCAAAACGCCATCCCACCACCCACCAAAACGCCATCCCACCACCCACCAACGCCATCCCACCACCCCACCAACGCCATCCCACCACCCCACCAACGCCATCCCACCACCCAACGCCATCCCACCACCCACTAAAACGCCATCCTACCACCCACCAACGCCATCCCACCAACGCCATCCCACCACCCCACCAACGCCATCCCACCACCCACCAACGCCATCCCACCACCCAACGCCATCCCACCACCCAACGCCATCCCACCACCCAACGCCATCCCACCACCCACCAACACCATCCCACCACCCACCAACACCTTCCGACCACCCACCAACGCCTTCCGACCACCCACCAACGCCTTCCGACCACCCACCAACGCCTTCCGACCACCCACCAACGCCTTCCGACCACCCACCAACACCTTCCGACCACCCACCAACGCCTTCCGACCACCCACCAACGCCATCCCACCACCCACCAACGCCTTCCGACCACCCACCAACGCCTTCCGACCACCCACCAACGCCTTCCGACCACCCACCAACGCCTTCCGACCACCCACCAACACCTTCCGACCACCCACCAACGCCTTCCGACCACCCACCAACGCCATCCCACCACCCACCAAAACGCCATCCCACCACCCACCAACGCCATCCCACCACCCACCAAAACGCCATCCCACCACCCACCAACGCCATCCCACCACCCCACCAACGCCATCCCACCACCCAACGCCATCCCACCACCCACTAAAACGCCATCCTACCACCCACCAACGCCATCCCACCAACGCCATCCCACCACCCCACCAACGCCATCCCACCACCCACCAACGCCATCCCACCACCCAACGCCATCCCACCACCCAACGCCATCCCACCACCCACCAACACCATCCCACCACCCATCAAAAACGCCAGCCCACCACCCATCAAAAACACCTTCCGACCACCCATCAAAAACGCCTTCCCACCACCCATCAAAAACGCCTTCCGACCACCCATCAACGCCACAACGACCACCCATCAACGCCACAACGACCACCCATCAACGCCACAACGACCACCCATCAACGCCACAACGACCACCCATCAACGCCACAACGACCACCCATCAACGCCACAACGATTACCCATCAACGCCATAACGACCACCCATCAATGCCATAACGACCACAAAGCCGTATCTACCCCTTTAAGAACCGCAGTAAAAATACCTCTTAACGTTTTTCACCCTTTTACTAAAAAAACGCAACTGGAATATCTCGTGCGCTATTTTACGAAATGATGCAGGATTTTAGTCGTGAAAGCTAGCGGTATTTTAAACGTCAGCATCCTCATCAACCAGTAAATATCATGGTTGTTAAGGAGCCGGCGGCCACTGCGTCCTTAACAACCATGACTCATCTGCTATCCGCAGGGTTCCCCAAGCGTGACCCCACCCACTTATGAAGTCATCGGTCAGGATATACTGGGTCAATACATCAGGTGTCCCCAATAGTGTCCCCCTTTACATCAGGGGTCCCCAATAGTCCCCCTTTACACCAGCTGTCCAATAAAGTCCTTTACTTTAAGGGCCCCTAATAGTCCCCCTTTACATTAAGGGTCCCCAATAGTCCCCCTCTACATCAGGGGTCCCCAATAGAGTCCCAGAGTTGTTGCATGTGGCCCCCCCCCCCCCCTGGGAAAAAAATAAAATAAAAATCGGTACCCACAGCATGTCCTTCCTCTTACCAGCCAGGTGACAGGTCAGGGGGAGGGAAGGACGACACATTCCGCCCTCTTTCCTCGGCAGTGCAGGGCTAAGACTGAGCACAGTTCTCAGTCTCAGCGCCGACTCTTTTCTGCCCCCTGCAGGCTGGAGAGAGAAGAAAGCCGAATTCTTCCTCCAGCAACAGCCATCGGCAGCCGCTCCTTCTGACACTGCATTCTCTCCTGTCAGTAAGGAGGGGGACGAGTGGCAAACTCAGCAGCACCTCCCCCTCAACACAGCGCCAGTCGCCCCCCCCCCCACACGATCCCAGCCCTGAACCTGACTGTTTCTGAACTCCTGTGTCGCTCAAAAGGATGATGGAGAAGGAACTAGTGGGGTAACCATGTCGGGGTGATCTTGTATGGCGATGTCGGGAGTGCAGGAAATGGGGGTGAGGGTTCTAGGGGTACTCACACAACGGTGGGCCGAAGAGCACGGTGTCCAAGGCTTTAAGCTGCAGCTTCTGCCGGTGGCTCCGGTCCGTCATCTTCAGGAGGGTTCCTGTCATGGTGGCGTTGGTGACGGCCAACCTGCGGGAGAGAGAATGGAGTCAGAGGAAGACAAAGATCCGCCCCTCACAAATAATCGCATTACATCAGAGCAACCAATCAGAAATCTCCGCTCACAGACCTGACACACTGCATTCTGGGTAAAGACTTTCTCTTGGTGAACGATCGGTGACACACATAAGGAGAACATTCTTAGTCTCCCAGCCGGGTCATTACCCTGAATTAGGTGTTATCACTCTGTATAAACAATCAGACGTTCCGCAGCGTCATTATCGCTCGCCAATCTGCGCTAATTACATTCAGTGATCCGTGGCGTCTGGGCTCTGAGCCACCAGGACAGGAAATTATACCGCCGTCACCATGGTGATGACACCAAGGACGAACTATGCAACTGAACCCACTGCACCAACTTAGAGAGAACCCATGATGGCCTCCATACAAGTCCCTATCCCGGGTTCTCACCCGCTTGTGTCCTGCAGGTCAATGTACTCTGTCAGTTCATTCACCTCCACGTACACGCCGTGCAGCGCACAGGAAGGTGGTAATGGGCCTCATCACTAACCCGCGTCATGACGATGTGAACCAATCACACAGGAAGGGACAGCAGGAGGAGAAGTTTTGCCTGTAGTTCTACTATAATGTATGAGAAGAGAAGTTAGACACCAAACACGCCTCCATTACAAAGGGGCAGAAGGCGGCTGGGAGGGGACACTTCCTAATCAGATATCTATCATATTTGGTGTCTAACTAATCGTAATTTCATTCTGCCAAATGTTATGTTGGTTGCTGGATTGTAAAACCTTGTCAGACGGGAATATAGCTGTATTTGGGGGGGGGGGGGGGGGGACATGAGGGTGGCATTAAGGGCGTGTCTGCTGAGCATAATACAACAGGCCCACTGACACACCCACCTTAGACCGGCTGTATTTAGATCTGTGACACCCTCTTCGTGGGCAATAAAATACGGTTGCATTTGGGAACCCATTTGACAGACTGGACTTAAGCCGGGTATTCGCATCCCGCAATTCGCCTGGTTCTTTTCAATCTGTGTTGCCCTCTCTGTCGTTAGACTGGCTTCTGCTGGAAAAGCATTGGAGCGTTGCTTGCGTGGACGCAGGGATCGGTCTTTATGTTCATCTGCTCTAACCAGGAATGAAGGAACTCCCACCATAGAGTAATCTCTGTTACATTCCTGTCTATATGTGGCAGCAAGCGATACAGACATTACCTTCAAACGCTCAAATGTGTGAACGGTCCCGGATTCTGGAAAACGATTCCAGTGTCGCTTGTGTGGACGCAGGGATTGGTCAATTATTTTCTAACCAGGAAAGAAGGAACTCCCACCATAGAGTAAGCCGTTACATTCAGGTCTGGATGTGGCAGCAAACAACACGGATATTTCTTCTAAATGCTCTGATGTGTGAATGGTGCCGTCTTTTGTTACAAGGGGTGGAGTCTACAGTCTGTGTGAAGAACACCGGTCCCGGGGACAATCGCTCCGAGTCTGCTGGTGCTCAGATTGTTGTCCCGCGAGCTGAAAAATCACTGCACAGGGTGGGATCCATCACCAGGTCATGGCTGTTCATATTTATCTGTACTTTGCTATGTCCCTCCACCCCCATGCTCATCCCCTGCACAGGTCAAGCAAAATTTCAGGCTACCAATCAAACGGCCCCACATGATCGTCAGGCCACTGAGATGCCTCGCCCACCACGTAACCAAACCACATATGCCCTTGATTGCAGAGCACGCACTTTTTTTAACACCTTTTAGCATCGGTTTGGCCAGACCACCAAACAGTGTAACCCAAAAGAACAAACACCCCCCCCCCACGGGACGAGAGGCTCCGCCCTTATATTTGTTACCCCACTGGTGTATTTAAATGGGCAAAAGCCAATCTTCTTAAAAAGCGGTTAATATCCCAGATTCTAGACATGTGATCTAGGCACCTCCATGTACAGTTTGTCATGGACGGGGTGACGGAAGAGAGCCACCAGCATGCTCAGAAACATCTGGGTCCCCACGGGGGCGGAAATAGATGACAAGGGCCCCTCACCTTGGCATATCCCGACCGCTGAGCTGCAACTTCCGGAAGATCTCCTCGTACTGCGGCAGCTCCACATAGTTCTTCAGCCACTCCACCACCTCGTCCAGCGTCCAGTTATATACTACGAGAGAGGAGAGAGGCGGGGTCACAAAACACAGGGGGAGGAGCCAACTGCACACATTCATTATTTGCATGCAGGTAGAACAATTATCCCCAACGTCCAATCAAAGTACCGGGATTCAGAGGTTTGGCCTTCCGGAGGTACCTCTTTTATCTACAATCTGGGGATGAAGATGGGACAACCTTCCGAAGTGTTTCCTACTTTACCAACCAATCCCATCTCCGCAGCCGTGTACAGGACAGCAACGTGTGTGAGCGAGTCGTAGGTCCAAAATACGGCTCTGCAGAGGGAATTTCAGGAACTTCTACCCCAGGGATGGATAAGCCAGAGGCTGCCAAGAGTGATGACACATGGGTGGTTGGGGTGCGAATACATCCCACAGCCCCCTACAACTTCCTCCAGGATCCCCCCCCCTATACCTTCCTCCAGGATCCCCCCCCCACACCTTCCTCCAGGATCCCCCCCTCCTACACCTTCCTCCAGGACCCCCCCCCTCTACACCTTCCTCCAGGATCTCCCCCCCCACACCCTCCTCCGGGATCCTCCCCCCCCCTACACCTTCCTCGGGATCCTCCCCCCCTACACCTTCCTCCGGGATCCCCCCTCCTACACCTTCCTCCAGGATCCCCCCTCCTACACCTTCCTCCAGGATCCCCCCCTCCTACACCTTCCTCCAGGATCCCCACCCTCCTACACCTTCCTCCAGGATCCCCCCCCTCCTACACCTTCCTCCAGGATCCCCCCCTCCTACACCTTCCTCCAGGATCCCCCCCCCACACCTTCCTCCAGGATCCCCCCTCCTACACCTTCCTCCAGGATCCCCCCTCCTACACCTTCCTCCAGGATCCCCCCTCCTACACCTTCCTCCAGGATCCCCCCTCCTACACCTTCCTCCAGGATACTCCCCACCCCCCCCCCACACCTTCCTCCAGGATACTCCTCTCCCCCCCACACCTTCCTCCAGGATCCCCCCCTCCTACACCTTCCTCCAGGATCCCCCCCCCACACACCTTCCTCCAGGATCCCCCCCCCACACCTTCCTCCAGGATCCCCCCCTCCTACACCTTCCTCCAGGATCTCCCCCCCCACACCCTCCTCCGGGATCCTCCCCCCCCCCACACCTTCCTCGGGGATCCTCCCCCCCTACACCTTCCTCCGGGATCCCCCCTCCTACACCTTCCTCCAGGATCCCCCCCTCCTACACCTTCCTCCAGGATCCCCCCCCCACACCTTCCTCCAGGATCCCCCCCCCCACACCTTCCTCCAGGATCCCCCCCCCCCACACCTTCCTCCAGGATCCCCCCCCACACCTTCCTCCAGGATCCCCCCCCACACCTTCCTCCAGGATCCTCCCCACCCCCCCTACACCTTCCTCCAGGATCCTCCCCACCCCCCCTACACCTTCCTCCAGGATCCCCCCCTATACCTTCCTCCAGGATCCCCGCCCCTATACCTTCCTCCAGGATCCCCCCTATACCTTCCTCCAGGATCCCCCCCCTCCTACACCTTCCTCCAGGATCCCCCCCTCCTACACCTTCCTCCAGGATCCCCCCCTCCTACACCTTCCTCCAGGATCCCCCCCCCTACTACACCTTCCTCCAGGATCCCCCCCCTACTACACCTTCCTCCAGGATCCCCCCCTCCTACACCTTCCTCCAGGATCCCCCCCCCACACCTTCCTCCAGGATCCCCCCCCCACACCTTCCTCCAGGATCCCCCCCCCACACCTTCCTCCAGGATCCCCCCTCCTACACCTTCCTCCAGGATCCCCCCTCCTACACCTTCCTCCAGGATCCCCCCTCCTACACCTTCCTCCAGGATCCTCCCCACCCCCCCCACACCTTCCTCCAGGATACTCCTCTCCCCCCCACACCTTCCTCCAGGATCCCCCCCTCCTACACCTTCCTCCAGGATCC
>CM055117.1:1127296482-1127457171 GCA_029206835.1 Rana muscosa
CATTCCCTGGGCCCTCCTTGTTCTCTCCGGTAGTGTCCTCCTGGTTCCTTCCCATGTCCTCCATTCCCTGGGCAGGATTCTGTGTCTCAGCAATTTACTCTCTGTTTCTCATGCAAACTCCATGCAGATACTGGTTGGGATTTGAACCAGGGAGACTCCAGTGATGGAAGGCCAGAGTAGTAAGTCATTATCTTTGTGTTTTTCAGGCTGCAGAAGGCCCAGGAGGAGCACCGAACGGTGGAGGTGGAGAAGGTCCATCTGGAGAAGAAGTTGCAAAGTGAGATCCAATTGGCCAAGCACGAGGCGCAGCGGCTGCGAGAGCTCCGGGAAGGGACGGAGAATGAGCTGAGCCGTCAGAAGTACGCTGAACAGGAGCTGGATCAGGTGAGGGCACCCCTCGGTGTGCTGTTTAGACGCTGGGCTCTGAACTCCATCTCCTAAATGACCTGGAACTAAATTCATCTATATGCCGGGGCATTGGGAATCCAGCCATTGGGGTCCCTAATTTCAGCACCGTCCCCTAGTCGGACCTCAGTGCAGCCACACCCCCACACATGCTGTCCATGGTCATTGGTTACCATGCCCTTTAACACCCAAGGCCAAATTCCCCACAGCATGACACCCCCCCCCCCCCCATAGTCCTAGGGAATAGTAATCTCCAGGACACACCCCCCCCCCCATAGTCCTAGGGAATAATTATCTCCATGGCACCCCCCCCCCCATAGTCCTAGGGAATAGTAATCTCCAGGACACACACCCCCCCCCATAGTCCTAGGGAATAATTATCTCCATGGCACCCCCCCCCCCAGTAGTTCCAGAGAATGGTAATCTCCATGGCACCCCCCATAGTCCTAGGGAATAGTAATCTCCATGGCACACCCCCCCCATAGTCCTAGGGAATAGTAATCTCCATGGCACACCCCCCCCCCCATAGTCCTAGGGAATAGTAATTTCCAGGACACCCCCCCCCCCCCCACATAGTCCTAGGGAATAGTAATTTCCATGGCACCCCCCGCCCCCATAGTTCCAGCCCCCCCCCATAGTCCTAGGGAATAGTAATCTCCATGGCACCCCCCCCCCCATAGTCCTAGGGAATAGTAATCTCCATGGCACCCCCCCCCCCACATAGTCCTAGGGAATAGTAATTTCTAGGACACCCCCCCCCCCCCCCATAGTCCTAGGGAATAGTAATCTCCAGGGCACCCCCCCCATAGTCCTAGGGAATAGTAATCTCCATGGCACCCCCCCCCCCCCCATAGTCCTAGGGAATAGTAATCTCCAGGGCACCCTCCCCCCAAAGTCCTAGGGAATAGTAATCTCCATGGCACCCCCCCCCCCCAAAGTCCTAGGGAATAGTAATCTCCATGGCACCCTCCCCCCCATAGTCCTAGGGAATAGTAATCTCCATGGCACCCCCCCCCCATAGTCCTAGGGAATAGTAATCTCCATGGCACCCCCCCCCCCCCATAGTCCTAGGGAATAGTAATCTCCATGGCACCCCCCCCCCCCATAGTCCTAGGGAATAGTAATCTCCAGGGCACCTTCCCCCCCATAGTCCTAGGGAATAGTAATCTCCATGGCACCCCCCCCCCCATAGTCCTAGGGAATAGTAATCTCCATGGCACCCCCCCCCCCCCATAGTCCTAGGGAATAGTAATCTCCATGGAACCCCCCCCATAGTCCTAGGGAATAGTAATCTCCATGGCACCCCCCCCCCCATAGTCCTAGGGAATAGTAATCTCCGTGGCACCTCCCCCCCATTGTCCTAGGGAATAGTAATCTCCATGGCACCCCCCCCCCCCCCCCATAGTCCTAGGGAATGGTAATCTCCAGGGCACCCCCCCCCCATAGTCCTAGGGAATGGTAATCTCCATGGCACCCCCCCCCCCATAGTCCTAGGGAATGGTAATCTCCAGGGCACCCTCCCCCCCCATAGTCCTAGGGAATAGTAATCTCCATGGCACCCCCCCCCCCCACATAGTCCTAGGGAATAGTAATCTCCATGGCACCCCCCCATAGTCCTAGGGAATAGTAATCTCCATGGCACCCCCCCCCCCCATAGTCCTAGGGAATAGTAATCTCCAGGGCACCCTCCCCCCCATAGTCCTAGGGAATAGTAATCTCCATGGCACCCCCCCCCCCCCCCCCATAGTCCTAGGGAATAGTAATCTCCATGGCACCCCCCCCCCCCATAGTCCTAGGGAATAGTAATCTCCATGGCACCCCCCCCCCCCCCATAGTCCTAGGGAATGGTAATCTCCAGGGCACCCTCCCCCCCCCATAGTCCTAGGGAATAGTAATCTCCAGGGCACCCTCCCCCCCATAGTCCTAGGGAATGGTAATCTCCAGGGCACCCTCCCCCCCCCCCATAGTCCTAGGGAATAGTAATCTCCATGGCACCCCCCCCCCCCCCCCCATAGTCCTAGGGAATGGTAATCTCCAGGGCACCCTCCCCCCCCCCCCCATAGTCCTAGGGAATAGTAATCTCCATGGCACCCCCCCCCCCCCCCCATAGTCCTAGGGAATAGTAATCTCCAGGGCACCCTCCCCCCCCCCCCCCCCATAGTCCTAGGGGAATAGTAATCTCCAGGGCACCCCCCCCCCCCACATAGTCCTAGGGAATAGTAATCTCCATGGCACCCCCCCCCATAGTCCTAGGGAATAGTAATCTCCAGGGCACCCTCCCCCCCCATAGTCCTAGGGAATGGTAATCTCCAGGGCACCCTCCCCCCCCCCCCATAGTCCTAGGGAATAGTAATCTCCATGGCACCCCCCCCATAGTCCTAGGGAATAGTAATCTCCAGGGCACCCCCCCCCCCCCACATAGTCCTAGGGAATAGTAATCTCCATGGCACCCCCCCCCCCCCCATAGTCCTAGGGAATAGTAATCTCCAGGGCACCCTCCCCCCCATAGTCCTAGGGAATGGTAATCTCCAGGGCACCCTCCCCCCCCATAGTCCTAGGGAATAGTAATCTCCAGGGCACCCTCCCCCCCCCCCCCATAGTCCTAGGGAATAGTAATCTCCAGGGCACCCTCCCCCCCCCCATAGTCCTAGGGAATAGTAATCTCCAGGGCACCCTCCCCCCCCCCATAGTCCTAGGGAATGGTAATCTCCAGGGCACCCCCCCCCATAGTCCTAGGGAATAGTAATCTCCGTGGCACCTCCCCCCCCATAGTCCTAGGGAATAGTGGTCTCCATGGCACCCCCCCCCCATAGTCCTAGGGAATAGTAATCTCCGTGGCACCCCCCCCCCCCCCATAGTCCTAGGGAATAGTAATCTCCATGGCACCCTCCCCCCCCCCATAGTCCTAGGGAATGGTAATCTCCATGGCACCCCCCCCCATAGTCCTAGGGAATAGTAATCTCCATGGCACCCCCCCCCCCATAGTCCTAGGGAATAGTAATCTCCATGGCACCCCCCCCCCATAGTCCTAGGGAATAGTAATCTCCGTGGCACCCCCCCCCCCCCATAGTCCTAGGGAATAGTAATCTCCAGGGCACCCTCCCCCCCCCCCATAGTCCTAGGGAATAGTAATCTCCATGGCACCCCCCCCATAGTCCTAGGGAATAGTAATCTCCAGGGCACCCCCCCCCCCCACATAGTCCTAGGGAATAGTAATCTCCATGGCACCCCCCCCATAGTCCTAGGGAATAGTAATCTCCAGGGCACCCCCCCCCCCCACATAGTCCTAGGGAATAGTAATCTCCAGGGCACCCTCCCCCCCATAGTCCTAGGGAATGGTAATCTCCAGGGCACCCTCCCCCCCCCCCCATAGTCCTAGGGAATAGTAATCTCCAGGGCACCCTCCCCCCCCCCCATAGTCCTAGGGAATAGTAATCTCCAGGGCACCCTCCCCCCCCCCCCCATAGTCCTAGGGAATAGTAATCTCCAGGGCACCCTCCCCCCCCCCCCATAGTCCTAGGGAATGGTAATCTCCAGGGCACCCCCCCCCCATAGTCCTAGGGAATAGTAATCTCCGTGGCACCTCCCCCCCCCATAGTCCTAGGGAATAGTGGTCTCCATGGCACCCCCCCCCCCCCCATAGTCCTAGGGAATAGTAATCTCCATGGCACCCCCCCCCCCATAGTCCTAGGGAATAGTAATCTCCATGGCACCCCCCCCCCCATAGTCCTAGGGAATAGTAATCTCCATGGCACCCCCCCCCCCATAGTCCTAGGGAATAGTAATCTCCGTGGCACCCCCCCCCCCCATAGTCCTAGGGAATAGTAATCTCCATGGCACCCTCCCCCCCCCCCCCCCCATAGTCCTAGGGAATGGTAATCTCCATGGCACCCCCCCATAGTCCTAGGGAATAGTAATCTCCGTGGCACCCCCCCCCCCCCCCCCATAGTCCTAGGGAATAGTAGTCTCCATGGCACCCCCCCCCCCATAGTCCTAGGGAATGGTAATCTCCATGGCACCCCCCCCCCCCACAGTCCTAGGGAATGGTAATCTCCATGGCACCCCCCCCCCCCCATAGTCCTAGGGAATAGTAATCTCCGTGGCACCCCCCCCCCATAGTCCTAGGGAATAGTAATCTCCGTGGCACCCCCCCCCCCATAGTCCTAGGGAATAGTAATCTCCGTGGCACCCCCCCCCCCCATAGTCCTAGGGAATAGTAATCTCCGTGGCACCCCCCCCCCCCATAGTCCTAGGGAATAGTAATCTCCATGGCACCCCCCCCCCCCATAGTCCTAGGGAATAGTAATCTCCGTGGCACCCTCCCCCCCCCCATAGTCCTAGGGAATAGTAATCTCCGTGGCACCCTCCCCCCCCCCCCATAGTCCTAGGGAATAGTAATCTCCATGGCACCCTCCCCCCCCCATAGTCCTAGGGAATAGTAATCTCCGTGGCCCCCCCCCCATAGTCCTAGGGAATAGTAATCTCCATGGCACCCCCCCCCCCCACAGTCCTAGGGAATAGTAATCTCCATGGCACCCCCCCCCCCCACAGTCCTAGGGAATAGTAATCTCCGTGGTACACCCCCCCCACATAGTCCTAGGGAATAGTAGTCTCCGTGGCACCCCCCCCATAGTCCTAGGGAATAGTAATCTCCGTGGTACACCCCCCCCCCATAGTCCTAGGGAATAGTAATCTCCATGGCACCCCCCCCCCCCATAGTCCTAGGGAATAGTAATCTCCATGGCACCCCCCCCCATAGTCCTAGGGAATAGTAATCTCCATGGCACCCCCCCCCCCCCCCATAGTCCTAGGGAATAGTAATCTCCGTGGCACCCTCCCCCCCCATAGTCCTAGGGAATAGTAATCTCCAGGGCACCCCCCCCCATAGTCCTAGGGAATAGTAATCTCCATGGCACCCCCCCCCCCCATAGTCCTAGGGAATAGTAATCTCCGTGGCACCTCCCCCCCATTGTCCTAGGGAATAGTAATCTCCATGGCACCCCCCCCCCCCATAGTCCTAGGGAATGGTAATCTCCAGGGCACCCCCCCCCCCATAGTCCTAGGGAATGGTAATCTCCAGGGCACCCTCCCCCCCCATAGTCCTAGGGAATGGTAATCTCCATGGCACCCCCCCCCCCCATAGTCCTAGGGAATGGTAATCTCCAGGGCACCCCCCCCCCCATAGTCCTAGGGAATGGTAATCTCCAGGGCACCCTCCCCCCCCATAGTCCTAGGGAATAGTAATCTCCATGGCACCCCCCCCCCCCCATAGTCCTAGGGAATGGTAATCTCCAGGGCACCCTCCCCCCCCATAGTCCTAGGGAATAGTAATCTCCATGGCACCCCCCCCCACATAGTCCTAGGGAATAGTAATCTCCATGGCACCCCCCCCCCCCCATAGTCCTAGGGAATAGTAATCTCCATGGCACCCTCCCCCCCCCCCCCATAGTCCTAGGGAATGGTAATCTCCATGGCACCCCCCCCCCCCCCCATAGTCCTAGGGAATGGTAATCTCCATGGCACCCTCCCCCCCCCCCCCCCCACATAGTCCTAGGGAATAGTAATCTCCGTGGTACACCCCCCCCCCCCCCATAGTCCTAGGGAATAGTAATCTCCATGGCACCCCCCCCCCATAGTCCTAGGGAATAGTAATCTCCATGGCACCCCCCCCCATAGTCCTAGGGAATAGTAATCTCCATGGCACCCCCCCCCCCCCCATAGTCCTAGGGAATAGTAATCTCCGTGGCACCCCCCCCCCCCCATAGTCCTATGGAATAGTAATCTCCATGGCACCCCCCCCCCACATAGTCCTAGGGAATAGTAATCTCCAGGGCACCCTCCCCCCCCCATAGTCCTAGGGAATAGTAATCTCCAGGGCACCCTCCCCCCCCCCCATAGTCCTAGGGAATAGTAATCTCCAGGGCACCCTCCCCCCCCCCATAGTCCTAGGGAATAGTAATCTCCAGGGCACCCCCCCCCCCACATAGTCCTAGGGAATAGTAATCTCCAGGGCACCCCCCCCCCACATAGTCCTAGGGAATAGTAATCTCCAGGGCACCCTCCCCCCCCCCCATAGTCCTAGGGAATAGTAATCTCCAGGGCACCCTCCCCCCCCCCCCATAGTCCTAGGGAATAGTAATCTCCAGGGCACCCTCCCCCCCCCCCCATAGTCCTAGGGAATAGTAATCTCCAGGGCACCCCCCCCCCCATAGTCCTAGGGAATAGTAATCTCCAGGGCACCGCCCCCCCCCCCCACATAGTCCTAGGGAATAGTAATCTCCAGGGCACCCTCCCCCCCCCCCATAGTCCTAGGGAATAGTAATCTCCAGGGCACCCCCCCCCCCCATAGTCCTAGGGAATGGTAATCTCCAGGGCACCCCCCCCCCATAGTCCTAGGGAATAGTAATCTCCGTGGCACCTCCCCCCCCCATAGTCCTAGGGAATGGTAATCTCCAGGACACCCCCCCCCCCATAGTCCTAGGGAATAGTAGTCTCCATGGCACCCCCCCCCATAGTCCTAGGGAATAGTAATCTCCATGGCACCCCCCCCCATAGTCCTAGGGAATAGTAATCTCCATGGCACCCCCCCCATAGTCCTAGGGAATAGTAATCTCCATGGCAACCCCCCCCATAGTCCTAGGGAATAGTAATCTCCATGGCACCCCCCCCCCATAGTCCTAGGGAATAGTAATCTCCGTGGCACCCCCCCCCCCCATAGTCCTAGGGAATAGTAATCTCCATGGCACCCTCCCCCCCCCCCCCCCATAGTCCTAGGGAATGGTAATCTCCAGGACACCCCCCCCCCCATAGTCCTAGGGAATAGTAATCTCCATGGCACCCCCCCCCCCCCCATAGTCCTAGGGAATAGTAATCTCCGTGGCACCCCCCCCCCCCCATAGTCCTAGGGAATAGTAATCTCCATGGCACCCTCCCCCCCCCCCATAGTCCTAGGGAATGGTAATCTCCATGGCACCCCCCCCCCCCCATAGTCCTAGGGAATGGTAATCTCCATGGCACCCTCCCCCCCATAGTCCTAGGGAATGGTAATCTCCATGGCACCCTCCCCCCCATAGTCCTAGGGAATGGTAATCTCCATGGCACCCCCCCCCCCCATAGTCCTAGGGAATAGTAATCTCCGTGGCACCCCCCCCCCCATAGTCCTAGGGAATAGTAGTCTCCATGGCACCCCCCCCCCCCCATAGTCCTAGGGAATAGTAATCTCCGTGGCACCCTCCCCCCCCCATAGTCCTAGGGAATAGTAATCTCCGTGGCACCCTCCCCCCCCCCATAGTCCTAGGGAATAGTAATCTCCGTGGCACCCTCCCCCCCCCATAGTCCTAGGGAATAGTAATCTCCATGGCACCCCCCCCCCCATAGTCCTAGGGAATAGTAGTCTCCGTGGCACCCTCCCCCCCCCCATAGTCCTAGGGAATAGTAATCTCCGTGGCACCCCCCCCCCCATAGTCCTAGGGAATAGTAGTCTCCGTGGCACCCCCCCCCCCATAGTCCTAGGGAATAGTAATCTCCATGGCACCCCGCCCCCCCATAGTCCTAGGGAATAGTAATCTCCATGGCACCCCGCCCCCCCATAGTCCTAGGGAATAGTAATCTCCATGGCACCCCGCCCCCCCATAGTCCTAGGGAATAGTAATCTCCGTGGTACACCCCCCCCCCCATAGTCCTAGGGAATAGTAATCTCCATGGCACCCCCCCCCCCCATAGTCCTAGGGAATAGTAATCTCCATGGCACCCCGCCCCCCCATAGTCCTAGGGAATAGTAATCTCCATGGCACCCCGCCCCCCATAGTCCTAGGGAATAGTAATCTCCATGGCACCCCCCCCCCCATAGTCCTAGGGAATAGTAATCTCCGTGGTACACCCCCCCCCCCCCCCACATAGTCCTAGGGAATAGTAGTCTCCGTGGCACCCCCCCCCCATAGTCCTAGGGAATAGTAATCTCCATGGCACCCCCCCCCCCCCCCATAGTCCTAGGGAATAATAATCTCCATGGCACCCTCCCCCCCATAGTCCTAGGGAATAGTAATCTCCAGGGCACCCTCCCCCCCCCCCCATAGTCCTAGGGAATAATAATCTCCATGGCACCCCCCCCCCCATAGTCCTAGGGAATAGTAATCTCCATGGCACCCCCCCCCCCATAGTCCTAGGGAATAGTAATCTCCATGGCACCCCCCCCCCATAGTCCTAGGGAATAGTAATCTCCAGGGCACCGCCCCCCCCCCCCACATAGTCCTAGGGAATAGTAATCTCCAGGGCACCCTCCCCCCCCCCCCCATAGTCCTAGGGAATAATAATCTCCATGGCACCCCCCCCCCATAGTCCTAGGGAATAGTAATCTCCAGGGCACCGCCCCCCCCCCCCCACATAGTCCTAGGGAATAGTAATCTCCAGGGCACCCTCCCCCCCCCCCCCCCCATAGTCCTAGGGAATAATAATCTCCATGGCACCCCCCCCCCCATAGTCCTAGGGAATAGTAATCTCCAGGGCACCCTCCCCCCCCCCCCCCATAGTCCTAGGGAATAATAATCTCCATGGCACCCCCCCCCCCATAGTCCTAGGGAATAATAATCTCCATGGCACCCCCCCCCATAGTCCTAGGGAATAGTAATCTCCATGGCACCCCCCCCCCCATAGTCCTAGGGAATAGTAATCTCCATGGCACCCCCCCCCCCCATAGTCCTAGGGAATAGTAATCTCCAGGGCACCCCCCCCATAGTCCTAGGGAATAGTAATCTCCAGGGCACCCCCCCCCCATAGTCCTAGGGAATAGTAATCTCCATGGCACCCCCCCCCCCCCCGTAGTCCTAGGGAATAGTAATCTCCATGGCACCCCCCCCATAGTCCTAGGGAATGGTAATCTCCATGGCACCCTCCCCCCCATAGTCCTAGGTAATAGTAATCTCCGTGGTACACCCCCCCCCCATAGTCCTAGGGAATAGTAATCTCCATGGCACCCCCCCCATAGTCCTAGGGAATGGTAATCTCCATGGCCCCCCCCCCATAGTCCTAGGGAATAGTAATCTCCATGGCACCCCCCCCCCATAGTCCTAGGGAATAGTAATCTCCATGGCACCCCCCCCCCCCCATAGTCCTAGGGAATAGTAATCTCCAGGGCACCCCCCCCCCCATAGTCCTAGGGAATAGTAATCTCCATGGCACCCCCCCCCCATAGTCCTAGGGAATAGTATTCTCCATGGCACCCCCCCCCCCATAGTCCTAGGGAATAGTTATCTCCAGGGCACCCCCCCCCCCCATAGTCCTAGGGAATAGTAATCTCCATGGCACCCCCCCCCCCTCATAGTCCTAGGGAATGGTAATCTCCATGGCACCCCCCCCCCATAGTCCTAGGGAATAGTAATCTCCATGGCACCCCCCCCCATAGTCCTAGGGAATGGTAATCTCCATGGCACCCCCCCCCCCCCCCATAGTCCTAGGGAATAGTAATCTCCATGGCACCCCCCCATAGTCCTAGGGAATGGTAATCTCCATGGCACCCCCCCCCCCCCATAGTCCTAGGGAATAGTAATCTCCGTGGCACCCCCCCCCATAGTCCTAGGGAATGGTAATCTCCATGCCCCCCCCCATAGTCCTAGGGAATAGTAATCTCCATGGCACCCCCCCCATAGTCCTAGGGAATGGTAATCTCCATGACACCCCCCCATAGTCCTAGGAATAGCGATCTCCGTGGCACCCCCCCCCCCCCATAGTCCTAGGGAATGGTAATCTCTATGGCACCCCCCCCCCATAGTCCTAGGGAATAGTAATCTCCATGGCACCCCCCCCATAGTCCTAGGGAATGGTAATCTCCAGGGCACCCCCCCCCCCCATAGTCCTAGGGAATAGTAATCTCCGTGGCACCCTCCCCCCCCATAGTCCTAGGGAATGGTAATCTCCATGGCACCCCCCCCCCATAGTCCTAAGGAATAGTAATCTCCAGGGCACCCTTCCCCCCCATAGTCCTAAGGAATAGTAATCTCCAGGGCACCCTTCCCCCCCATAGTCCTAGGGAATAGTAATCTCCGTGGCACCCCCCCCCCATTGTCCTAGGGAATAGTAATCTCCGTGGCACCCCCCCCCCATAGTCCTAGGGAATAGTAATCTCCGTGGCACCCCCCCCCCCATAGTCCTAGGGAATAGTAATCTCCGTGGCACCCCCCCCCATAGTCCTAGGGAATAATAATCTCCATGGCACCCCGCCCCCCATAGTCCTAGGGAATAATAATCTCCAGGCACCCTCCCCCCCCCCCCATAGTCCTAGGGAATAGTAGTCTCCGTGGCACCCCCCCCCCATAGTCCTAGGGAATAGTAATCTCCGTGGCACCCCCCCATAGTCCTAGGGAATAGTAATCTCCGTGGTACACCCCCCCCCATAGTCCTAGGGAATAATAATCTCCAGGGCACCCCCCCCCCCATAGTCCTAGGGAATAGTAATCTCCGTGGCACCCCCCCCCATTGTCCTAGGGAATAGTAATCTCCATGGCACCCCGCCCCCCATAGTCCTAGGGAATAGTAATCTCCGTGGTACACCCCCCCCCATAGTCCTAGGGAATAGTAATCTCCGTGGCACCCCCCCCCCATAGTCCTAGGGAATAGTAATCTCCAGGGCACCCCCCCATAGTCCTAGGGAATAGTAATCTCCGTGGCACCCCTCCCCCATAGTCCTAGGGAATAGTAATCTCCGTGGTACACCCCCCCCCATAGTCCTAGGGAATAGTAATCTCCATGGCACCCCCGCCCCCCATAGTCCTAGGGAATAGTAATCTCCGTGGTACACCATCCCCCCCCCCCCATAGTCCTAGGGAATAATAATCTCCAGGGCACCCCCCCCCATAGTCCTAGGGAATAGTAATCTCCGTGGCCACCCCCCCCCCATTGTCCTAGGGAATAGTAATCTCCATGGCACCCTCCCCCCCATAGTCCTAGGGAATAGTAATCTCCGTGGTACACCCCCCCCCCATAGTCCTAGGGAATGGTAATCTCCATGGCACCCTCCCCCCCATAGTCCTAGGGAATAGTAATCTCCGTGGTACACCCCCCCCCCATAGTCCTAGGGAATAGTAATCTCCGTGGCACCCCCCCCCCCCATAGTCCTAGGGAATAGTAATCTCCAGGGCACCCCCCCATAGTCCTAGGGAATAGTAATCTCCGTGGCACCCCTCCCCCATAGTCCTAGGGAATAGTAATCTCCGTGGCACCCCCCCCCCCCCCCCATAGTCCTAGGGAATAGTAATCTCCAGGGCACCCCCCCCATAGTCCTAGGGAATAGTAATCTCCGTGGCACCCCCCCACCCCCCCACCCATAGTCCTAGGGAATAGTATTCTCCATGGAGCCCCCCCCCCCCCCGTAGTCCTAGGAAATGGTCATCTCCAGGATGATACAAAGTGTCCAGACATCGATGGGTCACAGGTGACCTAAAAGACAAAAGGGGTCGCCCCGGGACTTTGGATGAGGTGAGAGAGGTTTGGCCAATGTTCACAGCGAACAATGAGACAAAATCAATTCATTTGTTTCAAAGTGTTTATGTAACGAAGCGCCAACAACAATGATTGTGAGTTACCCGGCATAATAGCCAATAATATACACAGCACAGAGGAACGTAAATGTACAAAGATTTATTACAAATGTTATACAGTAATACGTGAAGGTGGCTGGGCCAGTGGATACACAGATACAATAAGGAAATAAAATGTACATACATAGACAGGGAAATATGTAGACATAATGCAGACATCAATAATACCCAGCATGTAAAGCCATAAAACAAGCATCAATGAAGCCCTACGCGTTTCGGTAGACCCTGCTCGCTTCTTCAGGGGCGGATGCATGAATGTTGTATCTGCAATGTAAGTGATAAAATCAATAGATGTATGTTGTTAATAAATGGGGGCAGGCGGAGTGATTGGCAAGGGAGGTCTGAAGAGGTGGCCCCATACTTGCCAACGGGCTGAAAGCAATTGCCAAATGCTGGATATCAAGATGGCGGCCGTGTAGTGCATCCAGCTTGGGAGCTAAGGAGACGGAGGAAACAAAAGCCACAACAGGGGAACCTCCGGAGGATCAGCATGGTCTGGATGGGGGTATTTCTCACTGCAGTCTCCACTAAGCCCCTTGAAATCCTGTCTAGGAAATATCTGTGAGGATCCACGTGTGTCAGAAGGCATCATGGTTGCACAATGTGTGAGGTTCTGATAGATAAGATTTATATATAAAGATGTAAATGAATCGGGTGACCTGGGGTTCAGGTGAGTGTCCCCGGGCCCCTCTCTAACCCTCTCTGTGTGACGTTGTCAGGTGCGGATGGCTCTACGCAATGCGGAGAAGGAGTTGGAGTCGCACAGCAATTGGTCGGCTCCGGAGTCCCTCCAGAAGTGGCTGCAGCTGACGCACGAGGTGGAGATCCAATACTACAACGTCAAGAAGCAGGGTGCCGAGAAGCAGCTGTTGCTGGCCAAAGAAGGGGTAAGACCCGGGGGGGGGGGGGGCGTGGTGTGAAGACCCAATGGGAGAAATAGTCCAATAAAACTGGTGAAAAGCTGCTATTGGAGGAGCCTGTCAGGAGAGGCCGCTGATGCCGCTTTATGGGCCCCCCTGACCTCCTTATACTCACTGTGCCCGCCCTTCTTCAGGTTCATGCCTCCATTGGGCAAGCTCTGATACCACCGGGGTCTGTGACCTGGAGGAATGGTGACTTCACTACCTTGGTCACATGACTAACAAAGGGGTTTCCCAGGACCGGAAAATAGTTTTCGTGGTTCCTCAGGGGCGAAAGGTTAAGCAAGGCGGCTCTACACTGGAGTTTAATTTTGGGGGTCACCTAAAAAGGGGAAAAAAATCGCCCTGAGCAACTTTATGAACGTTCCCCCTTGTAGTACGAAGCCCTGACCTCCAGGGGGCGACAGTCTCTCATTGCTTCTGTTCTTGTCTCGTAGGCAGAGAAGATCAAGAAGAAGAGGAACACTTTGTTCGGGACGTTTCACGTGGCTCACAGCTCCTCCCTGGATGACGTGGACCACAAAATCCTTTCAGCAAAGTAAGATGGAACCCAAAGCTGGTGGTAGTCGGTCACCTGGAATGGGGAAGGCGTTTCGTAGTGTCCCTGGGGTGTCAGGATCATCCCCTAGACTTTATATCCATACAGGGAGCCCCGACCCCCTTCATTCAGTCACCATGGAAGGTGGAGAGGTTGATTGTCAAAGAACAGGATTGGGGGGGGTGAGAGTTGTGGAGCCCCCCCTGTTCTAGTGACACCATCCCATTCTTGGTGTCATATATGCATAATCCTCCTTGTCACACGTCTGCCAAATCGTTGGGGTAGAGAAGATAAAACGTTGTATATGGAAGGCGCTTGGTGTTGAAGGCCCCCAACCCCGTTCATGGATGGTGGCTCCAGTTTGGTGTAGATGGCCTCATGGGGGCCAGTTGTTCTCTCTGTCCAAAATGTGACCTCACTGTCCTCCAAAGAATGTCCCATTTCCATACAAAGTGAGTCCTGACCTGTAGATTTCCCCTCCTATGTTGGGTTATTAGTATTGTGATGGGAGGGCCCGTGGAACCCAGAATCCCTTGGAAAGGTTGGGAAACCCTTGTTTCAGCTCCCCATGCACCTCTTATGTCTAAGTCACCCTGTGCTACCCTGGCACAGGGTGGCTGAGAAAATCTATCTTGGATTACTTAATATGGGACAGTCATATTTATCCACAATATCTCCCAGGATAGATGTAAAGACTATTCTTGGTTTGTTTGATTCTGAACTCAACATGGTATTTGAAAGAGCTGATCACATTGGCCTCTGTACAATGTAGGAGACGGGCCGACTCCTGCTGGAGCTCCTGCTATTGTGTGAAGGTGTCCTGTGTGTATTCTTATGATAATGTATCATCTACTGTGTGAAGCTCGGTGACAACAAGTCTGACCTGTAGTGACATCCTGATTTATCACAACAATACCCAGGAGGGCACGGAGTCACATCGGCTGCTTTAAGGGATTAGTTAATTATCTCATGTTAGTTTATGTTTCTGGTTACAGGTGTATTATTAGAGTAATATGAGCAGAAGGGGGGAACCTCCTCTTCTACTGTATATAAGACTGTATTCTGGTTCTAATAAACAGTCCATGTTCAGCAACTAAACAAGTATCGTCTTGTTTGTAGTTGTCAGCGGTTGGAATATCTGATATCTAGATTCAGACTGGGAGAAAGCGGCATATGACGAAAGCACTCAAGCTGAGTGTGGGACGTTTCGTTACAAGTATGTTGAGAGGTTGTCCCCAATGTTCAGGTCTTTGTATTCCTCATAGTCCAGGTCACTTCCCTTGGGTTGGGTCTGATGGATGCCCAATCTTCTGTCTCAGTGTATGGCTGGGATGGAAGGAGTCGGGGATGAGATGTTTGAAGGGATGTGAGTCTTCCCAATACTCCTCCTCCATACGGGATGACTTTATTACTCCAAGTGTTCTGCTTCTCCCCTCGGTTCCATAGTTCAATGTTTTTTTGCTTGACCTTGTCGATTGTTTTTACATAAGTCTGGCAGCCACAGACTTTAAATTTCCCTCCATTGATGTCGCAATATTCCTGGAGTTCCACTTTAAAGGGACTTTTCTTTTCAGCAAAGCGGTTAGGATTTGCCTGGTAAACATTTATAAAAGAAGTGCCATCTGCTGGCTGGAAATGGAAATGCGACATCGGCATGATCCCACCTTTTGCTGAAATTAAGATTTTATCGGTTTTACTTTAGTCCTGCAGAGGAAAGAATAATTTTGCTTTACTTCAGTTTTGTATTCTGCGGCGTCTCACCTTCTCCCCTCCTCCCCCCTCCTAGGCAAGCGCTCAGCGAAGTGACCGCGGCGCTCCGCGAACGTCTTCATCGCTGGCAGCAGATCGAGACTCTCTGCGGCTTCCAGATCGTCAACAACCCCGGAATCCACATCCTGATGGCATCACTGAACCTCGACCCCAGTCTGATGGGCGGAGCCCGACCTGGCCCCGCCCACTTTATTATGACCGATGACCTGGACGACCTCGACGAGGAGATTGTGTCACCCATCAGCATGCAGTGTAAGTGCCCTTGGCAGGACCCCGTCCTTCACCTCTGCCTGTGTGTGGGGAGGGGTGTGCCACTCCTGTGATGTCACTGCGTTTTATTAAAGGGCCAGTACATGGAAAAGATTTAGAAGTGCCACCTATCAGGTTCCTGGGCAGGAAGTCAGCGGGGGGCACAATTTTTTGATGGATTTTTATTTTTCTCCTTTTGTTACATCTCCTGCAGCCTCTTTGCAGTCACTGATGGCCTCCACTCATCTCTATGGCCTAGGAGGTCATGACATCACTTCCTGTTCCAGGCCAATGTAAACCCCTTCTTTGTTTTTTGCTTTCCTTTGTAGAGGAGAGATTTTGGGGGTCTCTGTATTGTAGAGAGATTTGGGGGTCTCTGTATTGTAGAGGAGAGATTTGGGGGTCTCTGTATAGTAGAGGAGAGATTTGGGGGTCTCTGTATAGTAGAGGAGAGATTTGGGGGTCTCTGTATAGTAGAGGAGAGATTTGGGGGTCTCTGTATAGTAGAGGAGAGATTTGGGGGTCTCTGTATAGTAGAGGAGAGATTTGGGGGTCTCTGTATAGTAGAGGAGAGATTTGGGGGTCTCTGTATTGTAGAGGAGAGATTTGGGGGTCTCTGTATTGTAGAGGAGAGATTTGGGGGTCTCTGTATTGTAGAGGAGAGATTTGGGGGTCTCTGTATTGTAGAGGAGAGATTTGGGGGTCTCTGTATTGTAGAGGAGAGATTTGGGGGTCTCTGTATTGTAGAGGAGAGATTTGGGGGTCTCTGTATTGTAGAGGAGAGATTTGGGGGTCTCTGTATAGTAGAGGAGAGATTTGCGGGTCTCTGTATAGTAGAGGAGAGATTTTGGGGGTCTCTGTATTGTAGAGGAGAGATTTGGGGGTCTCTGTGTATTGTAGAGGAGAGATTTGGGGGTCTCTGTGTATTGTAGAGGAGAGATTTGGGGGTCTCTGTGTATTGTAGAGGAGAGATTTGGGGGTCTCTGTGTATTGTAGAGGAGAGATTTTGGGGGTCTCTGTATTGTAGAGGAGAGATTTGGGGGTCTCTGTATTGTAGAGGAGAGATTTTGGGGGTCTCTGTATTGTAGAGGAGAGATGTGGGGGGTCTCTGTATTGTAGAGGAGAGATTTTGGGGGTCTCTGTATTGTAGAGGAGAGATTTGGGGGTCTCTGTATTGTAGAGGAGAGATTTGCAGGTCTCTGTATAGTAGAGGAGAGATTTGCAGGTCTCTGTATTGTAGAGGAGAGATTTGGGGGTCTCTGTGTATTGTAGAGGAGAGATTTGGGGGTCTCTGTGTATTGTAGAGGAGAGATTTGGGGGTCTCTGTGTATTGTAGAGGAGAGATTTGGGGGTCTCTGTATTGTAGAGGAGAGATTTGGGGGTCTCTGTATTGTAGAGAGATTTGGGGGTCTCTGTGTATTGTAGAGGAGAGATTTTGGGGGTCTCTGTATTGTAGAGGAGAGATTTGGGGGTCTCTGTATTGTAGAGGAGAGATTTGGGGGTCTCTGTGTATTGTAGAGGAGAGATTTGGGGGTCTCTGTATTGTAGAGGAGAGATTTGGGGGTCTCTGTATTGTAGAGGAGAGATTTGGGGGTCTCTGTGTATTGTAGAGGAGAGATTTTGGGGGTCTCTGTATTGTAGAGGAGAGATTTGGGGGTCTCTGTATTGTAGAGGAGAGATTTTGGGGGTCTCTGTATTGTAGAGGAGAGATGTGGGGGGTCTCTGTATTGTAGAGGAGAGATTTTGGGGGTCTCTGTATTGTAGAGGAGAGATTTGGGGGGTCTCTGTATTGTAGAGGAGAGATTTGGGGGTCTCTGTATAGTAGAGGAGAGATTTTAGGGGTCTCTGTGTATTGTAGAGGAGAGATTTGGGGGTCTCTGTGTATTGTAGAGGAGAGTTTTGGGGGTCTCTGTATTGTAGAGGAGAGATTTGGGGGTCTCTGTGTATTGTAGAGGAGAGATTTGGGGGTCTCTGTGTATTGTAGAGGAGAGATTTTGGGGGTCTCTGTATTGTAGAGGAGAGATTTTGGGGGGTCTCTGTATTGTAGAGGAGAGATGTGGGGGTCTCTGTATTGTAGAGGAGAGATTTTGGGGGGTCTCTGTATTGTAGAGGAGAGATTTTGGGGGGTCTCTGTATTGTAGAGGAGAGATTTTGGGGGTCTCTGTATTGTAGAGGAGAGATTTGGGGGTCTCTGTATTGTAGAGGAGAGATGTGGGGGGTCTCTGTATTGTAGAGGAGAGATTTGGGGGTCTCTGTATTGTAGAGGAGAGATTTTGGGGGTCTCTGTATCGTAGAGGAGAGATTTGGGGGTTCTTATTGACCCCTGATGTCTCCATCAAGAAGACCTGTCACCCCTTATTTCTATCAAAAGGGATATTTACATTTCTTCTAATAGGAATAAAATTAATCAAAAAAAAAAGACCCGCCCCCTCGTGCTCGCGCGCAGTGGTGAACATATATGTAGGCCACACCCACATATGTAAACGGCGATCACACCACACATGTGAGGTATCGCCGCGATCGGTAGAGCGAGAGCGATAATTCCATCCCTAGACCGCCTCTGTAACTCCAAACTGGTAACTTGTAAAAAAAATTGAAAGCATCGCCTATGGAAATGACTCCTGTCAGTCGCCATTCCATATGTTTGGTATCTGTTTACTCGGCATAACATCATCAATATGGGGTATTCCCTCCCTGGGGGTGGTGGGGGGGGGGCGGGGTATAACCCAGATGCCTCCTGTGGTTGTTATTTTTCAGTTCTCTCAGCTCAGCGGTCAGTTATTTTTGTCATTGGGGTGTACTGGCCCTTTAATAGTGTGATTGGTGTCCCCTCCATTGTGATCCGGGGTCACCAGCGATCCGTCCGCACAGAGGAGCTCCGGAGGATAAATGTCAGAGGGGACCGGTCCTCTTCATCACCGGAGATTTGTTTCAGCTCTCTGGAGTAGAGGAGGTGAAACCCGTCGGTGTCCCCCCCCCCGAGGGAGATTCCCTTCACTTCCTGTCCCAGAGACACAACAGGAAGTAGGTGTAGGTAAGTTTTTGCAGGCAGAGGGACAGACTGAAATGTAACTGTAGAGTTCTGTGCGGACGGTCTTGTGATTTGCACAAATCCTCCTTCCTGTGTCACCGCCTCCTCATCCGATGGAGAATCGGCATCATCACCTCAGTCCGGTGATCGGTAATTACAGAGGGGAGAATCACAAGACCGGCCGGACAGAGTCACAAATTCATCATCCTACTCCGGTTTCCTGGAGTTCCTCTTTAATGGGCGGAGTCTGGCAGGTAGAACCACCCACATGCCCCCCCCCCCCGCCATAGTTCCTGACTCCAATCCTCATTCCGGTAGTCTCACTTCTCCATGAAGTTGGGGGAGGGTCACCTGGGCGGAGCCAGGACCGGCGGAGAGATGATCAGCTGGAGGGGGAGGAGCTCCGCCCAGAAGTGAATGTTGGTTGTGTATTCTGATAGGGAGAAAATCTTATCCCCTCCTCCCGCTTCATTCTCCCCCCTCATTGGTTGAGACAGATGCCGCGTGGCTGATGGGACGCAGATACAGCGAGCGCCCGTCTACCTGCTCGGAGGACTCGGCTCTCTGGAAGTTTACGGGTTTGACAGAATGTTTCTCACTTCCTGTCTGTCACTCGGCTGTTAGAACTCCAACTGTCACTTCTCCGCTCTAACCCTTTCCTCCTTTACTGACCGCGCCCCCTGATGGGCTCTCTGGGGACTGGGGGGGTCCAAGGGGTTGTCACACAGGTCTGAAAGGGGAGGGGCTCCTGGAAGTGGACAGTTGGGGAGGGTGTCCAGGGGGTGATTGGATGAGGAGAGGATCCTGGGAGTGGACAGTAGGGGAGAGTTTCCAGGGGGTGATTGGATGAGGAGAGGATCCTGGGAGTGGACAGTTGGGGAAAGTGTCCAGGGGGTGATTGGATGCGGAGGGGTTCCTGGGAGTGGACAGTTGGGAAGGGTTTCCAGGGGGTGATTGATGGGGAGGGGCTCCTGGGAGTGGACAGTTGGGAAGGGTTTCCAGGGGGTGATTGGATGGGGAGGGGCTCCTGGGAGTGGACAGTTGGGAAGGGTTTCCAGGGGGTGATTGGATGGGGAGGGGCTCCTGGGAGTGGACAGTTGGGAAGGGTTTCCAGGGGGTGATTGGATGGGGAGGGGCTCCTAGGAGTGGACAGTTTGGAGGGTGTCCAGGGGGTGATTGGATGGGGAGGGGCTCCTGGGAGTGGACAGTTGGGGAGGGTGTCCAGGGGGTGATTGGATGGGGAGGGGCTCCTGGGAGTGGACAGTTGGGGAAGGTGTCCAGGGCGTAATTGGATGGGGAGGGGTTCTTGGGAGTGGACAGTTGGGAAGGGTTTCCAGGGGGTGATTGGATGGGGGGGGCTCCTGGGAGTGGACAGTTGGGAAGGGTTTCCAGGGGGTGATTGGATGGGGAGGGGCTCCTGGGAGTGGACAGTTGGGAAGGGTTTCCAGGGGGTGATTGGATGGGGAGGGGCTCCTGGGAGTGGACAGTTGGGGAGGGTGTCCAGGGGGTGATTGGATGAGGAGGGGCTCCTGGGAGTGGACAGTTGGGGAAGGTGTCCAGGGCGTAATTGGATGGGGAGGGGTTCTTGGGAGTGGACAGTTGGGGAGGTTTTCCAGGGGGTGATTGGATGGGGAGGGGCTCCTGGGAGTGGACAGTTGGGGAAGGTGTCCAGGGGGTGATTGGATGGGGAGGGGCTCCTGGAAGTGGACAGTTGGGGAGTGTTTCCAGGGGGTGATTGGATGGGGAGGGGATCCTGGGAGTGGACAGTTGGGAAGGGTTTCCAGGGGGTGATTGGATGGGGAGGGGCTCCTGGGAGTGGACAGTTGGGGAGTGTTTCCAGGGGGTGATTGGATGGGGAGGGGATCCTGGGAGTGGACAGTTGGGAAGGGTTTCCAGGGGGTGATTGGATGGGGAGGGGCTCCTGGGAGTGGACAGTTGGGAAGGGTTTCCAGGGGGTGATTGGATGGGGAGGGGCTCCTGGGAGTGGACAGTTGGGGAAAGTGTCCAGGGGGTGATTGGATGGGGAGGGGATCCTGGGAGTGGACAGTTGGGAAGGGTTTCCAGGGGGTGATTGGATGGGGAGGGGATCCTGGGAGTGGACAGTTGGGAAGGGTTTCCAGGGGGTGATTGGATGGGGAGGGGCTCCTGGGAGTGGACAGTTGGGAAGGGTTTCCAGGGGGTGATTGGATGGGGAGGGGCTCCTGGGAGTGGACAGATGGGGAAAGTGTCCAGGGGGTGATTGGATGGGGAGGGGATCCTGGGAGTGGACAGTTGGGAAGGGTTTCCAGGGGGTGATTGGATGGGGAGGGGCTCCTGGGAGTGGACAGTTGGGAAGGGTTTCCAGGGGGTGATTGGATGGGGAGGGGCTCCTGGGAGTGGACAGTTGGGGAAGGTGTCCAGGGGGTGATTGGATGGGGAGGGGTTCTTGGGAGTGGACAGTTGGGGAGGGTGTCTAGGGGGTGATTAGATGGGGAGGGGCTCCTGGGAGTGGTGATGGGGAGGGGTGTGTCCAGGGGGTGATTGGATGGGGAGGGGCTCCTGGGAGTGGAAAGTTGGGGGGGGGGGGTGTCCAGGGGGTGATCGGACTGTCCTGGTGGGTTGGGGGTCCTTGGAGTAAACGTGCGTTTCTTTGGGGGGGGAATCTGGGGTGTGTGTAGACCGTTTTGGAAGGGAAAAGCTAGGGGTGGATAGACAAGTTGTGGAAGTGGAGATTGGGGACTAGGGGTAGCTGGGGGAGGTGTGCTGGGAGTGAACGGTTTGATGGGGGACCCAGGGAGTAAATATACGGTTCTGGCGCTGTCCTGTCTCCATCCGGAGCTCCGTATCTATGACTGGAGGAGGGAAAACCTGCAATTAGCAGATCTTTTTTCCCGGTTGGTTATCTGAGCTCAGGCAGGACACAGGACAGCCTCTGTGGGGCCTTCAAGCCTTCTGCTCTGACAGAGAGAGAATTCAAATAAATTAGAAAATCAAGTATTCCCTGTGTGACGTCCAGTTCCGTAAGCCAATGGGGTGACGTCCAGTTCCGTAAGCCAACGGGGTGACGTCCAGTTCCGTGCCAATTGATGTACATTATGCAATAATATACAATTTCTAGTATAACCTATATAACTATTGCATATATCTATTATCTTGCCTATCCCTATAAATTGGCTAGTCTAAAGAGTTGGATAAGCACAATGATATAACAAACACATCTGCTTGGTAAACAATGTTACATTTATTTCCCAAGAAAATAGGAATATACTAAACGGCAGATCTCTACAACATATAACAATAATCATCAAAGATACTTATCACATCCTCTAGAATAGACTCGTTGGCTGGTCTCCAGATGTTAAAAAGAGAACTCTCTGTGCCGCATGGTTTAGGCTCAAGATGGCAGAGCCTACAGGCTCGGCAAAGGCCTGCTGCGAGAGAGAGAGAGAGAGCGCTCTTTTGTTGCAACAGCCCTTTCTTTATCGTACACCACGGGACACAGAGCTAGTCATTACATAATGGGTTAAGGGTCACCAGCGGTGATTGGACACTGGCACAACCAATGGAAGACAGTTCCCCTCCATATAACCCCTCCCATCAGGGAAGTACCTCAGTTTTTTCGCCAGTGTCGAAAGGTGTTGGACGCGTTAGGAGGTGCTAAAGGAAAGCTCTACCAAAGAGACCCTCTGGGGGTAAAAGAGCTATGCTTTCGGATCCATCCAAGACGCCTACAAATGAGCTGAATCTGGATGGGATCCGGGCCTCATCCATGAGGCGTCGCCTGTAATGTCTCTCTTCGGAGGACTGGGCTCTAAGATCCAGCACTTTCGCTATTTCGCTATAAAGTCCTGGTAAGAGTCTTGTACAAGGCCCAGGGGAGAGGTATCCTTTAAATAGGAACCCATATCCCTGAAGGTTGGCACACATAGCCCACCGTGAAGGGTGAAGTTTGGTATCTGTCTGAAATCTTTCAGCAGAAAAACCTGCGGCGTGGATAAGGTGAGATTAGAAGGTCCATAACTAGGTTGGGACCTTTTTTCAAAAAGGGATGTCTTCTTTTTTTCCACCACTGGGGGGAGTAAAGAGCTGAATATACTCACCTCACTCTGTTCAGTGTCGGCTTCGGCGAAGTACACTGCTCGTCACCTCCGCTGCTGAGCTTGCTGGGGCACCCCGATCCTCCTTTCGGTGGCCGACCAGACACCTGCAGATGCAGGTAAGTGGGAACAAGGGCTGATGAGAGTCCTCTCTCACTATGGCCACCGCCATAGCGCTAAGGGCCGCGCGCGCGTGCGGGAGCGCGCTTTATCGGAGGGGGGGGGGGCGAAGGCGGGCACGTGGCGCGCGCAGGCACAGAAACGGCGCCAAATTTAAAAGACTGTCAGTGTGAGAAGCACTGCAGCAGCAAGCAAGCTCGTTAGTTCTCTTGTTCCTGGCAGAGAAACACAGCAGCTATACAGGGACGTAAGACTCCATGTGGTTGGATTGGGTACTTCCTAGAAGACATCCATGTTATGCATAGTTATGTGTTAAAAGTTGCATACTTAATGTATTTGCTAAACTGAACACGGTAGTATATGCATTTAGGTACCTTGTATTTTGTCTAAACAGTAAGCCTTCCAGGGGAAGTAATACGGACAAAAAGAGATAAGAAAGCACCACCGCCTGAGAGGAGGCTCTAACTGTGCTGACTCGGTACCTTTCTCTCCTGGGTTGCTAAATGCACCTGTTCAGGATGAGCCATTACCTCTGTCAGGTATGGCGGCTTCCCCAGTGAAGCCTGGGCCTGTATATGTCACTGAGGACACTTTATCAGCTGCCCTAAATAATCTGGAGGAAAAAATTGCTACCTTAATCGCTAAGTCCTCTAAAAAGGAACAATAAGCGAAGCAGGTCTCTTCCAGTATTGGACCTCCCTTCAGAAGTACCTGAGGGAGGAGGATGAGGAGGAGGAGGCTACATCAGCAGAGGATGAGGAGCCAGATTTTAAGGTCACAGGTACAATGCTATAGCAGTGCATTTAAGTTAACCTCTGCGGAGGTAACGGAATTACCTGTCTCCTCCCTAGGGTCATTAAGATCCCTGCAAGGTGCATGCTCCTTCCCGGTTCATCCGTTACTAGAGGATCTAATATACGCAAACTGGCAACATCCAGATAAGCGTTTCTCACCTCCAAAAAGGTTTAACATTCTTTATCCTATGGGGGAAATTTTTTTAAAGAAATGGAGCCTGCCTGCGGTAGTTGCGGCTATTTCTTGTGTAAATAAAAACCTGACATGTCCGGTGGATAATGTACAAGGGTTTAAAAGATCCTTCTGAGAGGAAGTTGAAATCCTCCTTCCTTTTGGCCGGCTCAATTACCCAACCTGCAGTAGCAGCAGTCGGTATGTGTCAGGTCATCAGCCAACAGGTAAAACAGGGGCTGAAGGAACTGCCTTCAGAGCAGGCTAGAAATTGGGAAAATTTGCCTAAAGCCTTATGCTTCACAGTGGATGCCATGAGAGATTCTATCATACAGGCATCACGCCTTACACTCCAGCTGGTACAGATGTGCAGAGTACTTTGGCTTAAGCATTGGTCAGCGGAAACCCCATGCAAAAAGCTGTTGGCAAGTTCCCGTTCCATGGCGAACGCCTATTTGGGGAAGATTTAGAAAAATATATACAGAAGATATCAAGTGGTAAAACGACTTTTTACCTGAGAGAAAGAAAAACAAGAGATCTTGTTTTAAACGCTCTCTCTCCCCAGCTCCCGGGAAATCTGACTCCAACCAGTGGCGGCGGCCTGTTTTAGCCACCCACAAAAGCCAAGGGGCAAGCTCAGAAGAACAAGAAGCCGTGGGGTGCAAGAGCTAATAAGCAAGCCCCCAAAGCCTCTCAGTGAAGGGGCGCCCCCGCTCGGCCGAGTGGGAGGAAGGCTTTGTCAGTTCTGAGCGACTTGGTGGTCAGAAATCCAGGACAATTGGGTAGTATCCACAATATCCTCAGGGTACAAACTGGAATTTCGAGAGATCCCATCTTCTCAATTCCGAAGTTCAAGACTCTCCAAGGATCCACAAAAAAGAGAATCCTTCTTCAAAGGTTTGAATCACTTAATGGCTCAAGGGGTAGTTACAGACGTACCCCAAAAAGAGCGAGGTTCAGGTTTTTACTCAAACCTCTTTGTGATTCCAAAGCCAAATGGAGATGTCAGACCCATCCTGGATCTAAAATCCCTAAATCGGTTCCTGAACGATCGCCATTTTCGAATGGAAACGATCCGATCCGTGGCCGCCACTTTAAAGGGCGGAAAATTCATGGCGCCCATAGATATCAAGGACGCACATTTACACATACCCATCCTCCCCGCTCACCAAAGATTCCTAAGGTTTGCGGTAGAAGATCGCCACTTTCAATTTGTGGCTCTGCCGTTTGGTGTAGCCACCGCGCCCATAGTATTCACAAAGGTGCTAGCTCCTCTGTTAGCAAACCTAAGAACACGGGGCATTGCGGTAACAGCCTATCTGGACGATCTACTAGTAATAGATCAGTCAAAGGACGGATTGGGTCACGCTGTACACACTACAGTAGGATACCTGGAGCATTTAGGATGGATTATAAATTTACAAAAATCCTCTCTCCAGGCCCAAAGAAGGATAGTGTACCTGGGCATGATCATAGATACAGCCCAAAACAGGGTATACCTGCCAGAACCGAAGATACAGTCTCTGAAAGACCTGATCCACAAGGTCAAAGCAAACAACAGGCCGTCTATTCGCCTTTGCATGAGACTATTGGGAAAGATGGTAGCCTCCTTCGAGGCGGTACCTTACGCCCAGTTTCATTCGAGACTACTTCAAGGCAATATTTTAGCTTCCTGGAACAGGAAGAGCCAAGCTCTGGATATACCCATGCGCCTGTCCTCACAAGTACGCCACAGCTTCGATTGGTGGCTAGAAGCCAGGAATTTACGGAAGGGAAAGTCCTTCCTCCCAGTGGCCTGGAAGGTGGTATCTACGGATGCCAGCCTATCGGGCTGGGGTGCAGTATTCGAGGAGGCTTCTACCCAGGGAACCTGGGCCAAGACTCAGGGGATCCTGCCCATCCGGGCGGTATATCTAGCCCTCAAAACCTGGACATACAGGTTACAGGGCTACCCAGTTCGGGTTCAGTCCGACAATGCTACTGCAGTAGCTTACATCAATCACCAAGGAGGCACCCGCAGTCGGGCAGCCCAAAGAGAGGTGAACCGGATCCTGGCATGGGCAGAGGAGCATGTACCTTGCCTTTCTGCAATCTTCATTCCAGGGATAGAAAATTGGCAAGCAGACTACCTGAGTCGTCAGCAGCTGCTACCAGGGAGTGGTCTCTTCACCCCGAGATCTTTCAGGCCATATGTCTGAGATGGGGAAACCCAGATGTAGACCTGCTAGCTGCCAGGTTCAACAAGAAATTGGACAACTTTGTGTCCAGAACGAGAGATCCTCTAGCCTACGGGACAGACGCTCTAATAATACAGACGCTCTAATAACTCCATGGAATCAGTTCTCACTGATCTAGGCATTCCCTCCGATCCCTCTTCTACAAAGACTGCTTCGCAGGATCAAGGAGGAGGGAATACCAGTAATCCTAGTGGCCCCAAACTGGCCCAGGAGGCCTTGGTATGCCGAGATTGTAAAAACGGCGATAGGAAGGCCCTGGAAGTTTCCACTCCGACACGACCTGCTGTCACAGGGTCCAGTATTCCACCCTTCCTTACAAAGGCTAAAGTTGACGGCCTGGCTGCTGAGACCCACATTTTTAAAAAGAGAGGGGTCTCTGGTCCGGCTCTTTCTACGCTCATTAATGCTAGAAAGCCAGCCTCCAGACTCATCTATCAGAGAGTCTGGAGAGCATACGTTTCCTGGTGTGAATCCAGATGTTGGAATCCTCAGAAGTATGAAATAAGTAGGATTCTTGCTTTTTGCCAGTTAGGAGTGGATATGAATTTAGCCCTTAGCACCATCAAAGGGCAAATATCGGCTCTATCAGTCTTCTTTCAGAGACCATTGGCATCTCACTCCCTAGTTCGGACATTAATTAAGGGGGTACTGAGGATAAATCCTCCAGTTAGGACTCCCTTGTGTCCATGGGATTTGAATTTGGTATTGTCAGTGTTGCAAAAGCAACCTTTTGAACCTATTCGCCATATTCCTTTAATTATATTAAGTAGGAAGTTGGCCTTTCTGATTGCTATAGCTTCTGCTAGGAGAGTATCAGAGCTAGCAGCTCTTTCTTGTAAAGAGCCTTGTCTAATTTGTCACAAGGACAAAATCGTACTACGACCCCATCCGGCTTTTCTACCTAAGGTGTTGTCGGCTTTTCACTTGAATCAAGACATTGTTCTGCCTTCCTTTTTTCCAAACCCGCGGACGGCGGGGGAAAATTATTACACTCTCTAGATCCAGTGAGAGCGGTAAAGGTGTATCTGCAAGCAACCGCTCAGATACGTAAAACGGATGTTTTGTTTATTTTACCAGATGGGCCCAAGAAGGGCCAAGCGGTATCAAAATCCACCATTTCCAGGTGGATTAGACAAGTAATTGTTCAAGCTTATGGTTTAAAGAACAGGACTCCTCCTTTTCCTGTTAAGGCGCACTCTACCAAGGCAATAAGTGCTTCATGGGCAGTGCACCACCAGGCTTCGATGGCTCAGATCTGTAAAGCTGCAACTTGGTCTTCAGTCCATACATTTTCCAAATTCTATCAAATAGATGTGAAAGGACATGAGGATTCCGCCTTTGGGCGAAGTGTGCTGCAGGCAGCAGTATAGGGCTTCTGGTCCGCAAGCGGTCTGTTTTGATCTGTGTCTCCCCCCCTTCATATGAGCATTGCTCTGGGACGTCCCATTATGTAATGACTAGCTCTGTGTCCCGTGGTGTACGATAAAGAAAATAGGATTTTTATAACAGCTTACCTGTAAAATCCTTTTCTTGGAGTACATCACGGGACACAGAGGTCCCCCCCTTCTTATGGGAACCTTACTGCTTTGCTACAAAACTGAGGTACTTCCCTGATGGGAGGGGTTATATGGAGGGGAACTGTCTTCCATTGGTTGTGCCAGTGTCCAATCACCGCTGGTGACCCTTAACCCATTATGTAATGACTAGCTCTGTGTCCCGTGGTGTACTCCAAGAAAAGGATTTTACAGGTAAGCTGTTATAAAAATCCTATTTTTTACAAAACCTCAGTCACACCTCATTCAAACACCCCCCCCCCATTGCCAGTCCCACTCGGTTTTGGACGAATCAGAGTGTTCACAGGGCAGTCTTCCTCAACAGATCTGACCAACTTGCCTTATTGGCTTCTAGGTGGCAGTGTTGCCCATATCATCCCCAGGAGCCCTGGGCCGTCTTCCTTTTTAAAACATGGAACTGCATCAGCCTGGCTTATCTTGGGAATAGGAAACAGATATGTAGAAACTTCAGAAATATTATATTAACTCATGTTGCCTTCCAACAGTAGCCAACGGGGAGGCGTCTATATCTGATCATTGTGACGTACTGAAGGTAACCCCTCTTTCTCGTCTGCTCGGATCCTGACAGGTGTACTGTATTCTTACTGATGAGACTCTTCTGGTCCCCCTTCCCCCCACACGTGGCACCACATGCCTCTCCTCTGTAGGCGGCCCTCTTCCAGGAATGGATCTTCTCTTTTTTCAGCTCCGTAGAATTGTCCTCACACACGTCTTGCATGGCTTATTGTTTATCTCGGCATGATCACACAATCTGGGCACATTGCATGCTAGTTGTTGAGGGCAGATGATAAGATGAGGATGTCGCCTTGTTTGCCGGTTCCTCGCTCGGTTTGTCGACTCTCCTGAACCTTCAAGGGGTAGAACCTCCTCCACGTCAAAGGCCAGGAGAACCGCCAGGAACGTGCAGCAAGCTGATGGACTCATCGATCGGCCACTTCCACCATCTCATTGTATTCTTCTTCTTTCTCCACAGCACCCAGCATGGCCAGCCTGCGGCAGCGGCACGTGGACTCCGGGCATTCCACCTTGGGATCTCAGAGGTTGGTAGAAGGTTACGTAGTGAGCGAAGCCGCCCCACCGGCCCTCCATTACCGGCCCAGCAAAGTCTCTCTCCACCGAATGCGCAGCCTCTCTCACGGACAGTCTTTCGAACACCACCCCTCTGGTTCTTCTTCCAATGCTTCTCCTGTTCCATGTCCCCCTTTCTCCGCTCCACCTCCCCCTCCCCCAGCATCCGGCTCACATCCTGTCTACTATCACCACTCCACCACTTACTATCTGCAGATGGACTCTCTTCCTGACCTGCCCCCTCCAGATGTCGGGATTCTTCCTCGCTCTCCCAGTGTTGGGTATTTCTGCATGAGGGTGCCGCTTCTGCCTGCAAGTGTTTAACACTAACTGGGGCCACCTAGAGGGCCTCTAATTCACCTGAGCCACCTGGAGGGCCCCCCACCCACTAACCTGAGCAGCCTGGAGGGCCCCCCACTTACCTGGAGTGCCCCCCACTTACCTGAGCCTCCTGGAGGGCCCCCCCACCCACTAACCTGAGCCTCCTAGAGGACCTCTAATTCACCTGAGCCTCCTAGAGGGTTACCTGCTCACTACCTTGAGGGCCCCCCACCCCAGGAATACTTGTGGTGGCTCCTGTGGGGGAAATGCATGATGTGATTGTCCCCCAAGTTCCTTCTAACCTTCTGTTTAGTTATGTAGATGTGACTGGGAAGGGCAATGGCAATAGACTTATTCTGGGGTGCATCACTAGAGGGATCACCAGCAGGAGGAAGGAGGTCCTGATTCCTCTATATAGATCTTTATATCACTAGAGGGGTCACCAGCAGGAGGAAGGGGGTCCCTATTCCTCTATATAGATCTTTATATCACTAGAGGGGTCACCAGCAGGAGGAAGGAGGTCCTGATTCCTCTATATAGATCTTTATATCACTAGAGGGATCACCAGCTGGAGGAAGGAGGTCCTGATTCCTCTATATAGATCTTTATATCACTAGAGGGATCACCAGCTGGAGGAAGGGGGTCCTGATTCCTCTATATAGATCTTTATATCACTAGAGGGATCACCGGCAGGAGGAAGGAGGTCCTGATTCCTCTATATAGATCTTTATATCACTAGAGGGATCACCGGCAGGAGGAAGGAGGTCCTGATTCCTCTATATAGATCTTTATATCACTAGAGGGGTCACCAGCAGGAGGAAGGGGGTCCTGATTCCTCTATATAGATCTTTATATCACTAGAGGGGTCACCAGCAGGAGGAAGGCGGTCCTGATTCCTCTATATAGATCTTTATATCACTAGAGGGGTCACCAGCAGGAGGAAGGGGGTCCTGATTCCTCTAAATAGATCTTTATATCACTAGAGGGGTCACCAGCAGGGGGAAGGAGGTCCTGATTCCTCTATATAGATCTTTATATCACTAGAGGGGTCACCAGCAGGAGGAAGGAGGTCCCGATTCCTCTATATAGATCTTTATATCACTAGAGGGGTCACCAGCAGGAGGAAGGGGGTCCTGATTCCTCTATATAGATCTTTATATCACTAGAGGGGTCACCAGCAGGAGGAAGGAGGTCCTGATTCCTCTATATAGATCTTTATATCACTAGAGAGATCACCAGCAGGAGGAAGGAGGTCCCGATTCCTCTATATAGATCTTTATATCACTAGAGGGGTCACCGGCAGGAGGAAGGAGGTCCTGATTCCTCTATATAGATCTTTATATCACTAGAGGGATCACCGGCAGGAGGAAGGAGGTCCTGATTCCTCTATATAGATCTTTATATCACTAGAGGGGTCACCAGCAGGAGGAAGGAGGTCCTGATTCCTCTATATAGATCTTTATATCACTAGAGGGGTCACCAGCAGGAGGAAGGAGGTCCTGATTCCTCTATATAGATCTTTATATCACTAGAGGGGTCACCAGCAGGAGGAAGGAGGTCCCGATTCCTCTATATAGATCTTTATATCACTAGAGGGGTCACCAGCAGGAGGAAGGGGGTCCTGATTCCTCTATATAGATCTTTATATCACTAGAGGGGTCACCAGCAGGAGGAAGGAGGTCCTGATTCCTCTATATAGATCTTTATATCACTAGAGAGATCACCAGCAGGAGGAAGGAGGTCCCGATTCCTCTATATAGATCTTTATATCACTAGAGGGGTCACCGGCAGGAGGAAGGAGGTCCTGATTCCTCTATATAGATCTTTATATCACTAGAGGGATCACCGGCAGGAGGAAGGAGGTCCTGATTCCTCTATATAGATCTTTATATCACTAGAGGGGTCACCAGCAGGAGGAAGGAGGTCCTGATTCCTCTATATAGATCTTTATATCACTAGAGGGGTCACCAGCAGGGGGAAGGAGGTCCTGATTCCTCTATATAGATCTTTATATCACTAGAGGGGTCACCAGCAGGAGGAAGGAGGTCCTGATTCCTCTATATAGATCTTTATATCACTAGAGGGGTCACCAGCAGGAGGAAGGAGGTCCCGATTCCTCTATATAGATCTTTATATCACTAGAGGGGTCACCGGCAGGAGGAAGGGGGTCCTGATTCCTCTATATAGATCTTTATATCACTAGAGGGGTCACCGGCAGGAGGAAGGAGGTCCTGATTCCTCTATATAGATCTTTATATCACTAGAGGGGTCACCAGCAGGAGGAAGGAGGTCCTGATTTCTCTATATAGATCTATCACTAGAGGGGTCACCAGCAGGAGGAAGGAGGTCCTGATTCCTCTATATAGATCTTTATATCACTAGAGGGGTCACCAGCAGGAGGAAGGGGGTCCTGATTCCTCTATATAGATCTTTATATCACTAGAGGGGTCACCAGCAGGAGGAAGGAGGTCCTGATTTCTCTATATAGATCTTTATATCACTAGAGGGGTCACCAGCAGGAGGAAGGAGGTCCTGATTCCTCTATATAGATCTTTATATCACTAGAGGGGTCACCAGCAGGAGGAAGGGGGTCCCTATTCCTCTATATAGATCTTTATATCACTAGAGGGGTCACCGGCAGGAGGAAGGAGGTCCTGATTCCTCTATATAGATCTTTATATCACTAGAGGGGTCACCAGCAGGAGGAAGGAGGTCCTGATTTCTCTATATAGATCTATCACTAGAGGGGTCACCAGCAGGAGGAAGGAGGTCCTGATTCCTCTATATAGATCTTTATATCACTAGAGGGGTCACCAGCAGGAGGAAGGGGGTCCTGATTCCTCTATATAGATCTTTATATCACTAGAGGGGTCACCAGCAGGAGGAAGGAGGTCCCGATTCCTCTATATAGATCTTTATATCACTAGAGGGGTCACCAGCAGGAGGAAGGAGGTCCTGATTCCTCTATATAGATCTTTATATCACTAGAGGGGTCACCAGCAGGAGGAAGGGGGTCCCTATTCCTCTATATAGATCTTTATATCACTAGAGGGGTCACCAGCAGGAGGAAGGAGGTCCTGATTCCTCTATATAGATCTTTTTATCACTAGAGAGATCACCAGCAGGAGGAAGGAGGTCCTGATTCCTCTATATAGATCTTTATATCACTAGAGGGATCACCGGCAGGAGGAAGGAGGTCCTGATTCCTCTATATAGATCTTTATATCACTAGAGGGGTCACCAGCAGGAGGAAGGAGGTCCTGATTCCTCTATATAGATCTTTATATCACTAGAGGGGTCACCAGCAGGAGGAAGGAGGTCCTGATTCCTCTATATAGATCTTTATATCACTAGAGGGGTCACCAGCAGGGGGAAGGAGGTCCTGATTCCTCTATATAGATCTTTATATCACTAGAGGGATCACCAGCAGGGGGAAGGAGGTCCTGATTCCTCTATATAGATCTATCACTAGAAGGGGTCACCAGCAGGAGGAAGGAGGTCCCGATTCCTCTATATAGATCTTTATATCACTAGAGGGGTCACCAGCAGGAGGAAGGGGGTCCTGATTCCTCTATATAGATCTTTATATCACTAGAGGGGTCACCAGCAGGAGGAAGGAGGTCCTGATTCCTCTATATAGATCTTTATATCACTAGAGGGGTCACCAGCAGGAGGAAGGGGGTCCTGATTCCTCTATATAGATCTTTATATCACTAGAGGGGTCACCAGCAGGAGGAAGGAGGTCCTGATTTCTCTATATAGATCTATCACTAGAGGGGTCACCAGCAGGAGGAAGGAGGTCCCGATTCCTCTATATAGATCTTTATATCACTAGAGGGGTCACCAGCAGGAGGAAGGAGGTCCTGATTTCTCTATATAGATCTATCACTAGAGGGGTCACCAGCAGGAGGAAGGAGGTCCTGATTCCTCTATATAGATCTTTATATCACTAGAGGGGTCACCAGCAGGAGGAAGGGGGTCCTGATTCCTCTATATAGATCTTTATATCACTAGAGGGGTCACCAGCAGGAGGAAGGAGGTCCTGATTTCTCTATATAGATCTATCACTAGAGGGGTCACCAGCAGGAGGAAGGAGGTCCTGATTCCTCTATATAGATCTTTATATCACTAGAGGGGTCACCAGCAGGAGGAAGGGGGTCCTTCACCCAATATCTTTGTGACCCCTCATACTCCTCCCCCGTTGTCCTGGCTCCACATTCAGATGTTGGGCATCTTGGGGGCCACACATGGGTGTTGCAGTCGGGTGGTTGGCCCTCTCTCTTGCAGCGCTGAGTTTGTTTAGGAGAATATCGGCATGCAGTTTTTGTCGGTTTCCTTTCTATAAATGTACTAATAACCTGATTTGCTTGGAGTGTTTATTTTGTATATCTCCGTGTTGTATTGTACAATCTGGGTGTTGTGGGTAAGGGAAGGGTTAATACAGGTGACATGGAGGGTGTCAAGGCTGCAGACGGGTCCGGGTGCCTCCAGAACACGGAGCCTGCAGACTTCCAGAGACCTGAGTACATAAAAGGCAATGCAGACAAATCCCGACTCCCCCGCCAAGGTCACCTCCGCCGTATAGATGAGTTTTCTTTATTTCATACTAAACATAGTCACAACCAGAGCCGACCCCCTCCGAGGACCGATCCTCCTGAAAATCCATGCCGGGGGGGGGGGGGGGGGGGGGACAGAGGGCGTGCCGAGTCTGAGAATAACGGGTGGTGTCATTCCCGGGTCCCCCGAATACACGTTCACATACTGAAGCCGCACTCGTTACTTTTATATTATATTTAATCTGGAAGCTTTCATTCTCCATCCTGTCCTCAGCTCTGCACCAAAGGAGCTTACACTCTAATGTCCCGTCCCCCCCACAGTCACACTATTATTGTAATGTTCATAGCTCTGACATAGTCTGTAGAAGGTGGTTGGGGGTGGCGGTGTCAGTACGCGGTTGGGCGGGGTGCGAGTTGCAGTGCGGTTGGCACACAGGAAGTTTCTCTTTCCTGTGTCGGGGACGAGATGCTGAATGGTTAACCCTCTCAGTGCTGGTCCCTTTTGCTAGCAGACCGGTATCTGTGTGTCATGTCGCTGGGTCGGCACATGTTCATTCCAAGTCACAACACACAGCTAAGGCTCCCCATAGGGTATGCTGGGGGTTGTAGTACCTTGGCTGGAGGAGTCTTGATCACAGTTGTTCAGGCCCCTCCAATGTTTTTGAAGTGAAGGAAGAGGGGACGCCTTACAAAAAGAAATCGCCATGCCAGCAGTATTTTCACATTGATTTCTTGCAGTGGGAGGTGACTACAGTGGTCGCCATCAACGAGAAGGAATATTCCTGAAACACAACTCCCTTTTTTTTTTTAATATATAAAAGTTCTGTTGCCTTCAAGGTGGGCATGTAATTACACTTTCCTCCCCTCTTCATGTCTCAGCCAGGGTATTATTGACAACAATGATCCTCGTGGGCGGTGCCTGTAGCTCTTGGGCAGTATCCAGGATGGCAGAGTTGGAGCCTCAGAATTTACAAATTTATGATGTATTTGTCCTGGTTCTGTGTCCCTCATGTGTTCCCCGCCCCCCCCCCCCCCAGACATTCTGTCCCTTCTCCTTCCACACTCTGCATCCCCCGTGTTCCTCTATAGTGGTGGTCTTGTTTGGATGGTTTGCGTTCTCCTAACCTTCTCTTTTTTTTGTTTCATTTAAGGGACTTGAGTCACTCTGACTCCGATTCTTCTTTGCCATACATGAGCGAGCTGCGGCACAGCAAAGCCTCCAGCGGCAAGCTGACTCAGAAGGCCCTGGAGGAGCTGCCAACCAGCAGCCATACGTCCAATGGCGGCAACCGCTGCCAGGAGCTTGCCAGCTTGGGCACCACCCAACAGAGACTGTCCGAGAGCCCTCAGCTGGAGAAGAAGCTAATGGAGAAATCATCCAGCTTGGGTGAGATCAGTCTAATCGGAACCGTCCAGTCCCACTCTGACTCGTCAAGGTCCCACAGCCCCAGCTCCACCGAGGCCGAAACGCCCTCCCCCGGCACAGAAGCCAAACACAACAAGAGCACGCGCATCCCTCAGCTGGCGGGTAAAAAGAACCTAACAGAAGACGACAGCGGGTCAACCGGAGAAGAGAACGACCCAAGCTCTGGCAAGAAGAAGCTGACTCTCAACATCTTCAAGAAGCCAAAGAAATAAAGGTCACGGTTTGTCCTTGAAGAGCAAAGGAACACAAGAGGGTGGAGAGAGGTTTACATTTGGCAGTGTCGCCCTCTCGGCTCGAAGATGGGAGAGGAAGCTATGGGATGGAAGCCAGGACCTTATTGTCCTCCCCTTGCCCTACTAGAACCGCACGTACAATCAGTAAACAGATGGGGGTTCAGGCTGTTTATCCTCGGCTTTGTATCGGGGCTCCTTCCTGACCATAATTCCCCCCGCTTCGCCCTCAGTAAATCCTTGCTTCGCTATGCATGGCTTTCAGGAAGTCCTTTCTTCCTTCGCCAAAAAAAAAGAAAAAAAAAAAAAGAGAATTCCCATAAAAGGGCATTGATAGGTTTGTACTCGGGGCGTGGGTCATGGAGTTTTATTTTGTGGGGAAGGGGCCTGAATGTCCTTCTTTTTTATTTTTATCTGTTTTTTTTTCTGTATTCTTTGCTTTGGATGGGCATGCCTATAAAACAAGAAAAGAATAAAAACAATAAAATACTATTTATTAAAAAGTGTGGTGGTGCCAAATCATTGATGGAAAGACGGTTTTATCCAAATGCTGTTCTACAGTTCTGTCTAAAATGATGACAAAAATCTGCAGATGACTTTCAGAGGGCCCCTTCGAATCCTTCCCGAAACATCCAGAGGGCCCCTTCGAATCCTTCCCGAAACATCCAGAGGGCCCCTTCGAATCCTTCCCGAAACATCCAGAGGGCCCCTTCGAATCCTTCCCGAAACATCCAGAGGGCCCCTTCGAATCCTTCCCGAAACATCCAGAGGGCCCCTTCGAATCCTTCCCGAAACATCCAGAGGGCCCCTTCGAATCCTTCCCGAAACATCCAGAGGGCCCCTTCGAATCCTTCCCGAAACATCCAGAGGGCCCCTTCGAATCCTTCCCGAAACATCCAGAGGGCCCCTTCGAATCCTTCCCGAAACATCCAGAGGGCCCCTTCGAATCCTTCCCGAAACATCCAGAGGGCCCCTTCGAATCCTTCCCGAAACATCCAGAGGGCCCCTTCGAATCCTTCCCGAAACATCCAGAGGGCCCCTTCGAATCCTTCCCGAAACATCCAGAGGGCCCCTTCGAATCCTTCCCGAAACATCCAGAGGGCCCCTTCGAGTCCTTCCCGAAACATCCAGAGGGCCCCTTCGAGTCCTTCCCGAAACATCCACAGGGCCCCTTCGAGTCCTTCCCGAAACATCCACAGGGCCCCTTCGAGTCCTTCCCGAAACATCCACAGGGCCCCTTCGAGTCCTTCCCGAAACATCCACAGGGCCCCTTCGAGTCCTTCCCGAAACATCCACAGGGCCCCTTCGAGTCCTTCCCGAAACATCCACAGGGCCCCTTCGAGTCCTTCCCGAAACATCCACAGGGCCCCTTCGAGTCCTTCCCGAAACATCCACAGGGCCCCTTCGAGTCCTTCCCGAAACATCCACAGGGCCCCTTCGAGTCCTTCCCGAAACATCCACAGGGCCCCTTCGAGTCCTTCCCGAAACATCCACAGGGCCCCTTCGAGTCCTTCCCGAAACATCCACAGGGCCCCTTCGAGTCCTTCCCGGAAACATCCACAGGGCCCCTTCGAGTCCTTCCCGGAAACATCCGCAGGGCCCCTTCGAGTCCTTCCCGGAAACATCCGCAGGGCCCCTTCGAGTCCTTCCCGGAAACATCCGCAGGGCCCCTTCGAGTCCTTCCCGGAAACATCCGCAGGGCCCCTTCGAGTCCTTCCCGGAAACATCCGCAGGGCCCCTTCGAGTCCTTCCCGAAACATCCGCAGGGCCCCTTCGAGTCCTTCCCGAAACATCCGCAGGGCCCCTTCGAGTCCTTCCCGAAACATCCGCAGGGCCCCTTCGAGTCCTTCCCGAAAACATCCGCAGGGCCCCTTCGAGTCCTTCCCGAAAACATCCGCAGGGCCCCTTCGAGTCCTTCCCGAAAACATCCGCAGGGCCCCTTCGAGTCCTTCCCGAAAACATCCGCAGGGCCCCTTCGAGTCCTTCCCGAAAACATCCGCAGGGCCCCTTTGAGTCCTTCCCGAAAACATCCGCAGGGCCCCTTTGAGTCCTTCCCGAAAACATCCGCAGGGCCCCTTTGAGTCCTTCCCGAAAACATCTGCAGGGCCCCTTTGAGTCCTTCCCGAAAACATCTGCAGGGCCCCTTCGAGTCCTTCCCGAAAAAATCCGCAGGGCCCCTTCGAGTCCTTCCCGAAAACATCCGCAGGGCCCCTTCGAGTCCTTCCCGAAAAAATCCGCAGGGCCCCTTCGAGTCCTTCCCGAAACATCCGCAGGGCCCCTTAAATTCAATAAGTATCCAGAGGGCTGTGACAAATAACTTGGATAACATCCAGAGATGCCTTCAGAATGGACTTGTGTATCCTTCCTAACGATGACCCACCCTGTAGCTGCACACCAACACTAATGGAAGTAATGAGGCTTCAGTCACTTAAATCTTGATTTATTGAACCCGTGCAGAGAGGATAGGGGTGCAAAATACCCAACAAAGATGGATGGTGGCTCTAATTTTTTATTTTGTAGCGGCTTCCCAGTAATTTCAAAGTTGTTGGTGGTCGTAGATTCCTCAGTAGCAGCCCTTCAATAGAAAGTGGTCCTCTGACCCCATGCAATTTCACGCTCCACCTGCTCTGAGGCATACAATAAATAGAAGCTAGACTCAAAATCAGTTTACTGTATCGGATCAGACATTGGTTGTGATTGGTTGCCAGAGGTTACAGCATATCATTACTGCTTATTGACTGGTTTCCAGAGGTTACAATACACATTACGGCTCACTGATTAGTTGCTAGAGGTTACAGCACATGATTTCTTCTTGTTGATTGGTTGCTAGAGATTACTGTATAGTAATACTGCTCACTGATTGGTTGCTAGAGGTTACAGCACATCATCTCCTCACTGCCTGCACACCATGGACTGGGGAGGTGGGACCCATCAATAGACAGAAAACTCCTAGGAATCCTAGAACTCCTGGGATCAGTGGCAGTGCTGGGGGGAGGTGAGGGTGAGATCAATGGCAATACTGATATTATTTTTTTTTTTATACTGACTACCAATATAAAGAGGAGTTTCAACACTGACCACTAATGTAATGGGGGCTTTACACTGGCCACTAATGTAATGGGGGCTTTACACTGGCCACTAATGTAATGGGGCTTTACATTGACCACTAATGTAATGGGGGCTTTACACTGGCAACTAATGTCATTGGGCTTTACACTGACCACTAATGTAATAGGGGCATTTACAGTAACCACCAATGTCATGGGGCTTTACACTGGCCACTAATGTAATGGGGGCTTTACACTGACCACTAATGTAATAGGGGCATTTACAGTAACCACTAATGTAATGGGGGCTTTACACTGGCCACTAATGTAATGGGGGCTTTACACTGACCACTAATGTAATGGGGGCTTTACACTGACCACTAATGTAATGGGGGCTTTACACTGACCACTAATGTAATGGGGGCTTTACACTGACCACTAATGTAATGGGGGCTTTACACTGACCACTAATGTAATAGGGGCTTTACACTGACCACTAATGTAATGGGGGCTTTACACTGACCACTAATGTAATGGGGGCTTTACACTGACCACTAATGTAATGGGGGCTTTACACTGACCACTAATGTAATGGGGGTTTTACACTGACCACTAATGTAATGGGGGCTTTACACTGACCACTAATGTAATGGGGGTTTTATACTGACTAGCAATATAAAGAGGAGTTTCAACACTGACCACTAATGTAATGGGGGCTTTACACTGGCCACTAATGTAATGGGGCTTTACACTGACTACTAATGTAATGGGGGCTTTACACTGGCCACAAATGTAATGGGGGCTTTACACTGGCCACTAATGTAATGGGGGCTTTACACTGGCCACTAATGTAATGGGGGCTTTACACTGGCCACTAATGTAATGGGGCTTTACACTGACCACTAATGTAATGGGGGCTTTACACTGACCACTAATGTCATGGGGCTTTACACTGACCACTAATGTAATAGGGGCATTCACAGTAACCACCAATGTAATGGGGGCTTTACACTGACCACTAATGTAATGGGGGCTTTACACTGACCACTAATGTAATGGGGCTTTACACTGATCACTAATGTAATGGGGGCTTTACACTAACCACTAATGTAATGGGGGTTTTATACTGACTACCAATATAAAGAGGAGTTTCAACACTGACCACTAATGTAATGGGGGCTTTACACTGACCACTGATATAATGGGGGCTTTACACCGACCACTAATGTAATGGGGGCTTTACACTGGCCACTAATGTAATGGGGGCTTTACACTAACCACTAATGTAATGGGGGTTTTATACTGACTACCAATATAAAGAGGAGTTTCAACACTGACCACTAATGTAATGGGGGCTTTACACTGACCACTAATGTAATGGGGGCTTTACACTGACCACTAATGTAATGGGGGCTTTACACTAACCACTAATGTAATGGGGGTTTTATACTGACTACCAATATAAAGAGGAGTTTCAACACTGACCACTAATGTCATGGGGCTTTACGCTGACCACCAATGTCATGGGGCTTTACGCTGACCACCAATGTCATGGGGCTTTACGCTGGCCACTAATGTCATGGGGCTTTACGCTGGCCACTAATGTCATGGGGCTTTACGCTGGCCACTAATGTCATGGGGCTTTACGCTGGCCACTAATGTCATGGGGCTTTACGCTGGCCACTAATGTCATGGGGCTTTACGCTGGCCACTAATGTCATGGGGCTTTACGCTGGCCACTAATGTCATGGGGCTTTACGCTGACCACTAATGTCATGGGGCTTTACACTGACCACTAATGTAATGGGGGTTTTATACTGACTACCAATATAAAGAGGAGTTTCAACACTGACCACTAATGTAATGGGGGCTTTACACTGACCACTGATGTAATGGGGGCTTTACACTGACCACTAATGTAATGGGGGTTTTATACTGACTACCAATATAAAGAGGAGTTTCAACACTGACCACTAATGTAATGGGGGCTTTACACTGACCACTGATGTAATGGGGGCTTTACACTGACCACTGATGTAATGGGGGCTTTACACTGGCCACTAATGTAATAGGGCTTTACACTGACTACTAATGTAATGGGGGCTTTACACTGACCACTAATGTAATGGGGGCTTTACACTGGCCACTAATGTAATGGGGCTTTACACTGACCACTAATGTCATGGGGCTTTACACTGACCACTAATGTAATAGGGGCATTCACAGTAACCACCAATGTCATGGGGCTTTACACTGGCCACTAATGTAATGGGGGCTTTACACTGATCACTAATGTAATGGGGGCTTTACACTGACCACTAATGTAATGGGGGTTTTATACTGACTACCAATATAAAGAGGAGTTTCAACACTGACCACTAATGTCATGGGGCTTTACGCTGACCACCAATGTCATGGGGCTTTACGCTGACCACCAATGTCATGGGGCTTTACGCTGGCCACTAATGTCATGGGGCTTTACGCTGGCCACTAATGTCATGGGGCTTTACGCTGGCCACTAATGTCATGGGGCTTTACGCTGGCCACTAATGTCATGGGGCTTTACGCTGGCCACTAATGTCATGGGGCTTTACGCTGGCCACTAATGTCATGGGGCTTTACGCTGGCCACTAATGTCATGGGGCTTTACGCTGGCCACTAATGTCATGGGGCTTTACGCTGACCACTAATGTAATGGGGGTTTTATACTGACTACCAATATAAAGAGGAGTTTCAACACTGACCACTAATGTCATGGGGCTTTACACTGACCACTAATGTCATGGGGCTTTACACTGACCACTAATGTAATGGGGGCTTTACACTGACCACTAATGTAATGGGGGCTTTACACTGACCACTAATGTAATGGGGGCTTTACACTGACCACTAATGTCATGGGGCTTTACACTGGCCACTAATGTAATGGGGGTTTTATACTGACTACCAATATAAAGAGGAGTTTCAACACTGACCACTAATGTCATGGGGCTTTACGCTGGCCACTAATGTCATGGGGCTTTACGCTGGCCACTAATGTCATGGGGCTTTACGCTGGCCACTAATGTCATGGGGCTTTACGCTGGCCACTAATGTCATGGGGCTTTACGCTGGCCACTAATGTCATGGGGCTTTACGCTGGCCACTAATGTCATGGGGCTTTACGCTGGCCACTAATGTCATGGGGCTTTACGCTGGCCACTAATGTCATGGGGCTTTACGCTGGCCACTAATGTCATGGGGCTTTACACTGACCACTAATGTAATAGGGGCATTCACAGTAACCACCAATGTCATGGGGCTTTACGCTGGCCACTAATGTCATGGGGCTTTACGCTGGCCACTAATGTCATGGGGCTTTACGCTGGCCACTAATGTAATGGGGGCTTTACACTGACCACTAATGTAATGGGGGCTTTACACTGACCACTAATGTAATGGGGGCTTTACACTGACCACTAATGTAATGGGGGCTTTACACTGACCACTAATGTAATGGGGGCTTTACACTGGCCACTAATGTCATGGGGCTTTACACTGACCACTAATGTAATAGGGGCATTCACAGTAACCACCAATGTCATGGGGCTTTACACTGACCACCAATGTCATGGGGCTTTACACTGACCACCAATGTCATGGGGCTTTACACTGACCACCAATGTCATGGGGCTTTACGCTGACCACTAATGTCATGGGGCTTTACGCTGGCCACTAATGTCATGGGGCTTTACACTGACCACTAATGTCATGGGGCTTTACACTGACCACTAATGTAATAGGGGCATTCACAGTAACCACCAATGTCATGGGGCTTTACGCTGGCCACTAATGTCATGGGGCTTTACGCTGGCCACTAATGTCATGGGGCTTTACGCTGGCCACTAATGTCATGGGGCTTTACGCTGGCCACTAATGTCATGGGGGCTTTACACTGACCACTAATGTAATAGGGGCTTTACACTGGCCACTAATGTCATGGGGGCTTTACACTGACCACTAATGTAATGGGGGCTTTAAACTGGCCACTAATGTCATGGGGCTTTACACTGACCACTAATGTAATAGGGGCATTCACAGTAACCACCAATGTCATGGGGCTTTACACTGACCACTAATGTCATGGGGCTTTACACTGACCACTAATGTCATGGGGCTTTACACTGACCACTAATGTCATGGGGGTTTTATACTGACTACCAATATAAAGAGTTTCAGCACTGACCACTAATGTCATGGGGCTTTACACTGACCACCAATGTCATGGGGCTTTACGCTGGCCACTAATGTCATGGGGCTTTACGCTGGCCACTAATGTCATGGGGCTTTACGCTGGCCACTAATGTCATGGGGCTTTACGCTGGCCACTAATGTAATGGGGGCTTTACACTGACCACTAATGTAATAGGGGCTTTACACTGGCCACTAATGTCATGGGGCTTTACACTGACCACTAATGTAATGGGGGCTTTAAACTGGCCACTAATGTCATGGGGCTTTACACTGACCACTAATGTAATAGGGGCATTCACAGTAACCACCAATGTCATGGGGCTTTACACTGACCACTAATGTCATGGGGCTTTACACTGACCACTAATGTCATGGGGGTTTTATACTGACTACCAATATAAAGAGTTTCAGCACTGACCACTAATGTCATGGGGCTTTACACTGACCACCAATGTCATGGGGCTTTACGCTGGCCACTAATGTCATGGGGCTTTACGCTGGCCACTAATGTCATGGGGCTTTACGCTGGCCACTAATGTCATGGGGCTTTACGCTGGCCACTAATGTCATGGGGCTTTACGCTGGCCACTAATGTCATGGGGCTTTACGCTGGCCACTAATGTCATGGGGCTTTACGCTGGCCACTAATGTCATGGGGCTTTACGCTGGCCACTAATGTCATGGGGCTTTACGCTGGCCACTAATGTCATGGGGCTTTACGCTGGCCACTAATGTCATGGGGCTTTACGCTGACCACTAATGTCATGGGGCTTTACGCTGACCACTAATGTAATGGGGGTTTTATACTGACTACCAATATAAAGAGGAGTTTCAACACTGACCACTGATGTAATGGGGGCTTTACACTGACCACTAATGTAATGGGGGCTTTACACTGACCACTAATGTAATGGGGGTTTTATACTGACTACCAATATAAAGAGGAGTTTCAACACTGACCACTAATGTCATGGGGCTTTACACTGACCACTAATGTAATGGGGGGCTTTACACTGACCACTAATGTAATGGGGGCTTTACACTGACCACTAATGTAATGGGGGCTTTACACTGACCACTAATGTAATGGGGGCTTTACACTGATCACTAATGTAATGGGGGCTTTACACTGACCACTGATGTAATGGGGGCTTTACACTGACCACTAATGTAATGGGGGCTTTACACTGACCACTAATGTAATGGGGGTTTTATACTGACTACCAATATAAAGAGGAGTTTCAACACTGACCACTAATGTCATGGGGCTTTACACTGACCACTAATGTAATGGGGCTTTACACTGACCACTAATGTAATGGGGGCATTACACTGACCACTAATGTAATGGGGGCTTTACACTGACCACTAATGTAATGGGGGCTTTACACTGACCACTAATGTAATGGGGGCTTTACACTGGCCACTAATGTAATGGGGGCTTTACACTGGCCACTAATGTAATAGGGGCATTCACAGTAACCACCAATGTCATGGGGCTTTACACTGACCACTAATGTCATGGGGCTTTACACTGGCCACTAATGTAATGGGGGTTTTATGCTGACTACCAATATAAAGAGGAGTTTCAACACTGACCACTAATGTCATGGGGCTTTATGCTGGCCACTAATGTCATGGGGCTTTACGCTGGCCACTAATGTCATGGGGCTTTACGCTGGCCACTAATGTCATGGGGCTTTACGCTGGCCACTAATGTCATGGGGCTTTACGCTGGCCACTAATGTCATGGGGCTTTACGCTGGCCACTAATGTCATGGGGCTTTACGCTGGCCACTAATGTCATGGGGCTTTACGCTGGCCACTAATGTCATGGGGCTTTACGCTGGCCACTAATGTCATGGGGCTTTACGCTGGCCACTAATGTCATGGGGCTTTACGCTGGCCACTAATGTCATGGGGCTTTACGCTGGCCACTAATGTCATGGGGCTTTACGCTGGCCACTAATGTCATGGGGCTTTACGCTGGCCACTAATGTAATAGGGGCTTTACACTGGCCACTAATGTCATGGGGCTTTACACTGACCACTAATGTCATGGGGCTTTACACTGACCACTAATGTCATGGGGGCTTTACACTGACCACTAATGTCATGGGGGCTTTACACTGACCACTAATGTCATGGGGGTTTTACACTGGCCACTAATGTCATGGGGCTTTACACTGACCACTGATGTCATGGGGCTTTACACTGGCCACTAATGTCATGGGGCTTTACACTGACCACTAATGTCATGGGGGCTTTACACTGACCACAAATGTCATGGGGCTTTACACTGACCACTAATGTCATGGGGGCTTTACACTGACCACTAATGTCATGGGGGCTTTACACTGACCACTAATGTCATGGGGGTTTTACACTGGCCACTAATGTCATGGGGCTTTACACTGACCACTAATGTCATGGGGCTTTACACTGACCACTAATGTCATGGGGGCTTTACACTGACCACTAATGTCATGGGGGCTTTACACTGGCCACTAATGTCATGGGGGCTTTACACTGGCCACTAATGTCATGGGGGCTTTACACTGGCCACTAATGTCATGGGGGCTTTACACTGGCCACTAATGTCATGGGGGCTTTACACTGGCCACTAATGTCATGGGGGCTTTACACTGGCCACTAATGTCATGGGGGCTTTACACTGGCCACTAATGTCATGGGGGCTTTACACTGGCCACTAATGTCATGGGGCTTTACACTGACCACTAATGTCATGGGGGTTTACACTGACCACTAATGTCATGGGGGCTTTACACTGGCCACTAATGTCATGGGGCTTTACACTGGCCACTAATGTCATGGGGGCTTTACACTGACCACTAATGTCATGGGGGTTTACACTGACCACTAATGTCATGGGGGTTTTTACACTGGCCACTAATGTCATGGGGCTTTACACTGACCACCAATGTGAATGAAAGGATTGTGCACCAAGGTAATGAGAAGATTTACACTGACCACTGAGACATTTAGCCTGCGTTCACATTTCTGTGCGTCGGGAATACATGTGAAATCGTTTTCCTGACACCACAGAAATGTGTTGCCCCTTATGAGATGCACAGCAATGCCATTAATTGTTATGACACCCTCATGCATCTGCTGACGTGTTCTGTGGCACAGTGTGATTTTGAAAAAAGGGTTGGGGACTTTTTTCCGCATTTCTAGCGCCTAGAGGGACCCATTGAAATGAATGGTCTGTCCTACACTCTACCTCCATCTTTATCCACCCTGTCAGTACCCCCCCCCCCTCCCCCAACCTGCCTCCTCTATGCACCCACCTTCCTTACCTCCCCTCCTTGCTCACCTGTGCTGTCCAAACTGTAATTCCTTCTCTGTCTACCTCTGCACCCCCCCCCCCCCCCCCCCAGGACAGGACTAAAACGTCAAGGGAATTTAAACCAGGATAGTTGGCAAGTATGAGGCTGCTGCTTTGGGCCCCACAACAATGACAGGGCCCAGGGCAGCTGCCCCCTTTTTCCCTGCTTTAAAGATGGCCCTGCTCATAGCTTCTCTCAGTGGAGACGTGTAAAGGAAGAAGAGATAATCAACGTCCTGAGCTCAGGAGGAACCTAGCGAGGCTTGTGGCAGAGTCCCTACCTTTATAAACCCTACGGAATATGGCGCTCACCATGTGATTGGCTGTGCAATGGTAAAGATGATGGACGCCACTGACGGCTTTCTGTAGTATTATTCGCTGAATATTGTGTGGCCCTTTGCTGAGGCCGAGTCCTGCACTTGAGGCCCCTTATATCAAGAAAGTTCTCTATCACTGCTCTGCAGGGACCACATGGAATGTCACTCATGGAAGCCCCCTCACCGTAGATGACCTTTCCACACCAGTAGCCACATTTCCTCTAGACAGCTCGTAAAATTATCCAGGAAGACTCCATACCGGGAGAACCGGAAACCCCAGAAGACCAAACTGTGCGGATCAGAAGATTTATTAAAACCGGTGAAAGAAGTCATTTTCCTGACATGGGGACCCGAACACACTGGCTGATGTACTGGAAGGTGCTTCCTTCTTGGATGGTCCAGGAGCCTTCAGCCCGTCAGGAAGGAGACCCCCAGACTGTATGACAAGGATGAATGCGTATCGGAGATCCCCTTGAATAACCTGTGTCCCCTCATATAACCCGTGTGCCCCGTGTGTCACCTCATATATCCCGTGTGCCCCCTGTGTCCCCTCATATATCCCGTGTGCCCCCCATATCCCCTCATATAACCCATGTGCCCCCTGTGTCCCCTCCCCTCATATAACCCGTGTGCCCCCTGTCCCCTCATATAACCCGTGTGCCCCCTGTGTCCCCTCATATCCCGTGTGCCCCCTGTGTCCCCTCATATATCCCGTGTGCCCCCTGTGTCCCCTCATATAACTCATGTGCCCCCCATATCCCCTCATATAACCCATGTGCCCCCTGTGTCCCCTCCCCTCATATAACCCGTGTGCCCCGTGTCCCCTCATATAACCCGTGTGTCCCCTCATATATCCCGTGTGCCCCCTGTGTCCCCTCATTAGTGATGAGCCGAACACCCCCGGGTTCGGTTCGCACCAGAACCCGCGAACGGACCGAAAGTTTGCACGAACATTAGAACCCTATTAAATACAATGGATGCGAACGTTCGAATTCTAAAGTGCTAATTATAACAACTATTATGCATGTTATTGTCCTAAAAAGGGTTTGGGAACCCGGGTTCTGCACCAGGGGACATGTATCAATGCAAAAAGAAGTTTTAAAAACGGTCGTTTTTCGGGAGCAGTCATTTTAATGATGCATAAAGTGAAAAAAAAAAAGTCAAATATTCCTTTAAATATCGTACCTGGGGGGTGTCTAAAGTATGCCTGTGAAGTGCCACGTGTTTCCCGTGTTTAGAACTGTCCCTGCACAAAATGACACTTCTAAAGGAAAAAAAGCCATTTAAAACTGCTTGCGGCTTTAATGTAATGTCTGGTCCCGGTAATATGGATGAAAATCTTTAAGAAAAATGGCATAGCTACCCCATGACCCCCCCCCCCTACCCCAGCCCATTACCAGCCCCTTTGGGTCTTGTATGGATATTAAGGGGAACCCCGCACATAAAATAAAAAAGGCCCTATATACTCTGAACAGCCGTATACAGGCGGTGCATACAAGACAGGGACTGTAGGTTTGTTCTTATGTAGAATCTGTTTGTAATTTTGAACAGGTACATTGTTGAAGTGTAGCTCCAGCCAAAAAATCTATTTTTAAGCTTTTTGGAAAACATAGGTAAGGGTTATCACCCCTGTAACATTTGTTTTGCTGTCTGTGCCCCTGTTCAGAACATTTCACCTCACTTTGCGTCCCAATGACAACTGTTTTTGAAATGTGGTGTTTTTATTGAAACAAGTATTGGTGATAAAGCATCAGTAGAGAGGAGACACCTTTCTCCCATATTAATTCTTACAGGAGAGAATTTTCCTTCCTAGGGGTAGATTTCCTCTCACTTCCTGTTGTCTTCTTCCGTTTGCAAGTAGGAGTCGTTTGTAAGTTGGATGTTTGAAAGTAGGGACCTGCCGTAGATACTCTGCAGAAATTGGCCCCTTAGTTGTTGGTGTTGGCACAACACTGTAAGCACTCACAGTTACTCTTGGTTGGTGCTGGAACGCCCTGCTGTCAACTATTATATCAGGAATTGTAATAACATATAATTGTTGAACAGTGGTAGTAAAAATTGGGCCTTTGGTGGTGGTGCTGGTGCCACAACACTGTAAGGCCTGACAGTTACTCTTGGTGGGTGCAGCAATGGGCCCTGCTGTGAATGATTAGATCAATAATTATAATTGCATGCCCCTGTTGAACAGGGGCTGAAAAATTGGGCCTTAGGCACTGGTGGCACAACACTGCAACCCCTCACAGATACTGTACTTGGAGCACAGCAATGAGGCCTGTTGCAAAGTATTGCATCAAAAATTGTAATTACACGCCCCTGTTAAACAGGGGCTGAAAAATTGGGCCTTAGCCACTGGTGGCGGCACCCATAAACCAAAATGATCTTCCAAGCTATCATCATTAATCGGATCATTGAGGAGGAGGAGGAGGATAGCCAGTCAACATAACAGCACAGGCACTCAGCATCAGTCTTGAAGGGATGTGACATTTTAAAATCAATTAGTCTGTTATATCAGCATCAGGTGGGTGGTAGCTGGTGGTGATCCAAGACTGGTTCATCTTGATGAAAGTCAGTCGATCAACCGAGTCGGTGGACAGGCGCACCCTGCAATCCGTGACAAATCCTCCAGCAGCACTGAATGTGCGTTCCGAAAGAACGCTGGATGCAGGACAGGCCAGTAGCTCAATTGCATACTGTGCAAGCTCTGGCCAGTGATCCATCCTCAAGACCCAGTAAGCCAGAGGATTTTCGGTGGGGAAGGTGTCCAAGTCTGACCTTGCCCCTAGATATTCCTGCACCATGTTTATCAGACGCTGGCGATGGTTGCTGGAACCGATCATACTTTGGGGCTGCGGACTAAAGAATTGTCTGAACGCATCGGTCAGACGGCCACCTTCCCCACCGCTCCTTCTTTGACTGGCCGAAGCCTCAGCAACTCGTTGTCCAGGACCAGGAGTTTGCAACCTCCCAGTCTCTGGGAACGCGTTGCACAGACCTTTCTGCAAGGCCTCCCGGAGTTGTCTCATCCTCTGCTCCCTCTGCGACGGTAACATAAGGTCCGCAACCTTACCCTTGTACCGTGGATCAAGGAGAGTGGCCAGCCAGTAATGGTCCCTCTCCTTGATCCGAAGAATACGAGGATCCTTCCGCAGACTTTGCAGGATCAGGGAGGCCATGCAGCGTAGGTTTGCTGAGGCATTCGCTCCGGAGTCCTCTGGGTCACTAAGGACGACATGATCCGCAGCCACCTCCTCCCAGCCACGTACAAGTCCACTGGTTTCTTGGGACTGTAAATCATCCCTAAAAGACTGCTGCTGATGATGCTGAGTGCCATCCTCCTCCTCCTCCTCCCTCCTCCCTCCTCCCTCCTCCCTCCTCCCTCCTCCCTCCTCCCTCCTCCCTCCTCCCTCCTCCCTCCTCCCTCCTCCCTCCTCCCTCCTCCCTCCTCCCTCCTCCTCCTCCCTCCTCCTCCCCCCTCCTCCTCCCCCTCCCTCCTCCTCCCCCCTCCTCCTCCTCCTCCCTCCTCCTCCCTCCTCCTCCTCCCTCCTCCTCCCTCCTCCTCCCTCCTCCTCCCTCCTCCTCCCTCCTCCTCCCTCCTCCTCCCTCCTCCTCCGCGATGGGTGGGACAGAAGGAACACTGTCTGGGTAAAGGGGGCCTTGAGAGGCAAGGAAGTCCTCCTCTTCCTGCCTCTGTTCTGCCTCAAATGCCCTGTCCATTATTCCACGCAGCGTGTGCTCCAACAGGTGGACAAGAGGTACAGTTTCACTGATGCATGCACTGTCACTGCTCACCATCCTCGTGGCCTCCTCAAATGGTGCCAGGACAGTGCATGCATCCCTGATCATGCCCCACTGGCGTGGTGAAAAAAACCCGAGCTCCCCTGACCCTGTCCTGGTGCCGTAGTCGCACAGGTACTCATTGATGGCCCTCTGCTGCGTGTGCAGCTGCTGCAGCATGGCCAACGTTGAGTTCCACCTGATGGGCATGTCACATATAAGGCGGTTCTTGGGCAGGTTCAACTCCTTTTGCAGCTCAGCCAGGCGAGCACTGGCATTATAAGATCTGCGGAAATGCACACAGACTTTCCTGGCCTGCCTCAGGACATCCTGTAAGCCCGGGTACCTGCCCAAGAACCGCTGCACCACCAGGTTAAGGACGTGAGCCATACAGGGCACATGGGTCAGTTGTCCCTGTCGGAGGGCGGAGAGGAGGTTGGTGCCATTGTCGCAAACCACCATTCCTGGCTTAAGCTGGCGTGGCGTCAACCACCTCTCGGCCTGCCCCTGCAGAGCAGACAGGACCTCTGCCCCAGTGTGGCTCCTGTCCCCCAAACACACCAGCGCAAGCACGGCATGGCATCTTTTTGCCTGCGTACTTGCGTAGCCCCGTGAACGCCTACGGAGCACCGCTGGTTCCGAGGACAAACCACAGGAAGAGGCCATGGAGGAAGAAGAAGAGGAGGGGGTGGAGGAGAGAGGTGTGTCACAACCAGTATTAGCATTTTGGAGGCGTGGCGGTGGAACAACCTCCAACACTACTGCACCTTGTCCTGCATCCTTCCCAGCTGCCAAAAGAGTGACCCAATGGGCCGTGAAAGAAAGGTAACGTCCCTGTCCATGCCTGCTGGACCATGAGTCAGCGGTAATATGCACCTTACCGCTGACCGCCCTGTCCAGCGAGGCCAAGACATTGCCTTCCACATGCCGGTAGAGAGCCGGAATAGCCTTCCGTGAGAAAAAGTGGCGTTTGGGAACCTGCCACTGAGGAACCGCACATTGCACAAACTCACGGAAGGGGGCCGAGTCTAGCAACTGAAAAGGCAGCAGTTGAAGCGCTAGCAATTTAGCCAAGCTAGCATTCAACCGCTGGGCATGTGGATGGCTGGGAGTGAACTTCTTTCGACGGTCCAGCAGCTGGGGCAGGGAAATTTGCCTGCTAGAATCGGACGTCGGTGTACTGCTAGCAGAGTGGCCGCAAGTACTTGGCTGTGACACACCTAATTCTACACCTTCATTCCTCTCAGAGCAGGTTTCAGAGAGGACTAAGGGTATAGTGGGGTTGGAGATCCCAGCTGATGCGGTGCAAGGAGAGGTCCGCTTTGTTCTTTGGTGTGGGTCTTTAAGGTAGGCTTGCCAAAGAGCTGCATGGCAGGTCAACATATGTCTGATCAAGCATGTGGTGCCCAAGCGGCTGATGTTTTGGCCACGCGATATACGCTTGAGACATATGTTGCAAACAGCAGCTGTGCGATCTGATGCACTCGACTCAAAAAAGGCCCACACCAAAGAACTTTTTGAATGACGGGCAGAGGCAGCGCCCTGCACAGGCGGAGCTCTGCGGTGTGATTCCGTCGGTGTGCTGCCCATACGCTGGCCACTCAAGGGCATCCTGCCTCGTTGGAGATGTGCCTCCTCATCCTCCTCCTCCTCCTCCTCTCTCCTATTAGGCACCCACGTGGAGTCAGTGACCTCATCATCCCCTCCCTCCTCATCACTGGAGCCAATCTGGCAGTATGCTGCAGCTGCTGAAACATGACTGCCAGATTGGTGTCCTTCTTGAGCATCCCCTCTCTCTGCTCTCACGCTACTGCCTTCCTCTAGCTGGGTATCATCATCAGATCCTTCGAAACGCTGGGCATCCTCCTGGAGCATGTACCCAACACTGTGCTCAAACAGTTCGGGGGACTCCTCAGGAGGAGGACATGGTGGGTCTAGGGAAGGAGTGACTAATGATGACATTGATACCAGAGAAGAGGACGCTTTGGCAGCTGCTTTGCCAGTACCCTGAGCCTGGGTGAGAGAGGATGAGGAGGATGAGGTGGGCTTGGTCATCCACTCTACCAAGTCTTCGGCATGATGTGGCTCAACATGTCCAGCTGCCGAAAAGAAGGACAAGCGTGTCCCATGGCCATGTGCTGATGACAATGCACCGCGTCCACGACCAGCACTGTTGCCCCCAGACACAGAGCCTGCTTGCCCTCTTTTTTTGCCTCCTGACTGTCTGCCTCTCCTTGTTTGCCTTCCAGACATTTTAATGGATGGCCTGCAGGGAGATGGGAAAAACACAATAAGGGCTACCTTCAGGTGTATACTGTGCAGGAGGCTTAGCAACAAAGACACTGACACTGTCCCCTGCCTATCCTTCTCTGTCCCTAAACACAAGGATTTGCAATATTCTTCAGCAAGATTGGTTTAGCACAGAATAGCACACTGACAGTTTCCCTCACTGTCCTTCTCTGTCCCTACAAACAAGGATTAGAACAGAATAGCACACTGACACTTTCCCTCACTGTCCTTCTCTGTCCCTACAAACAAGGTTTAGCACAGAATAACACACTGACACTCTCCCTACCTATCCTTCTCTGTCCCTAAACACAAGGAATCCAGGATTAGTAAAGGAAAAAAATGACACTGTCCCTGCCTATGCTTCTCTTTCCCTGCTCCAGAACACACTACACAAGGCCGCTGCGCTGGCGGCCTTTTATAGTGTGGGGCGTGTACTAAACCCCCTCAGCAATAATTTGCCACACGCATCCTGCCTGTGGCCAATCATTGCTCTCCTCGCTGCCGGCGCTGTGATTGGCCAAGCATGCGGGGTCACAGTGCATGCTTGGCCAATCACAGCGCCTGGATGACACTGCGATGGCGTAGTGCATTGTGGGCCATTCGCGTCACTCGAATTTGGCGCGAACGGCCCAAATCGTTCGATCTTCGTCGAACGATCGAACAGCCGATGTTCGAGTCGAACGTATGTTCGACTCGAACACGAAGCTCATCCCTACCCCTCATATAACCCGTGTGCCCCCTGTGTCCCCTCATATATCCCGTGTGCCCCCCATATCCCCTCATATATCCCGTGTGCCCCCCATATCCCCTCATATAACCCATGTGCCCCCTGTGTCCCCTCCCCTCATATAACCCGTGTGCCCCCTGTGTCCCCTCATATATCCCGTGTGCCCCCTGTGTCCCCTCATATATCCCGTGTGCCCCCTCATATATCCCGTGTGCCCCCTGTGTCCCCTAATATATCTCGTGTGCCCCCTGTGTCCCCTCATATAACCCGTGTGCCCCGTGTCCCCTCATATAACCCGTGTGCCCCCTGTGTCCCCTCATATAACCCGTGTGCCCCGTGTCCCCTCATATAACCCGTGTGCCCCCTGTGTCCCCTCATATATCCCGTGTGCCCCCTGTGCCCCCTCATATATCCCGTGTGCCCCCTGTGTCCCCTCATATATCCCGTGTGCCCCCCGTGTCCCCTCATATAACTCGTGTGCCCCCATATCCCCTCATATAACCCGTGTGCCCCCTGTGTCCCCTCATATAACCCGTGTGCCCCGTGTCCCCTCATATAACCCGTGTGCCCCGTGTCCCCTGATATAACCCGTGTGCCCCCTGTGTCCCCTCATATATCCCGTGTGCCCCCCATATCCCCTCATATAACCCATGTGCCCCCTGTGTCCCCTCCCCTCATATAACCCGTGTGCCCCGTGTCCCCTCATATAACCCGTGTGCCCCCTGTGTCCCCTCATATATCCTGTGTGCCCCCTGTGTCCCCTCATATAACTCGTGTGCCCCCTGTGTCCCCTCATATATCCCGTGTGCCCCCTGTGTCCCCTCATATATCCCGTGTGCCCCCTGTGTCCCCTCATATATCCCGTGTGCCCCCTGTGTCCCCTCATATATCCCGTGTGCCCCCTGTGTCCCCTCATATAACTCGTGTGCCCGCTGTGTCCCCTCATATATCCCGTGTGCCCCCTGTGTCCCCTCATATAACCCGTGTGCCCCCTGTGTCCCCTCATATAACCCGTGTGCCCCCTGTGTCCCCTCATATAACCCGTGTGCCCCCTGTGTCCCCTCATATATCCCGTGTGCCCCCTGTGTCCCCTCATATATCCCGTGTGCCCCCTGTGTCCCCTCATATAACCCGTGTGCCCCCTGTGTCCCCTCATATAACCCGTGTGCCCCCTGTGTCCCCTCATATATCCCGTGTGCCCCCTGTGTTCCCTCATATATCCCGTGTGCCCCCTGTGTCCCCTCATATAACCCGTGTGCCCCGTGTCCCCTCATATGTCCCGTGTGCCCCCTGTGTCCCCTCATATAACCCGTGTGCCCTGTGTCCCCTCATATATCCCGTGTGCCCCCTGTGTCCCCTCATATAACCCGTGTGCCCCCTGTGTCCCCTCATATAACCCGTGTGCCCCCTGTGTCCCCTCATATATCCCGTGTGCCCCCTGTGTCCCCTCATATATCCCGTGTGCCCCCTGTGTTCCCTCATATATCCCGTGTGCCCCCTGTGTCCCCTCATATAACCCGTGTGCCCCGTGTCCCCTCATATGTCCCGTGTGCCCCCTGTGTCCCCTCATATAACCCGTGTGCCCTGTGTCCCCTCATATATCCCGTGTGCCCCCTGTGTCCCCTCATATAACCTGTGTGCCCCCTGTGTCCCCTCATATAACCCGTGTGCCCCCTGTGTCCCCTCATATATCCCGTGTGCCCCCTGTGTCCCCTCATATATCCCGTGTGCCCCCTGTGTTCCCTCATATATCCCGTGTGCCCCCTGTGTCCCCTCATATAACCCGTGTGCCCCGTGTCCCCTCATATGTCCCGTGTGCCCCCTGTGTCCCCTCATATAACCCGTGTGCCCTGTGTCCCCTCATATATCCCGTGTGCCCCCTGTGTCCCCTCATATAACCCGTGTGCCCCCTGTGTCCCCTCATATAACCCGTGTGCCCCCTGTGTCCCCTCATATATCCCGTGTGCCCCCTGTGTCCCCTCATATATCCCGTGTGCCCCCTGTGTCCCCTCATATATCCCATGTGCCCCCTGTGTCCCCTCATATATCCCGTGTGCCCCCTGTGTCCCCTCATATAACCCGTGTGCCCCCTGTGTCCCCTCATATAACTTGTGTGCCCCCTGTGTCCCCTCATATAACTCGTGTGCCCCCTGTGTCCCCTCATATAACCCGTGTGCCCCCTGTGTCCCCTCATATAACCCGTGTGCCCCAGTGTCCCTTTTGGACAATACATACTGTTGTGGAATTCCAGGCTGCTGTTTACAGAGCACACAGCCTATAATTCCTGTGCTATCTAAGCACACATCAGATTTCATCTTCTTGCAATAATGCTATCTTTAGTCTAAGTTTGCTAAAGATCCACTCACCGTTCATTCCATCATTCATCCAAGAAAGGCAGCACCACAAAAGCTTATCTTCTCATCAGGCCATTCCAGCAAAGACTGACTAGCCGACGCCTAATCATAGGCTTTTATTAAACTCAAAAGATCTCACACAGGAGGTGATTGGCTGCAGCAACCAATCCCCTCCCCCATGGGCGGGAACCTCACAGGATGTTCCTTCCTCACAGGAAAATGGCCATACAAGGAAAATGGCAATACCTGGACATTCCTTCCAACAGGAGATGTCATACATGAATACAATAACGTAGGATGGCTAAAGTTACCGTTGATAGGAATTCTTATTCTGCGCTATTCCATAGAAAAACGCATATTAAGATTATACTATTATTGAATGGGGGAGGGAGGCTATCTGCAGACGCACACTACGAATTCCAACCAATGTTGATCAGACACAGCAGAGACAAGAGCGCCCATCCGCCTATAACCAATGATGTCGTTGTCCCCTCCTTAACGATCGTCCGTGCTAATGCACAGAGGGCCCCCGTTGGTGGACATATCCACACCCTGCAAACATCACACTCCAACCTCAAGACGTTTTCCCCTATCAGACGGGATTCAACCAGCCTCAGACTACCCCAATCAGCTCTTTTAGAGCGGGTTGCGGAAGTACTAACACTGGGTGACACTATGACAATACATATTAAATACATCTCCATAAAAATCTCCACAACAATACGCTCTCATATCCTCTTCATTAGCCTTGGTAGCCCCCCCATATCCCTTCAGACAATACGCATGTCCCCTTAGTTAACCTTTGTGCCCCTCGTGTCCCCTTGGTTAATCTGTATTACTCCCTTGTCTGCTCACGTAACCTGCCTGCCCCCCTCAGATAACCAGCGTACCCCCATGTCCCGTGGACTGACCTGCATTCCCACCGTGTCCCCTGAGATTGCCCATGTGCCCCAGATTGGAATAACATGCATGAGCCCGCGTCCCCTCAGATAACCCACGTCCCCGGCGTCCCCTCATAACCCACGTCCCCGGTGTCCCCTCATAACCCACGTCCCCGGCGTCCCCTCATAACCCACGTCCCCGGCGTCCCCTCATAACCCACGTCCCCGGCGTCCCCTCATAACCCATGTCCCCGGCGTCCCCTCATAACCCATGTCCCCGGCGTCCCCTCATAACCCATGTCCCTGGCGTCCCCTCATAACCCGCGTCCCCGGCGTCCCCTCAGATAACCCGCATCCCCTCGGATAACCCGCGTCCCCTCATAACCAGTGTCCCTTCGGATAACCTGTGCTCGGGGCCGTCAGACTGTCCCCTTGGATAACCCGCGTCCCCTCGGATAACCCGCGTCTCCTCAGATAACCCACGTCCCCTCGTAACCAGTGTCCCTTCGGATAACCTGTGCTCGGGGCCGTCAGACTGTCCCCTTGGATAACCCGCGTCCCCTCGGATAACCAGCGTCCCCTCGGATAACCCGCCTCCCCTCGGATAACCCGCCTCCCCTCGGATCACCTGTGCTCGGGGCCGTCAGACTGTCCCCTCCCCCACATTCAGTACAGAACTCTCCGAATTTACTAAACATGTAAAAACTGTTTATTATCATTTTCGGGACAAACAGAAAAGATTCCTCATTGTGCCGCCATTTCAAGTAACACTCGGATCTGAACGTCTATTGAGGGGTCACCGGCGCTCAGAGGTCACAGGAGGCGTCTCCACTTTCCAGGTTTCCCCGGCTAATCAGAACTGCTTTGCTGAAATGAAGCTGAAGCTCAGATTACACGCACAGCTGAATGAGCCAAGATGACTCCTCCCCCCCTTTTTCCTCACTCTGTAGCCAGTGGCTTGTTTTCCCAGCAAAGGAAACTTGTCATGGAAGACGCTGCGGATCTGAAAATGCCGGTTGCCTGGCTGTTGTATATGGATAAAGGAGGGTCTTGTGACTTTCAGGTCTTAATACTGAACCCAGACGCACCCAGGCATTTAGCATTTTCAGATGGACAGCAATGACCTATAAAGTGTATGGCCAGCCACTAGATGAGGTGGGGGAGGGTTAGAACCCCTGTCTGGTTTTTCCTGCCATCCCCGTCTCTATTAGAGGGATTTCCCCCGACTTCCTGTCCTGCCGCCATTGGGGGTCACTGTACAGGAAGTGGGGGGAAATCTGTCTAATAAGCTCTGGATAGCAGTAAAACCTGCCGGGGGTCCAATCCTCTCCAACTCCATCGGAAACACAAGAGCGCCTCCTGCTGTCTGAGGACGGTAAATGAACATTCTATTATTCTTTATACAATACAAATAACTTCCATGGAGCACATGAGACATTTGGAGGACAAGATTGCGGTTCCGTGTATTGGGGGGTCTGGATCCCCTCAGATTCCTGGCCAGTGATTGGCTCCTCGCTGGTTTTCCAGGTGACACCACGAGACGAAGGTCCTCCAGAACTCCACCAGAAGGTCACAGCAGGTTCCAGGTCACGAGATAAAAGTTCAGGTGAGGGAATGAGGTTCCCCAACACACAGCGAGGACTTCCTGTGGGGACCCGGCCTTCAGAGTCCAGGATTCGGGGTCCCGGCCTTCAGAGTCCAGGATTCGGGGTCCCGGCCTTCAGAGTCCAGGATTCGGGGACCCGGCCTTCAGAGTCCAGGATTCGGGGACCCGGCCTTCAGAGTCCAGGATGTGGGGACCCGGCCTTCAGAGTCCAGGGTGTGGGGACCCGGCCTTCAGAGTCCAGGATTCGGGGACCCGGCCTTCAGAATCCAGGATGTGGGGACCCGGCCTTCAGAGTCCAGGATTCGGGGACCCGGCCTTCAGAGTCCAGGATGTGGGGACCCGGCCTTCAGAGTCCAGGGTGTGGGGACCCGGCCTTCAGAGTCCAGGATTCGGGGACCCGGCCTTCAGAGTCCAGGATGTGGGGACCCGGCCTTCAGAGTCCAGGGTGTGGGGACCCGGCCTTCAGAGTCCAGGATTCGGGGACCCGGCCTTCAGAATCCAGGATGTGGGGACCCGGCCTTCAGAGTCCAGGGTGTGGGGACCCGGCCTTCAGAGTCCAGGATTCGGGGACCCGGCCTTCAGAGTCCAGGATTCGGGGACCCGGCCTTCAGAGTCCAGGATGTGGGGACCCGGCCTTCAGAGTCCAGGATGTGGGGACCCGGCCTTCAGAGTCCAGGGTGTGGGGACCCGGCCTTCAGAGTCCAGGATTCGGGGACCCGGCCTTCAGAATCCAGGATGTGGGGACCCGGCCTTCAGAGTCCAGGATTCGGGGACCCGGCCTTCAGAGTCCAGGATGTGGGGACCCGGCCTTCAGAGTCCAGGGTGTGGGGACCCGGCCTTCAGAGTCCAGGATTCGGGGACCCGGCCTTCAGAATCCAGGATGTGGGGACCCGGCCTTCAGAGTCCAGGATGTGGGGGACCCGGCGTTCAGAGTCCAGGATGTGGGGACCCGGCCTTCAGAGTCCAGGATGTGGGGACCCGGCCTTCAGAGTCCAGGGTGTGGAGGACCCGGCCTTCAGAGTCCAGGGTGTGGAGGACCCGGCCTTCAGAGTCCAGGGTGTGGAGGACCCGGCCTTCAGAGTCCAGGGTGTGGAGGACCCGGCCTTCAGAGTCCAGGGTGTGGAGGACCCGGCCTTCAGAGTCCAGGGTGTGGAGGACCCGGCCTTCAGAGTCCAGGATGTGGGGACCCGGCCTTCAGAGTCCAGGGTGTGGGGACCCGGCCTTCAGAGTCCAGGATTCGGGGACCCGGCCTTCAGAATCCAGGATGTGGGGACCCGGCCTTCAGAGTCCAGGGTGTGGGGACCCGGCCTTCAGAGTCCAGGATTCGGGGACCCGGCCTTCAGAGTCCAGGATTCGGGGACCCGGCCTTCAGAGTCCAGGATGTGGGGACCCGGCCTTCAGAGTCCAGGATGTGGGGACCCGGCCTTCAGAGTCCAGGGTGTGGGGACCCGGCCTTCAGAGTCCAGGATTCGGGGACCCGGCCTTCAGAATCCAGGATGTGGGGACCCGGCCTTCAGAGTCCAGGATTCGGGGACCCGGCCTTCAGAGTCCAGGATGTGGGGACCCGGCCTTCAGAGTCCAGGGTGTGGGGACCCGGCCTTCAGAGTCCAGGATTCGGGGACCCGGCCTTCAGAATCCAGGATGTGGGGACCCGGCCTTCAGAGTCCAGGATGTGGGGGACCCGGCGTTCAGAGTCCAGGATGTGGGGACCCGGCCTTCAGAGTCCAGGATGTGGGGACCCGGCCTTCAGAGTCCAGGGTGTGGAGGACCCGGCCTTCAGAGTCCAGGGTGTGGAGGACCCGGCCTTCAGAGTCCAGGGTGTGGAGGACCCGGCCTTCAGAGTCCAGGGTGTGGAGGACCCGGCCTTCAGAGTCCAGGGTGTGGAGGACCCGGCCTTCAGAGTCCAGGGTGTGGAGGACCCGGCCTTCAGAGTCCAGGGTGTGGAGGACCCGGCCTTCAGAGTCCAGGGTGTGGAGGACCCGGCCTTCAGAGTCCAGGGTGTGGAGGACCCGGCCTTCAGAGTCCAGGGTGTGGAGGACCCGGCCTTCAGAGTCCAGGGTGTGGAGGACCCGGCCTTCAGAGTCCGGGATGTGGGGACCCGGCCTTCAGAGTCCGGGATGTGGGGACCCGGCCTTCAGAGTCCGGGATGTGGGGACCCGGCCTTCAGAGTCCCGGATGTGGGGACCCGGCCTTCAGAGTCCAGGGTGTGGAGGACCCGGCCTTCAGTGTCCCGGATGTGGGGGGTGTCTCTGTTGCAAATCTGGAGCCTTTGATTTGGCCAAGGGGCTTACAATCCTAAACTCCGTCTTCATATCAAAGGAATGGTGGGAAGTCTGGAGGAGAGGTGAGCGGATCAGACATCCCTGGGACCTCTACATGGGGGGCTCCAGGGAGTTGGGGGGCACTGAGGAGGAACATCGGGGGAAATATGTCTGAACACATCGGTGGTGGCCGAGGGTCTTATCAGCCAGGAAGCCGGAAGCCTCAAGCAGAAAAATTCCAGTAGAAGTCTCCGGGGTGCAGCAAGAGGGAGGGAAAAGCTGAGAGGTTCTATTTGCCAACTTGATTGAATTACAGTGGGGAAGTCCACCAGTAATCTTCACTCCACCACCAAAAGTGGCCTTTACTACGGGGCCGGCAAGGGTTCTCTTACTACGGGGCCGGCAAGGGTTCTCTTACTACGGGGCCGGCAAGGGTTCTCCACGACAGGGCCGGCAAGGGTTCTCTACGACGGGGCCTGCAAGGGTTCTCTTACTACGGGGCCCGCAAGGGTTCTCCACGACGGGGCCAGCAAGGGTTCTCTACGAAGCGACCTGCAAGGGTTCTCCACGACGGGCCCCGCAAGGGTTCTCTTACTACGGGGCCTGCAAGGGTTCTCTTACTACGGGGCCTGCAAGGGTTCTCCACGACGGGGCCCGCAAGGGTTCTCTTACTACGGGGCCTGCAAGGGTTCTCTACGAAGCGACCTGCAAGGGTTCTCTTACTACGGGGCCTGCAAGGGTTCTCTTACTACGGGGCCGGCAAGGGTTCTCCACGACGGGGCCTGCAAGGATTCTCCACGACGGGGCCTGCAAGGATTCTCCACGACGGGGCCTGCAAGGATTCTCTTACTACGGGGCCTGCAAGGGTTCTCTTACTACAGGGCCTGCAAGGATTCTCTTACTACGGGGCCTGCAAGGATTCTCTTACTACGGGGCCTGCAAGGGTTCTCTTACTACAGGGCCTGCAAGGGTTCTCTTACTACGGGGCCGGCAAGGATTCTCTTACTACAGGGCCTGCAAGGGTTCTCTTACTACAGGGCCTGCAAGGGTTCTCTTACTACAGGGCCTGCAAGGGTTCTCTTACTACAGGGCCTGCAAGGGTTCTCTTACTACAGGGCCTGCAAGGGTTCTCTTACTACGGGGCCGGCAAGGATTCTCTTACTACGGGGCATGCAAGGGTTCTCTTACTACGGGGCCTGCAAGGATTCTCTTACTACAGGGCCTGCAAGGGTTCTCTTACTACAGGGCCTGCAAGGGTTCTCTTACTACAGGGCCTGCAAGGGTTCTCTTACTACAGGGCCTGCAAGGGTTCTCTTACTACGGGGCCTGCAAGGGTTCTCTTACTACGGGGCCGGCAAGGGTTCTCTTACTACGGGGCCGGCAAGGGTTCTCTTACTATGGGGCCTGCAAGGGTTCTCTTACTACGGGGCCGGCAAGGGTTCTCCACGACGGGGTCTGCAAGGGTTCTCTTACTACAGGGCCTGCAAGGGTTCTCTTACTACGGGGCCGGCAAGGGTTCTCCACGACGGGGCCTGCAAGGGTTCTCTATGACGGGGCCTGCAAGGGTTCTCTTACTACGGGGCCTGCAAGGATTCTCTTACTACGGGGCCACAAGTGACCTTTACTCCAGAGTCGCAAGGGTTCTCTACTGTGTGGTCACAAGTGAACTTTAGTACGGGGTCGCAAGAGATCTTTATCCAGAGCCACAGATGATCTTTACTACAGCTCCACATGTGACCTTGTCTCCAGAGACACAAATGTTCTATACTACAGGGCCACAAGTAACATTGACTTCAGACTACATATGACCTATGCTATGGGGGCCACAAGTGACCTATACTATGGGGCCACAAGTGACCTATACTATGGGGCCACAAGTGACATTGACTTCAGAGCCACATGTGACCTATGCTATGGGGGCCACAAGTGACATTGACTTCAGAGCCACAAGTGACATTTACTATGGGGGCCACAAGTGACATACACTATGGGGCCACAAGTGACATACGCTATGGGGCCACAAGTGACATACGCTATGGGGCCACAAGTGACATACGCTATGGGGCCACAAGTGACATTGACTTCAGAGCCACATGTGACCTATGCTATGGGGGCCACAAGTGACATTGACTTCAGAGCCACAAGTGACATTTACTATGGGGGCCACAAGTGACATACGCTATGGGGCCACAAGTGACATACGCTATGGGGCCACAAGTGACATACGCTATGGGGCCACAAGTGACATACGCTATGGGGCCACAAGTGACTTATGCTATGGGGGCCACAAGTGACCTATGCTACGAGGGCCACAAGTGACCTATGCTACGAGGGCCACAAGTGACCTATGCTACGAGGGCCACAAGTGACATTGACTTCAGAGCCACAAGTGACATTGACTATAGGGGCCACAAGTGACATTGACTATAGGGGCCACAAGTGACCTATACTATGGGGCCACAAGTGACATATACTATGGGGTCACAAGTGACCTATACTATGGGGTCACAAGTGACCTATACTATGGGGTCACAAGTGACCTATACTATGGGGCCACAAGTGACCTATACTATGGGGCCACAAGTGACCTATACTATGGGGCCACAAGTGACCTATACTATGGGGTCACAAGTGACCTATACTATGGGGCCACAAGTGACATATACTATGGGGTCACAAGTTACCTATACTATGGGGCCACAAGTGACCTATACTATGGGGCCACAAGTGACATATACTATGGGGCCACAAGTGACCTATACTATGGGGCCACAAGTGACCTATACTATGGGGCCACAAGTGACCTATACTATGGGGCCACAAGTGACCTATACTATGGGGCCACAAGTGACCTATACTATGGGGTCACAAGTGACCTATACTATGGGGCCACAAGTGACATATACTATGGGGCCACAAGTGACCTATACTATGGGGCCACAAGTGACCTATACTATGGGGCCACAAGTGACCTATACTATGGGGCCACAAGTGACCTATACTATGGGGCCACAAGTGACCTATACTATGGGGCCCATACTTTATGGCGGAGCACATCTCTAGGTGGTCACAGATGTCCTCGGTCTGGATGATCCGCTCCACTTCTCCTCCTGCCCTGTACATATAGAAATCCCCACACCCCGGGAAGCAGTTAGTAAATTGGTCATGGCACAGGGCACATGTTTGGTCTCCAACATTGTATGGCACAAAGAAGATCTGACGGTCATTGAGATGTAGAGCGCCCCTCCATGGAACCTTCTAGATGTTGGCACCACGATGAACACTGCTTAGTAAATATGGCCCAGCAGTCCATAGTAGGGCCACAGAGAGTCCAGTAAAGAATTCTATGAGGCTTCTCTCCGATATCTGAGAGTGCCGGATTTCAGACACCGGGGGAAGTGTCTGGGTAGACTGCCTAGAGGCAGAGGATGGTACTGCCCCTTCCCCTAGAGGCAGAGGATGGCACTGACATGGCACCGCCCCTTCCCCTAGAGGCAGAGGATGGCACTGACATGGCACCGCCCCTTCCCCTAGAGGCAGAGGGTGGCACTGACATGGCGCCGCCCCTTCCCCTAGAGGCAGAGGACGTCACTGACATGGCACCGCCCCTTCCCCTAGAGGCAGAGGACGTCACTGACATGGCACCGCCCCTTCCCCTAGAGGCAGAGGGTGGCACTGACATGGCACCGCCCCTTCCCCTAGAGGCAGAGGGTGGCACTGACATGGCACCGCCCCTTCCCCTAGAGGCAGAGGACGGCACTGACATGGCACCGCCCCTTCCCCTAGAGGCAGAGGGTGGCACTGACATGGCACCGCCCCTTCCCCTAGAGGCAGAGGGTGGCACTAACATGGCACCGCCCCTTCCTCTCATTGGCCTGTCCCAGCAGATCTTTCCAGAAAGGTCGGGAATTGAGGTATTTTGGAAAAGTCTGAACCTCTGCTCTCATTGGACCGACACACAAAGTCTTCCATGTGGATGGTCAGGCCTCACTGACGCCCCCCGTCTGCCACACGGGGTCATTGAAGTCCTGCTCAGTCAAGTTGACAGTGTAGGGGACGTCGATGATTGAGGTGGACGGGTCGCGCTGATTGCTGGACGATCGCCAGGAGTTCAATGGCCGCAGGGAATTCTTAAACCTCTGATGAAAAGAAAACAGAGATATTGGAGCACAGACAGTTCTCATTTCACTTTTATACTTTAGTTACGTTGTAGATTGGAAGCTCCTACGCCCGAGGCTCTGTGTTATTATATATTTATATATCGTGCTGCTCAAGTCATTAGATACACATTTCTTTCATCTCATCATTACTCTGTACAGCGCCACAGCAAAGGGTGCCGCCATACAGCCAATTCCCCCTAACTAGGCACGTGCACTGCCGGAAAATTCCTTCCTTTTCCTTACATTCGTTTTTTTTGCATTTTTCGAAAATTAAAAAATCCAAATTTTCCGATTTTCACATTTTGAATTACGAAATTTCGGAAATTCAGAAATTGGAAAATTCGGAAATCCCAAAATCCAAAAATTCGTAAATTCAGAAATTTCGGAATTAACGAATTTGTCAAAATTCGTTAAAAAACTAATTTGGGAACTAAACGAATTGCACATGACTCCTCCCAACAATGGAGAATGTGGGGAGATCTCCATACACATCGTACAATACGGGAAAAGGATCTACTCACATCGACCAGCGTCCCGCTCTCCCGGAAAATAGCCACTCCGGCCCAGATGGGAATCTGAATGCAGCACAGGGTGCCCAAACATATGCCCAGCGCCTTGCCCCAGCGCGGGTACTCATAATGCCCGTAGTGCAGCGGAGTGTTGTACATTTCCATGAAGATGTAGAAGAGGATGAACTACGGGAGAGGAAATTGGTATTAGAAATTAAATCTATAAACAGTCACCCAACTATGGCCAAAGACGCCACCGGTACATCCGCTACAGGGCCGGGGGGGAGGGGCCAAAGGCGCCGGTACATCCGCTACAGGGCCGGGGGGGAGGGGCCAAAGACGCCGGTACATCCGCTACAGGGCCGGGGGGGAGGGGCCAAAGACGCCGGTACATCCGCTACAGGGCCAGGGGGGGGAGGTTGTTGGGGCAAATTAAAGAGTGAGTGTATGTGGAGGGAGTGGAGTTCCAGTACTGTGACCTTAGGGGTTGGAGAGGTGGCTGCTTACCCTGAACCCCCACAATGTCCCCAGTCTAGAGGAGATGAGATCCGACACCCAGGAGGACTCTATTGGATCTCCAGTCATCAACCCCTCCCCCTTCCCTGCAACATTTGTTCAGTTCTCATAAGATGGCCGTACACTGGGAGTTTCTACAAGACCTCCACCGCCTCATACTCTCCGCCACCGCCTCCTACTCCCCTGGACCTCCACCGCCTCCCTACTCCCCTGGACCTCCACCGCCTCCTACTCTCCCGGACCTCCACCACCTCTTACTCCCCTGGACCTCCACCGCCTCTTACTCCTCTGGACCTCCACCGCCTCATACTCTCCGCCACCGCCTCCTACTCCCCTGGACCTCCACCGCCTCCCTACTCCCCTGGACCTCCACCGCCTCCAACTCTCCCGGACCTCCACCGCCTCCAACTCCCCTGGACCTCCACCGCCTCTTACTCCCCTGGACCTCCACCGTCTCTTACTCCCCTGGACCTCCACCGCCTCTTACTCCCCTGGACCTCCACCGCCTCTTACTCCCCTGCCTTATACTCTCCGCCACCACCTCTTACTCCCCTGGACCTCCACCGCCTCTTACTCCCCTGCCTTATACTCTCCGCCACCACCTCTTACTCCCCTGGACCGCCGCCACCTCTTACTCTCCTGGGCCTCCACTGCCTTATACTCTCCGCAACCGCCTCTTACTCTCCTGGACCGCCGCCGCCTCCTACTCTCCGCCACCGCCTCTTACTCTCCTGGACCGCCGCCGCCTCCTACTCTCCGCCACCGCCTCTTACTCACCTGAACCTCCGACGCCTCTTACTCCCCTGGACCGCCGCCGCCTCTTACTCCCCTGGACCGCCGCCGCCTCTTACTCCCCTGGACCGCCGCCTCCTACTCCCCTGGACCGCCACCGCCTCCTACTCTCCCGGACAGCCACCGCCTCTTACTCTCCTGGACCGCCTCCTACTTTCCTAGACCGCCTCCTCTTCTCCCGGAACGCCTCCTACTCTCCCGGAACGCCTCCTACTCTCCCGGAACGCCACCGCCTCCTACTCTCCCGGACAGACACCGCCTCCTACTCTCCCGGACAGACACCGCCTCCTACTCTCCCGGACAGACACCGCCTCCTACTCTCCCGGACAGACACCGCCGCCTCTTACTCCCCTGGACCGCCGCCGCCTCTTACTCCCCTGGACCGCCGCCGCCTCTCACTCCCCTGGACCGCCGCCGCCTCTCACTCTCCTGGAACGCCGCCGCCTCTTACTCCTCTGGACCACCGCCACCTCTTACTCTCCTGGAACGCCGCCGCCTCTTACTCCCCTGGACCGCCGCCACCTCTTACTCTCCTGGGCCTCCACTGCCTTATACTCTCCGCCACCGCCTCTTACTCTCCTGGGCCTCCAGCGCCTCTTATTCTCCTGGACCGCCGCTGCCTCCTACTCTCCGCCACCGCCTCTTACTCTCCGCCACCGCCGCCGCCTCCTACTCTCCGCCACCGCCTCTTACTCACCTGAACCTCCGCCGCCTCTTACTCCCCTGGACCGCCACTGCCTCTTACTCCCCTGGACCGCCGCCGCCTCTTACTCCCCTGGACCGCCGCCGCCTCTTACTCCCCTGGACCGCCGCCGCCTCTTACTCCCCTGGACCGCCGCTTCTTACTCCCCTGGACCGCCGCCGCCTCTTACTCCCCTGGACCGCCGCCTCTTACTCCCCTGGACCGCCGCCTCCTACTCCCCTGGACCGCCACCGCCTCCTACTCTCCCGGACAGCCACCGCCTCTTACTCTCCTGGACCGCCTCCTACTTTCCTGGACCGCCTCCTATTCTCCCGGAACGCCTCCTACTCTCCCGGAACGCCTCCTACTCTCCCGGAATGCCTCCTACTCTCCCGGAACGCCTCCTACTCTCCCGGACAGACACCGCCTCCTACTCTCCCGGACAGACACCACCTCCTACTCTCCCGGACAGACACCACCTCCTACTCTCCCGGACAGACACCGCCTCCTACTCTCCCGGACAGACACCGCCTCCTCTTACTCCCCTGGACCGCCGCCGCCTCTTACTCCCCTGGAACGCCGCCGCCTCTTACTCTCCTGGAACGCCGCCGCCTCTTACTCTCCTGGAACGCCGCCGCCTCTTACTCTCCTGGAACGCCACCGCCTACTACTCTCCCGGACCGCCTCCTACTCTCCCGAAATGCCTGCTACTCTCCTGGACCGCCTGCTACTCTCCTGAACCTCTACCACCTCCTACTCCTGGACCTCTAAAACGTATTGCCACTGTGCCTCTATCACCTCTTATGCCTGGGTGGAGAGCACAGGTGTACGGGGGGGAAGAGCACAGGTGTAAGGGGGCTTTAGGTGAGGGAGGTGGAGGGTACAGATATGGGGGGGTTGGGTGAGGGTGGAGGGCACAGATGTACGGGGAGGGGAGGGGGGGTTTAGGTGAGGGTGGAAGACACAGGTGTACGGGGGGGTTTAGGTGAGGGTGGAAGACACAGGTGTACAGGGGGGGGTTTAGGTGAGGGTGGAGGACACAGGTGTACGAAGGGGGGGGTGTTTATGTGAGGGTGGAGGACACAGATGTACGGGGGGGGGGGGGTTAGGTGAAGGTGGAGGACACAGGTGTACGGGGGGGGTTTAGGTGAGGGTGGAAGACACAGGTGTACAGGGGGGGGTTTAGGTGAGGGTGGAGGACACAGGTGTACGAAGGGGGGGTGTTTATGTGAGGGTGGAGGACACAGATGTACGGGGGGGGGGTTAGGTGAAGGTGGAGGACACAGGTGTACAGGGGGGGGTTTAGGTGAGGGTGGAAGACACAGGTGTACAGGGGGGGGTTTAGGTGAGGGTGGAAGACACAGGTGTACAGGGGGGGGTTTAGGTGAGGGTGAGGACACAGGTGTACAGGGGGGGGTTAGCTTTTTTTTATTACATTTTCCAAATAAAAAGAAAAACCTGGGCTTCGCCCTCTAAAATACAAAAGTAGCTCATGCCAGTGGAGGACGCAGCCTCCTAATCACATAACACAGGAAAGTCAATACATTACATAATGAATAATATATATCCTGAAATTTCTATTATCTACTACTATTCTCATAACTATTTATATTAAAAAAAAAGGAGGGGGGGGCGGAGAAAATAAAGAAGGACGGTATTAAGCCGAAAACACCCATCTATTCCGGGATCGGATGGATCTCCCAGCTCCCAACGATATGTTACATATTTTAGATCTCAAAAAGCTCTTTTCCCTCATGTGAATGTACAAACATATTCCAGCTAGCCCATGTCACTCTATAAGTCCCATGTCTATCCTGTGCAGTCATTGTTAGATCCTCCATTTTATTTATGTTTTCCACCTTCTGTAGCCACATCGCCACTGACGGTGGGTTCTGGGTCTTCCACATCATGGGAATGCAGGCTTTAGCAGCGTTGATCAGATGCCTCAACAAAGATTTTTTTATATACCCGGGGGGGGGGGGGGGGGCTAAGCTTGACACGTGAAGTAAAAAAAAAACCGCTGGATCATTTGGGATCAGAAAGTCAGTGAATCGTTGCGATATATTACGCACCGTCGTCCAAAAGTCAGTCAATTTAGGACAAGACCAGAATATATGTAGCATCGTACCCCTGTCCTCGCCGCAACGCCAACAATGTTCTGATATTTCTGGGCACATCACATGCAGATGGTGTCAAATACCACCTTGTCAGAACTTTATAGTTGGTTTCCTGTATTTTTGTACATATCGAGGACTTGAGGGAGAGGCTAACCATATTCTGTTTTTGGGTCGGGGAAAACGTACGATCTAGATCAGTTTCCCACCTCGCAATACAAGGCAAATCGGGTTGTTCTGGCGTGTTCACAAGAGCATACATTTTAGATAGAGTCTGTGGTAACGGTTCTATGCCCGAGCAGTATTCCTCAAATTTATTCAGGGGTCTAGTGTAGCTCCGGGGGTTCGGAATGGTCAGGAGAAAATGCTGCAACTGTGCCGCATTCCAGAACTCAAGTCCAAAAGGGCCTGCAGTATCCATCAGTTCCAAAATGGTGGGCCATCTATCGTTGATTACAAACTGAGAAGCAGTTAAAAGGCCAGATGTCCTTAGTTGCCTAAATTGTGTAATTGAGAGCCCCGGAGGAAAACTAGGATTACCCAGTATCGGGATCAAAGGCGATGTCATGGCTGTTAAAGAGTATTTTAGGATAGCACGGGCGCTTTGTCGCAAGGTATTACCTATCAATGGATGTGATTTTAGTTCAATAGGTAGAGAGTCTCCACACCACAGCGCGGTTTGTAGGGGGATATCTATCTGGTATTGTTCTATTTGTGTCCATAATTTGTACTCATAATGTCGCCACCAATCGATCCCCCTGCCCAAGTGAACCGCCCGGTAGTATCCCCTGACGTCTGGTAGTGCAAGACCTCCATATTGTTTTGGCATCGAAAGCTGAGTGCGAGAGATTCAAGGTTTTTTATGGGCCCAAACAAAGCGTGTAAAAAGAGCTTGGACTTGTTTAAAATATACAGGGGGTATCCTAACCGGGAGGGCTTGGAAGAGGTATAAAAATTTAGGCAAAACAATCATCTTTAGCAAGTTGCACCTCCCAAACCATGAATGTAATCCCTTGCTCCACTTCTCTAACTGCACCCTAGTTTTGGCAAGTAAGGGGGGAAAATTACTCTCATATAAGCAAAAGAGGTCCGATGGAATACTAGTCCCTAAATAATTCAGTGCGGATGTCGTCCATTTACACTGGAAGTTTGTGCCCATATGTGGTAAAGCCTGTGGTGTCAATGCCACTCCCATCGCTTCTGACTTCGAGAAGTTGATTTTAAAATTGGACAATGCCCCATATCTCTCAAACTCCTTCAGAAGATTTGGCAGGGAAACTACCGGGTTGGTCAAGGAGAATAATAGATCATCAGCATATGCTGAGATCTTGCATTGTATCCGGCCTACCCTTATCCCTTCTATGTCTGGATTCAGTCTAATTGTGGCTAAGAAAGGTTCCAGAGATAGGGCAAACAAAATAGGGGACAATGGACATCCCTGTCTTGTACCATTTTATATTGGGAAGGGGTCCGACACGACCCCATTCACCTTCACCTGAGCTGTCGGGTTAGAGTATATTCCGGCTATTCGGTTAAGCATCAGCTCCCCCAGACCAATGTGTCTAAGCACCGCGAACATAAATGACCATTCAACCCGGTCAAAAGCCTTTTCGGCGTCTGTGTTTAGAAATACACATGGGGTGTTTGTAGAGCGTGCGACATGAAGTAGATTCAATACCTTAGTGGTACTATCTCTCGCCACTCTAGATGGTATAAAACCCACTTGGTCCAGGTGAATGAGTTGCTGGAGGTGATGTGCCAGTCAAGCAGCCAAGACCGTGGTATATAGCTTGAGGTCCACATTCAAAAGCGATATGGGCCGATAGCTGCCACAAGCCGCCGGATCCTTATTAATCACCGAGATGTGGGCTCCCAGGGTCTCTCTAGCAAACGTTCCACCTGCGCCTACCGTATTATACAATGTAAGCATTCGAGTGCCCAGTATTGGTAACAATGTCCTATAATATTGTAATGTAAAACCATCTGGGCCTGGGGCATTCCCTGGTTTCATATGTCTAACTGCACGCACGAGTTCTGTTAAGATAATAGGGGAGTCTAACTCTGTTCACGTCTCCTGTGAGGGTGGAGGACACAGGTGTACAGGGGGGGGGGTTTAGGTGAGGGTGGAGGACACAGGTGTACAGGGGGGGGGTTTAGGTGAGGGTGGAGGACACAAGTGTACAGGGGGGGGTTTAGGTGAGGGTGGAGGACACAGGTGTACAGGGGGGGGTTTAGGTGAGGGTGGTGGACACAGGTGTACAGGGGGGGTTTAGGTGAGGGTGGAGGACACAGGTGTACAGGGGGGGGTTTAGGTGAGGGTGGAGGACACAGGTGTATGGGGGGGTTTAGGTGAGGGTGGTGGACACAGGTGTACAGGGGGGGGTTTAGGTGAGGGTGGAGGACACAGGTGTATGGGGGGTTTAGGTGAGGGTGGAGGACACAGGTGTACAGGGGGGGGGTTTAGGTGAGGGTGGAGGACACAGGTGTACGGGGGGGTTTAGGTGAGGGTGGAGGACACAGGTGTATGGGGGGGTTTAGGTGAGGGTGGAGGACACAGGTGTATGGGGGGGTTTAGGTGAGGGTGGAGGACACAGGTGTATGGGGGGGGTTTAGGTGAGGGTGGAGGACACAGGTGGAGGACACAGGTGTACGGGGGGGGGGTCAGGTGAGGGTGGAGGACACAGGTGTACGGGGGGGGGGGGGGGGTTTAGGTGAGGGTGGAGGACACAGGTGTATGGGGGGGGGTTTAGGTGAGGGTGGAGGACACAGGTGTACAGGGGGGGTTTAGGTGAGGGTGGAGGACACAAGTGTACGAGGGGAGGGGGGGTTTAGGTGAGGGTGGAGGACACAGGTGTATGGGGGGGTAGGTGAGGGTGGAGGACACAGGTGTACAGGGGGGGGTTTAGGTGAGGGTGGAGGACACAGGTGTATGGGGGGGTTTAGGTGAGGGTGGAGGACACAGGTGTACAGGGGGGGGGTTAGGTGAGGGTGGAGGACACAGGTGTACACGGGGGGTTAGGTGAGGGTGGAGGACACAGGTGTATGGGGGGGTTTAGGTGAGGGTGGAGGACACAGGTGTACAGGGGGGGTTTAGGTGAGGGTGGAGGACACAGGTGTACAGGGGGGGGGGTTTAGGTGAGGGTGGAGGACACAGGTGTATGGGGGGGTTTAGGTGAGGGTGGAGGACACAGGTGTATGGGGGGGGGGGTTTAGGTGAGGGTGGAGGACACAGGTGTATGGGGGGGGTTTAGGTGAGGGTGGAGGACACAGGTGTATGGGGGGGGTTTAGGTGAGGGTGGAGGACACAGGTGTACAGGGGGGGTTTAGGTGAGGGTGGAGGACACAGGTGGAGGACACAGGTGTACGGGGGGGGGTTTAGGTGAGGGTGGAGGACACAGGTGTATGGGGGGGTTTAGGTGAGGGTGGAGGACACAGGTGTATGGGGGGGGTTTAGGTGAGGGTGGTGGACACAGGTGTACAGGGGGGGTTTAGGTGAGGGTGGAGGACACAGGTGTACAGGGGGGGTTTAGGTGAGGGTGGAGGACACAGGTGTACAGGGGGGGGTTTAGGTGAGGGTGGAGGACACAGGTGGAGGACACAGGTGTACGGGGGGGGGGTTTAGGTGAGGGTGGAGGACACAGGTGTATGGGGGGGGGGTTTAGGTGAGGGTGGAGGACACAGGTGTACAGGGGGGGGGTTTAGGTGAGGGTGGAGGACACAGGTGTATGGGGAGGTTTAGGTGAGGGTGGAGGACACAGGTGTATGGGGGGGGGTTTAGGTGAGGGTGGAGGACACAGGTGTACAGGGGGGGTTTAGGTGAGGGTGGAGGACACAGGTGTATGGGGGAGGGGTTTAGGTGAGGGTGGAGGACACAGGTGTATGGGGGGGGTTTAGGTGAGAGTGGAGGACACAGGTGTACAGGGGGGGGGGTTTAGGTGAGGGTGGAGGACACAGGTGTATGGGGGGGTTTAGGTGAGGTTGGAGGACACAGGTGTACAGGGGGGGGTTTAGGTGAGGGTGGAGGACACAGGTGTATGGGGGGGTTTAGGTGAGGGTGGAGGGTTTAGGTGAGGGTGGTGGACACAGGTGTATGGGGGGTGGGTTTAGGTGAGGGTGGAGGACACAGGTGTACGGGGGGGGGTTTAGGTGAGGGTGGAGGACACAGGTGTACAGGGGGGGGTTTAGGTGAGGGTGGAGGACACAGGTGTATGGGGGGGGGTTTAGGTGAGGGTGGAGGACACAGGTGTATGGGGGGGGGGTTTAGGTGAGGGTGGAGGACACAGGTGTATGGGGGGGGGTTTAGGTGAGGGTGGTGGACACAAGTGTACAGGGGGGGGGGTTTAGGTGAGGGTGGAGGACACAGGTGTATGGGGGGGGGTTTAGGTGAGGGTGGAGGACACAGGTGTACAGGGGGGTTTAGGTGAGGGTGGAGGACACAGGTGTATGGGGGGGGTTTAGGTGAGGGTGGAGGACACAGGTGTATGGGGGGGGTTTAGGTGAGGGTGGTGGACACAGGTGTACAGGGGGGGGGTTTAGGTGAGGGTGGAGGACACAGGTGTATGGGGGGGGTTTAGGTGAGGGTGGTGGACACAGGTGTACAGGGGGGGGTTTAGGTGAGGGTGGAGGACACAGGTGGAGGACACAGGTGTACGGGGGGGGGGTTTAGGTGAGGGGCGGAGAGCTGCTTCGGCTGGGTGGTGCTCGGAGTGGTACTGGGGTTCAGGGCAGAATGTACTTGGGGGTGAAGGCTTGGAATGGAAGAAGTCCATGTTCTGGTCATTCGCCCCCCTGAACCTTCATACTGCTTGGTGCATCGTCCAGTCACAGCAGCTCTCAGCCTCAATGTGTATTGTTCCCGCTGACCCCCCAGGGACCCTACTTTCTTCTCTGGAAGTAGGGGACACTTACCAGCAGGAGGACCGGTGTGCAGAATACCCAGCATGCCTTGAAGTAGAGGAGGAGTTTGGTGCACCAGGGAGGACAGTGGCAAATCATATCCACAATATCCTGACAAAACTGATTCACACCTGAGAGCCAGAAAAAGACACAAAACCCAATAATGACCCAATAAAATTACAGAGAGAACATCATGAGAATGGAAAAACAAAGACATTGGATACCCCACCCCCTCCCACAATGGGGAGATTTCCTGCAGTAGTTTGTGTCTCTGCCCCTCCCACAATGAGGAGATTTCCCTGCAGTAGTTTGTGTCTCTGCCCCTCCCACAATGGGGAGATTTCCTGCAGTAGTTTGTGTCTCTGCCCCTCCCACAATGAGGAGATTTCCCTGCAGTAGTTTGTGTCTCTGCCCCTCCCACAACGAGGAGATTTTCTGCAGTAGTTTGTGTCTCTGCCCCTCCCACAATGAGGAGATTTCCCTGCAGTAGTTTGTGTCTCTGCCCCTCCCACAACGAGGATATTTTGTGCAGTAGTTTGTGTCTCTGCCCCTCCCACAACGAGGAGATTTTCTGCAGTAGTTTGTGTCTCTGCCCCTCCCACAATGAGGAGATTCCCGGCAGTAGTTTGTGTCTCTGCCCCTCCCACAATGAGGAGATTTCCCTGCAGTAGTTTGTGTCTCTGCCCCTCCCACAATGGGGAGATTTCCTGCAGTAGTTTGTGTCTCTGCCCCTCCCACAATGAGGAGATTTCCCTGCAGTAGTTTGTGTCTCTGCCCCTCCCACAACGAGGAGATTTTCTGCAGTAGTTTGTGTCTCTGCCCCTCCCACAATGAGGAGATTTCCCTGCAGTAGTTTGTGTCTCTGCCCCTCCCACAACGAGGATATTTTGTGCAGTAGTTTGTGTCTCTGCCCCTCCCACAACGAGGAGATTTTCTGCAGTAGTTTGTGTCTCTGCCCCTCCCACAATGAGGAGATTCCCGGCAGTAGTTTGTGTCTCTGCCCCTCCCACAATGAGGAGATTTCCCTGCAGTAGTTTGTGTCTCTGCCCCTCCCACAACGAGGAGATTTTCTGCAGTAGTTTGTGTCTCTGCCCCTCCCACAATGAGGAGATTTCCTGCAGTAGTTTGTGTCTCTGCCCCTCCCACAATGGGGAGATTTCCTGCAGTAGTTTGTGTCTCTGCCCCTCCCACAATGGGGAGATTTCCTGCAGTAGTTTGTGTCTCTGCCCCTCCCACAATGGGGAGATTTCCTGCTGTAGTTTGTGTCTCTGCCCCTCCCACAATGGGGAGATTTCCTGCAGTAGTTTGTGTCTCTGCCCCTCTCACAACAAGGAGATTTCCTGCAGTAGTTTGTGTCTCTGCCCCTCCCACAATGGAGAGATTTCCTGCACTAGTTTGTGTCTCTGCCCCTCCCACAATGGGGAGATTTCCTGCAGTAATTATTAATAAACTCCCTCGGGTGCTGTGGCCCCTTTGATTTGGCCCCTAGTCTCTTCAGTCTCAGGGAAGTCATCTGGGGTGACGTAGGATAAATAATATTGGGACACAGATGAAGTAAAATGATTGGTCGGGGATTAAGAAGATTGTTCTTTGATGGTGGTGTCCCCCTTGAAGGATGGATCTCGGCCTGCCATACTGGACACCAGGGTGATGATTACCACGACTCTGGGACCACATCTGACCCTCCACCATTAATATGTATCCTCACACCTGAGAGGTATCAAACAATTCCTCCCCCTCTCCAGACTCGCTGACCAGGAACTCTACCTGACAAATTCCGCTCCACCAGCCCAAGGAACCATCAACGGGCCTTCTACACACCATGAGATCTCCACCAGGAACCTTCAATGGGCCTTTTACACACCATGAGATCTCCACCAGGAACCTTCAATGGGCCTTCTACACATCAGGAGATCTCCACCAGGAACCTTCAATGGGCCTTTTACACACCATGAGATCTCCACCAGGAACCTTCAATGGGCCTTTTACACACCATGAGATCTCCACTAGGAACCTTCAATGGGCCTTTTACACACCACGAGATCTCCACCAGGAACCTTCAATGGGCCTTTTACACACCATGAGATCTCCACCAGGAACCTTCAATGGGCCTTTTACACACCATGAGATCTCCACCAGGAACCTTCAATGGGCCTTTTACACACCATGAGATCTCCACCAGGAACCTTCAATGGGCCTTTTACACATCAGGAGATCTCCACCAGGAAACCTTCAATGGGCCTACTACACATCAGGAGATCTCCACCAGGAACCTTCTATGGGCCTTTTACACACCATGAGATCTCCACCAGGAACCTTTAATGGGCCTTCTACACATCAGGAGATCTCCACCAGGAACCTTCAATGGGCCTTTTACACACCATGAGATCTCCACCAGAAACCTTCAATGGGCCTTTTACACACCATGAGATCTCCACTAGGAACCTTCAATGGGCCTTTTACACACCATGAGATCTCCACCAGGAACCTTCAATGGGCCTTTTACCCACCATGAGATCTCCACCAGGAACCTTCAATGGGCCTTTTACACACCATGAGATCTCCACTAGGAACCTTCAATGGGCCTTTTACACACCACGAGATCTCCACCAGGAACCTTCAATGGGCCTTTTACACACCATGAGATCTCCACCAGGAACCTTCAATGGGCCTTTTACACACCATGAGATCTCCACCAGGAACCTTCAATGGGCCTTTTACACACCATGAGATCTCCACCAGGAACCTTCAATGGGCCTTTTACACATCAGGAGATCTCCACCAGGAAACCTTCAATGGGCCTACTACACATCAGGAGATCTCCACCAGGAACCTTCTATGGGCCTTTTACACACCATGAGATCTCCACCAGGAACCTTTAATGGGCCTTCTACACATCAGGAGATCTCCACCAGGAACCTTCAATGGGCCTTTTACACACCATGAGATCTCCACCAGAAACCTTCAATGGGCCTTTTACACACCATGAGATCTCCACTAGGAACCTTCAATGGGCCTTTTACACACCATGAGATCTCCACCAGGAACCTTCAATGGGCCTTTTACCCACCATGAGATCTCCACCAGGAACCTTCAATGGGCCTTTTACACACCATGAGATCTCCACTAGGAACCTTCAATGGGCCTTTTACACACCATGAGATCTCCACCAGGAACCTTCAATGGGCCTTTTACACATCAGGAGATCTCCACCAGGAACCTTCTATGGGCCTTTTACACACCATGAGATCTCCACCAGGAACCTTTAATGGGCCTTCTACACATCAGGAGATCTCCACCAGGAACCTTCTATGGGCCTTTTACACACCATGAGATCTCCACCAGGAACCTTTAATGGGCCTTCTACACATCAGGAGATCTCCACCAGGAACCTTCAATGGGCCTTTTACACACCATGAGATCTCCACCAGGAACCTTCAATGGGCCTTTTACACACCATGAGATCTCCACCAGGAACCTTTAATGGGCCTTCTACACATCAGGAGATCTCCACCAGGAACCTTCAATGGGCCTTTTACACACCATATGATCTCCACCAGGAACCTTCAATGGGCGTTTTACACACCATGAGATCTCCACCAGGAACATTCAATGGGCCTTTTACACACCATGAGATCTCCACCAGGAACCTTCAATGGGCCTTTTACACACCACGAGATCTCCACCAGGAACCTTCAATGGGCCTTTTACACACCATGAGATCTCCACCAGGAACCTTCAATGGGCCTTTTACACACCATGAGATCTCCACCAGGAACCTTCAATGGGCCTTTTACACACCACGAGATCTCCACCAGGAACCTTCAATGGGCCTTTTACACACCATGAGATCTCCTCTGGAAACCCCCTACAATCCCACCCACGTCGCCCTCATTGATGAAGTAGTCACTCTCCCATGTTAGTGCGTTGGGTCAACCATTAGAGGTTTGGGTTGTCACGGTCTACCGGTTCACCAGGCCGATGGGCTCCACAGCAATTACACGATCGGCTAAAATGTTTTTTTACTATAGACGTGTCCTTACCGGTTACTAAACAATTGACTGTCATACCGAGCCATCTGGGGCCCCGGTCAGCCACACTCACCGTAGAAGAAGGCGATGCCCAGACACATGAAGAGGGTGATGATGATGAGGCCGAAGCTGGTGCTGTACGAGTCAATCAAGGTGAACCAGTAGATGCCGCCCTGTGAGGAGAAGGCAGGTATTATCAGAGGCGGCTCTAGGTTTTGTGAGGCCTTAGGCAAAACTTGACATGGGGCCCCTCTCCCGCCCATGATGGGAAAATAATTCAAGGACAAGAGCCTCTTCCCCACAAACCTGGCGGGGGGTTGTGGGGGTCTGCGGGCAGGGGGCTTATCGGAATCTGGAAGCCTCCTTTAACAAGGTGGCCCCCAGATCCTGCTCTTTAAAAACTAAGGGGCGGGGGCCACCTGGTGATGTCACCTGGTGAACCCGCCCCCTTGTGGCATCACCGATATTTACTGGTTGTTAGGGACGCTGGCGGCCCGCTCCTGAGTCAGGGCTCTTAACGCTGCCTGAGCACATCAACGTTAAGGTCCCCTGTCCCTCAAAACTGGGGTAATGCATTGGGTAAGTTAGGTGGCCACGAGGCCCCTGTGAGTTTGAGGCCTTAGGCGACTGCCTAATTAAAGAGCTGCCTCTGGGTATTATACCAGAGAACAAGCTCCCAACTGGGGGGTGTATATACCATTCACCAGGTGTAATTTTCATAAACCCCCATAATCAGACAATTGCCCCCAGCTGCCAAGATCACAGATCGTTACGATTAGAATTTGGAGATTTCAATAGGTCAAAAATTCCAAATAACAAAAAATGTGTCCGAATTTCGATTCAGGATGAAAGGAACCGCACATTTCTACTGCTGGGCTCCACCCGGGCAGAAAAAGGAGGTCTCTGTCCAGTACAGATGGGGCCAGACCAGCAAAAGCCTACCAAGTGTATGGACTAAGCTTTTAGGAGAGGTCCTGAGTGGCACCGTCTGGGGCACCGTCTGCACAGTCTGTGGCACGGTCTGTGGCACCATCTGCACAGTCTGTGGTACGGTCTGTGGCACGGTCTGTGGCACCATCTGCACAGTCTGTGGTACGGTCTGTGGCATGGTCTGTGGCACCGTCTGGGGCACCATCTGCACAGTCTGTGGTACGGTCTGTGGCATGGTCTGTGGCACCGTCTGGGGCACCATCTGCACAGTCTGTGGTACGGTCTGTGGCATGGTCTGTGGCACCGTCTGGGGCACCATCTGCACAGTCTGTGGTACGGTCTGTGGTACCGTCTGTGGTACGGTCTGTGGTACCGTCTGTGGTACCGTCTGTGGTACCGTCTGTGGTACCGTCTGGGGCACCGTCTGGGGCACCGTCTGGGGCACCGTCTGGGGCACCGTCTGGGGCACCAGACTAAAGTCCAGGAGACTTGACCTGTGGACGGAAGATGAATGCGGAAAACCTCTGCGAGGGAAACGGATCAATTTTTGTTTTTTGAACGTTCTTTGAATAAAAAGCCTTGACAGGAATTCAGGGAGTGGGCGTGTCCACGTGGAGCGCGTTCTCATAATACACACACGCTATTGGCTGATGACGGTGTGATGTCACCTCAGTAATGGAAGTCTCACCTCAGTGACCAGCAGAAGTCCCATCAAGTAGAAGAAGAAGCAGAGAGCACCGAGGAACATCGTCTTCCGCTTCCAATCCCGAAGTGCTGGGAACTCATCCAATATGGCCGTCGTGATCCCCTCCATATTCCCAAACTAGTAGAGGAGAGAGAAGAGAGTCACCAGAGTATTACAGAGTGTGATGGACTGCAGGAAATAGGAAATCTACACCCTCAGCCAGCTGGTCAGCAGGGGCACCTACCCTAGAGAAGGCCAGCCTCAGGTAGGTGCTCAGCTGGGACACCAGCCCTATAGAAGGCCAGCCTCAGGTAGGTGCTCAGCCAGGACACCAGTCCTATAGAAGGCCAGTCTCAAGTAGGTGCTCAGCCAGGACACCAGTCCTATAGAAGGCCAGTCTCAGGTAGGTGCTCAGCCAGGACACCAGTCCTATAGAAGGCCAGTCTCAGGTAGGTGCTCAGCCAGGACACCAGTCCTATAGAAGGCCAGTCTCAAGTAGGTGCTCAGCCAGGACACCAGCCCTATAGAGGGCCAGCCTCAGGTAGGTGCTCAGCAGGGGCACCTACCCTATAGAAGGCCAGTCTAAGATAGGTGCTTAGCTGGGAAACCAGCCCTATAGAGGGCCAGTCTCAGGTAGGTGCTCAGCTGGGTCACCAGCCCTATAGAGGGCCAGTCTCAGGTAGGTGCTCAGCTGGGTTACCGTTATGTTCCTGGATCACCACAGAGCTCAGGAACTAAACTATCCATTGAGCCAAATGTCAGGGACAGTCACCCCAAGCAGAGTTCCTCAGGTGTGCTGCAGTTCTGATTGGCTCATAGAACACACAGGAGATCATCTGATTGGCTCATAGAACACACAGGAGATCATCTGATTGGCTCATAGAACACACAGGAGATAATCTGATTGGCTCATAAAACACACAGGAGGTAATCTGATTGGCTCATAGAACACACAGGAGATAATCTGATTGGCTCATAGAACACACAGGTGATAATCTGATTGGCTCATAGAACACACAGGCGATCATCTGATTGGTTCGGCTCACGGGCGGAGACTTTGCCTCACACATCCGTCTAGAGAGACATTTTTTTCCCTTTTGGTAATTTTTTCTATTCATATTAATAGGATAGAATGCGTATAGCTGTGGTGTAATTATCACTTACAGCCAGCAGGGGGTGCAGCCAAGTCAGTTCTTTGCCGGGATATTTTACTGCTTTGCTGTGAATTGTATTCAGGCTTGCTATTGGGAAACACACACAGAGGGGGGAGGGGACATTAACATAAAACTGACCAATGACCATACTGGCGAGTATTTTATACTCTGGAAGGACCTGGTGGCAGCGATTGGTCGTCACGCGGACAGCCAGGAAATCGGAGGGACACCAATCTACAGACTTCAAAGATGGCGTCTGACATGTTACACAAAGGTCACCTGTGATGGAAAACTTACCAGAGTGTCCACCCCCAGCGTGAAGAGCATGAGGAAAAACAAGATGGACCAGAAGACCGAACCTGGAAGAAGAGCAAGGGCTTCTGGGTAGGCAACAAATGCTAAGCCGGGGCCTGCGGGGAGACAGTGGATGGTTATTGGTCAGTTCCACACTATGATGTCATCACTTCCCTGCAGCATCCTATGACTGGACTTTTCCACACCTCCCAACATTCTGAGATGGGAATGAGGGACACCTACCAGCAAATGTATGCAGGCATAGGACACGCCCCCTGACACACACCCTTAAAGGAGAATTAACCCCCAAAAAAGGTAAATTAAACCCACAAGTGCTTTTTTTTACCACTAATATTCCTTTATATTGGCTTTAAAAATGTACAAATGCAGCAATTTATAAATCAGATGGAAGGTTTAGCGCCGGGGAACAGTTTCTGAAAGATAAAAAGTGCATTTTATATACAACTCTATAGATCAGACCAACATGAGGGACACATGAGGAGGACAGAGGGACCAATGAGGAGGACAGAGGGACACATGAGGAGGACAGAGGGACACATGAGGAGGACAGAGGGACACATGAGGAGGACAGAGGGACACACGAGGAGGACAGAGGGACACACGAGGAGGACAGAGGGACACACGAGGAGGACAGAGGGACACATGGGGAGGACAGAGGGACACATGGGGAGGACAGAGGGACACATGAGGAGGACAGAGGGACACATGAGGAGGACAGAGGGACACATGAGGAGGACAGAGGGACACATGAGGAGGACAGAGGGACACATGAGGAGGACAGAGGGACACACGAGGAGGACAGAGGGACACACGAGGAGGACAGAGGGACACACGAGGAGGACAGAGGGACACACGGGGAGGACAGAGGGACACATGGGGAGGACAGAGGGACACATGGGGAGGACAGAGGGACACATGAGGAGGACAGAGGGACACATGAGGAGGACAGAGGGACACATGAGGAGGACAGAGGGACACATGAGGACAGAGGGACACATGAGGAGGACAGAGGGACACATGAGGAGGACAGAGAGACACATGAGGAGGACAGAGGGACATCAGGGAGCGATGCTTTTGGCCTGACCGCCACACTCAGAGGAGAACCTTCTTCTTGGCTCTAAATGGTTCAAAGGAGTTTCCTGCCATTGTCTGCATGATATATATTATTCCACAGATTTGTATTTTCTGTAAAAGGGAAGGGGGATTATTCTGAGGTTCAGGGATTAGGAATTACATTGGGGTTCAGGGATTAGGTGGAGGATTAGAGATTACATTGGGGTTCAGGGATTAGGTTGAGGATTAGAGATTACATATAGGATTCGGGGATTATTTTGAGGTTCGGGAATTATTTTGAGGTTCAGGGATTAGCCTGAGGTTCGGGGATTAGGTTGAGGATTAGGGATTACATTGGTGTTCAGGGATTTCTCTGAGGTTTGGGGATTAGGTTTAGGATTAGGGATTACATTGGGGTTCGGGATTACATTGGGGTTTGGGGATTGGGTTGAGGATTAGAGATTACATTGGGGTTCGGGATTAGGGATTACATTGGGGTTCAGGGATTAGGTTGAGGATTAGAGATTACATTGGGGTTCAGGGATTAGGTTGAGGATTAGAGATTACATTGGGGTTCAGGGATTAGGTTGAGGATTAGGGATTACATTGGGGTTCAGGGATTAGGTTGAGGATTAGGGATTACATTGGTGTTCAGGGATTTCTCTGAGGTTTGGGGATTAGGTTTAGGATTAGGGATTACATTGGGGTTCGGGATTACATTGGGGTTTGGGGATTAGGTTGAGGATTAGAGATTACATTGGGGTTCGGGATTAGGGATTACATTGGGGTTCAGGGATTAGGTTGAGGATTAGAGATTACATTGGGGTTCAGGGATTAGGTTGAGGATTAGAGATTACATTGGGGTTCAGGGATTAGGTTGAGGATTAGGGATTACATTGGTGTTCAGGAATTTCTCTGAGGTTTGGGGATTAGGGTTAGGGATTACATTGGGGTTCGGGGATTACATTGGGGTTTGGGGATTAGGTTGAGGATTAGAGATTACATTGGGGTTCGGGTTTAGGTTGAGGATTAGAGATTACATTGGGGTTCGGGTTTAGGTTGAGGATTAGGGATTACATTGGGGTTCAGGGATTAGGTTGAGGATTAGGGATTACATTGGGGTTCAGGGATTAGGTTGAGGATTAGAGATTACATTAGGGTTCAGGGATTAGGTTGAGGATTAGAGATTACATTAGGGTTCAGGGATTAGGTTGAGGATTAGAGATTACATTGGGGTTCGGGGATTATTTTGAGGTTCAGGAATTATTTTGAGGTTCAGGGGTTAGCCTGAGGTTTAGGGATTATTTTGAGGTTTGGGGATTAGGTTTAGGATTAGGGATTACATTGGGGTTCAGGGATTAGTTTGAACATTAGGTATTACATTGGGGTTTGGGGATTAGACTGAGGTTTGGGGATTAGTCTGAGGTTTGGGGATTACATTGGGGTTCTGGGATTAGGTTGAGGATTAGAGATTACATTGGGGTTCAGGGATTAGGTTGAGGATTAGAGATTACATTGGGGTTCAGGGATTAGGTTGAGGATTAGAGATTACATTGGGGTTCAGGGATTAGGGTGAGGATTAGAGATTACATTGGGGTTCATGGATTAGGTTGAGGATTAGGGATTACATTGGGGTTCAGGGATTAGGTTGAGGATTAGAGATTACATTGGTGTTCAGGGATTAGGTTGAGGATTAGAGATTACATTGGGGTTCAGGGATTATTTTGAGGTTCGGTAATTATTTTGAGGTTCAGGGGTTAGCCTGAGGTTCGGGGATTAGGTTGAGGATTAGGGATTACATTGGGGTTCAGGGATTAGGTTGAGGATTAGAGATTACATTGGTGTTCAGGGATTAGGTTGAGGATTAGAGATTACATTGGGGTTCGGGGATTATTTTGAGGTTCGGTAATTATTTTGAGGTTCAGGGGTTAGCCTGAGGTTCGGGGATTAGGTTTAGGATTAGGGATTACATTGGGGTTCAGGGATTAGTTTGAACATTAGGGATTACATTGGGGTTCAGGGATTACATTGGGGTTTGGGGATTAGTCTGAGGTTTGGGGATTACATTGGGGTTTGGGGATTAGGTTGAGGGTTAGGGATTACATTGGGGTTCAGGTTGAGGATTAGGGATTACATTGGGGTTCAGGGATTAGGTTGAGGATTAGGGATTACATTGAGGTTTGGGGATTAGGTTGAGGATTAGGGATTACATTGGGGTTCAGGGATTAGGTTGAGGATTAGGGATTACATTGGGGTTTGGGGATTATTTTGAGGTTCGGGAATTATTTTGAGGTTCAGGGATTAGCCTGAGGTTTGGGGATTAGGTTTAAGATTAGGGATTACATTGGGGTTTGGGGATTAGGTTGAGGATTAGAGATTACATTGGGGTTCGGGAATAGGTTGAGGATTAGGGATTACATTGGGGTTCAGGGATTAGGTTGAGGATTAGGGATTACATTGGGGTTCAGGGATTAGGTTGAGGATTAGAGATTACATTGGGGTTCAGGGATTAGGTTGAGGATTAGAGATTACATTGGGGTTTGGGGATTATTTTGAGGTTCGGGAATTATTTTGAGGTTCAGGGGTTAGCCAGAGGTTTAGGGATTATTTTGAGGTTCGGGGATTAGGTTGAGGATTAGGGATTATATTGGGGTTCAGGGATTAGTTTGAACATTAGGGATTACATTGGGGTTCGGGGATTACATTGGGGTTTGGGGATTACATTGGGGTTTGGGGATTACATTGGGGTTTGGGGATTAGGTTGAGGATTAGGGATTACATTGGGGTTGAGGATTAGGGATTACATTGGGGTTCAGGGATTAGGTTGAGGATTGGGGATTACATTGGGGTTCGGGGATTATTTTGGGGTTCAGGGATTATTTTGAGGTTTGGGATTATTTTGAGGTTCGGGAATTAGCCTGAGGTTCGGGGATTAGCCTGAGGTTTGGGGATTAGGTTGAGTATTAGAGATTACATTGAGGTTCCGGGATTATTTTGAGGTTCGGGGATTAGGGATTACATTGGGGTTCGGGGATTATTTTGAGGTTCTGGGATTATTTTGAGGTTCAGGGATTAGTTTGAGGATTAGGAATTACATTGGGGTTTGGGGATAAGGTTGAGGATTAGAGATTACATTGGGGTTCAGGGATTGGTTTGGGGATTACATTGGGGTTCGGGGATTCCTCTGAGGTTTGGGGGATTAGGTTGAGTATTAAAGATTACATTGGGGTTCAGGTTGAGGATTAGGGATTACATTGGGGTTCAGGGATTAGGTTGAGGATTAGAGATTACATTGGGGTTTGGGGATTATTTTGAGGTTCGGGAATTATTTTGAGGTTCAGGGATTAGCCTGAGGTTCGGGGATTAGGTTGAGGATTAGGGATTACATTGGTGTTCAGGGATTTCTCTGAGGTTTGGGGATTAGGTTTAGGATTAGGGATTACATTGGGGTTCAGGATTACATTGGGGTTTGGGGATTAGGTTGAGGATTAGAGATTACATTGGGGTTCGGGATTAGGGATTACATTGTGGTTCAGGGATTAGGTTGAGGATTAGAGATTACATTGGGGTTCAGGGATTAGGTTGAGGATTAGGGATTACATTGGGGTTCAGGGATTAGGTTGAGGATTAGGGATTACATTGGTGTTCAGGGATTTCTCTGAGGTTTGGGGATTAGGGTTAGGGTTAGGGATTACATTGGGGTTCGGGGATTACATTGGGGTTTGGGGATTAGGTTGAGGATTAGAGATTACATTGGGGTTCGGGTTTAGGTTGAGGATTAGAGATTACATTGGGGTTTGGGTTTAGGTTGAGGATTAGGGATTACATTGGGGTTCAGGGATTAGGTTGAGGATTAGGGATTACATTGGGGTTCAGGGATTAGGTTGAGGATTAGAGATTACATTAGGGTTCAGGGATTAGGTTGAGGATTAGAGATTACATTGGGGTTCGGGGATTATTTTGAGGTTCGGGAATTATTTTGAGGTTCCGGGGTTAGCCTGAGGTTTAGGGATTATTTTGAGGTTCGGGGATTAGGTTGAGGATTAGGGATTATATTGGTGTTCAGGGATTTCTCTGAGGTTTGGGGATTAGGTTTAGGATTAGGGATTACATTGGGGTTCAGGGATTAGTTTGAACATTAGGGATTGCATTGGGGTTTGGGGATTAGACTGAGGTTTGGGGATTACATTGGGGTTCTGGGATTAGGTTGAGGATTAGAGATTACATTGGGGTTCAGGGATTAGGTTGAGGATTAGAGATTACATTGGGGTTCAGGGATTAGGTTGAGGATTAGAGATTACATTGGGGTTCAGGGATTAGGTTGAGGATTAGAGATTACATTGGGGTTCAGGGATTAGGTTGAGGATTAGAGATTACATTGGGGTTCAGGGATTAGGTTGAGGATTAGAGATTACATTGGGGTTCGGGGATTATTTTGAGGTTCGGGAATTATTTTGAGGTTCAGGGGTTAGCCTGAGGTTTGGGGATTAGGTTGAGGATTAGGGATTATATTGGTGTTCAGGGATTTCTCTGAGGTTTGGGGATTGGGTTGAGGATTAGGGTTTATATTGGTGTTCAGGGATTTCTCTGAGGTTTGGGGATTAGGTTTAGGATTAGGGATTACATTGGGGTTCAGGGATTAGTTTGAACATTAGGGATTACATTGGGGTTCGGGGATTGCATTGGGGTTTGGGGATTAGACTGAGGTTTGGGGATTAGTCTGAGGTTTGGGGATTACATTGGGGTTCGGGGATTAGGTTGAGGGTTAGGGATTACATTGGGGTTCAGGTTGAGGATTAGGGATTACATTGGGGTTCAGGGATTAGGTTGAGGATTAGGGATTACATTGAGGTTTGGGGATTAGGTTGAGGATTAGGGATTACATTGGGGTTCGGGGATTAGGTTGAGGATTAGGGATTACATTGGGGTTCAGGGATTAGGTTGAGGATTAGAGATTACATTGGGGTTCGGGGATTATTTTGAGGTTCGGGAATTATTTTGAGGTTCAGGGATTAGCCTGAGGTTCGGGGATTAGGTTGAGGATTAGGGATTACATTGGTGTTCAGGGATTTCTCTGAGGTTTGGGGATTAGGTTTAAGATTAGGGATTACATTGGGGTTCAGGGATTACATTGGGGTTTGGGGATTAGGTTGAGGATTAGAGATTACATTGAGGTTCGGGATTAGGTTGAGGATTAGGGATTACATTGGGGTTCAGGGATTAGGTTGAGGATTAGGGATTACATTGGGGTTCGGGGATTATTTTGAGGTTCGGGAATTATTTTGAGGTTCAGGGATTAGCCTGAGGTTCGGGGATTAGGTTGAGGATTAGGGATTACATTGGTGTTCAGGGATTTTTCTGAGGTTTGGGGATTAGGTTTAAGATTAGGGATTACATTGGGGTTCAGGGATTACATTGGGGTTTGGGGATTAGGTTGAGGATTAGAGATTACATTGGGGTTCGGGATTAGGTTGAGGATTAGGGATTACATTGGGGTTCAGGGATTAGGTTCAGGATTAGGGATTACATTGGGGTTCAGGGATTAGGTTGAGGATTAGAGATTACATTGGGGTTTGGGGATTATTTTGAGGCTCGGGAATTATTTTGAGGTTCAGGAGTTAGCCAGAGGTTTAGGGATTATTTTGAGGTTTGGGGATTAGGTTGAGGATTAGGGATTACATTGGGGTTCAGGGATTAGTTTGAACATTAGGGATTACATTGGGGTTCGGGATTACATTGGGGTTTGGGGATTAGAGTGAGGTTTGGGGATTAGTCTGAGGTTTGGGGATTACATTGGGGTTTGGGGATTAGGTTGAGGATTAGGGATTACTTTGGGGTTCAGGGATTAGGTTGAGGATTAGGGATTACATTGGGGTTCAGGGATTAGGTTGAGGATTGGGGATTACATTGGGGTTCTGGGATTATTTTGGGGTTCAGGGATTATTTTGAGGTTTGGGATTATTTTGAGGTTCGGGGATTAGCCTGAGGTCTGGGGATTAGCCTGAGGTTCGGGGATTAGCCTGAGGTTTGGGGATTAGGTTGAGTATTAGAGACTACATTGGGGTTCCGGGATTATTTTGAGGTTCGGGGATTAGGGATTACATTGGGGTTCGGGGATTAGTCTGAGGTTTGGGGATTAGTTTGAACATTAGGGATTACATTGGCGTTCAGGGATTATTTTGAGGTTCAGGGATTAGTTTGAGGATTAGGAATTACATTGGGGTTCGGGGATTAGTTTGAACATTAGGGATTACATTGGGGTTTGGGGATTATTTTGAGGTTCGGGGATTATTTTGAGGTTCAGGGATTATTTTGAGGTTCGGGGATTATTTTGAGGATTGGGGATTACATTGGTGTTCAGGGATTTCTCTGAGGTTTGGGGATTAGGTTGAACATTAGGGATTACATTGGGGTTCAGGATTACATTGGGGTTCGGGGATTAGGTTGAGGATTAGGGATTACATTGCGGTTCGGGGATTATTTTGAGGTTTGGGGATTACATTGGGGATTACATTGGGGTTCGGGGATTATTTTGAGGTTCGGGGAATAGGTTGAAGATTAGGGATTACATTGGGGTTCAGGGATTTTTTTGAGGTCCGGGGATTAGGTTGGGGATTAGGGAACAAATTGAGGTTTGGGGATTACATTGAGTTTCGGGGATTATTTTGAGGTTCAGGGATTAGGTTGAGGATTAGAGATTACATTGGGTGTCGGGGATTACATTGGGGTTCGGAATTACATTGGGGTTCGGGGATTATATGGAGGTTCAGGGCGATTATTCTGAGGTTCGGGGATTATTTTGAGGTTCAGGGATTACATTGGGGTTCAGGGATTACATTGGGGTTCAGGGATTATTTTGAGGTTCGGGGATTATTTTGAGGTTTGGGATTACATTGGGGTTCGGGGAGATTATTTTGAGGTTCAGGGATTACATTGGGGTTCAGGGATTATTTTGAGGTTCAGGGATTACATTGAGGTTCGGGGATTAGTCTGAGGTTTGGGGATTAGGTTGAGGATTGGGGATTACATTGGGGTTCGGGGATTACATTGGGGTTCGGGGTACATTCTCGGGTCCAATGACTGCACAATATAGAAAGGTTGGTCGGCAGATTTCATGGCATTACATTCATATGAACTCACCGGAATCGGCCACTTCCCCGACCGGCACGCGCTTCTTCCAGGCCATGTGACCCAGGATGGAGAAAATGGCGAACCCGGCGAAGAAGCTGGTGCAGCAGTTGCCGATGGCGATAACCAGCGTGTCCCTGAGAGACAGACAGGACGTCAGAGAGGCACAACACACCTCAGGCCTCTATCTGGAGGAAAGGAGCCTCTCTGTGCCTGGGAACCAATCAGATCCCACATGACAGGCTGAACACCTGACTGGTGGTTATGAGAGGTCAGCCAATCACAGCGAGCTCAGATTGTGACCACCAGTGAGGACGCTTCAGAGTCCCACCAGAGCTCTCCTCCTCCCGGGTAAGGGTGACGTCTGATTGGTTAAAGTGTTTGTAAATCTCAGACATGAAATCTGAACACAGTGCACCCCTCTGTAGTGTGTACTTATCTCAGTCCAGAGCACTGAGTGTCATTTCTGTCTGCTGCTTCCTTCCTTTGCTATCTGAATGAGTCATTACAAGATTTCCTGACACCAAGAGATAAAAGGTGACAGGAGAGGAGCTCCAACACACAGCCTGTGATTGACAGCCTCAGCTCTGTTCCTGTGTGCTAGAGGGTGTGTCTCTTCCCTCCAATCGGCTCTCAGAGCTCTCCTCATAGATGTAACTTCAGCTCCCCGCCTCCTGCTTTTCAGAGCTAAGAAATGCTGTGTAAATTCTGTACTTTGGACGATGCAGATAAACAGGTACAACTTATGTAGGAGGATCTGTCTCATCTCTGTGTGTCACCTGAGGCCAATCACTGCACTGGGGACATGGAGGGGTGTCAGTATCCAGATCTGAACCCACAACCTCTGCTGTGTCTGGCAGGAGCTCTTCTTGCTGAGCCCCTGAGATGCTGGACAATCCCACCTGGTGTCTTGTTTCTGGTGAACCTTGAACTCTTTGCTCCTCCCATGAACTTCCTATTTAAACCAAGTCTCTGCACTTCCTGTTTGCCAGATTATTGTGCTCTCTCCAGCTGATATCTCACTCTCGTTTTCCCTGCACCTCTCTTTATCTCCACTTATGGTCGTTACCAACCTTTGGCTTGTTCCTCGACTAGGCTTCTGCTTGATCCCAACCTGCAACCACTTGTTACCAACCTTTGGCTTGTTCCTCGACTAGGCTTCTGCGTGATCCCAACCTGCAACCACTTGTTACCAACCTTTGGCTTGTTCCTCGACTAGGCTTCTGCTTGATCCCAACCTGCAACCACTTGTTACCGACCTTTGGCTTGTTCCTCGACTAGGCTTCTGCTTGATGCCAACCTGCAACCACTTGTTACTGACCTTTGACTTGTTCCTTGACTAGGCTTCTGCTTGATCCCAACCTGCAACCACTTGTTACCGACCTTTGACTGGTTTACTGACTACACTTCTGCTTGATCCCAACCTGCAACCACTTGTTCCTCGACTAGGCTTCTGCTTGATCCCAACCTGCAACCACTTGTTACCGACCTTTGGCTTGTTCCTCGACTAGGCTTCTGCTTGATGCCAACCTGCAACCACTTGTTACTGACCTTTGACTGGTTTACTGACTACACTTCTGCTTGATCCCAACCTGCAACCACTTGTTACCGACCTTTGACTTGTTCCTCAACCACGCTTCTGCGTGATCCCAACCTGCAACCACTTGTTACCAACATTTGGCTTGTTTACTGACTAGGCTTCTGCTTGATCCCAACCTGCAACCACTTGTTACTGACCTTTGACTTGTTCCTCAACCACGCTTCTGCATGATCCCAACCTGCAACCACTTGTTACCAACCTTTGGCTTGTTTACTGACTAGGCTTCTGCTTGATCCCAACCTGCAACCACTTGTTACTGACCTTTGACTTGTTCCTCAACCACGCTTCTGCGTGATCCCAACCTGCAACCACTTGTTACCAACCTTTGGCTTGTTCCTTGACTAGGCTTCTGCTTGGTCCCTACCTGCAACCACTTGTTACCGACCTTTGACTTGTTTACTGACTACACTTCTGCTTGATCCCTACCTGCAACCACTTGTTACCAATCTTTGGCTTGTTCCTTGACTAGGCTTCTGCTTGATCCCAATCTGCAACCACTTGTTACCGACCTTTGACTTGTTTACTGACTACAATTCTGCTTGATCCCAACTTGCAACCACTTGTTACCAACCTTTGACTTGTTTACTGACTATACCCTTGCTTGATTCCTACCTGCAACCACTTGTTACCGACCTTTGACTTGTTTACTGACTACACTTCTGCTTGATCTCAACCTGCAACCACTTGTTACCAACCTTTGACTTGTTCCTCGACTACACTTCTGCTTGATCCCAACCTGCAACCATTTGTTACCGACCTTTGACTTGTTCCTCGACTAGGCTTCTGCTTGATCCCAACCTGCAACCACTTGTTACCAACCTTTGGCTTGTTCCTTGACTAGGCTTCTGCTTGATCCCAACCTGCAACCACTTGTTACCGACCTTTGACTTGTTTACTGACTACAATTCTGCTTGATCCCAACCTGCAACCACTCGTTACCGACCTTTGGCTTGTTTACTGACTACACTTCTGCTTGATCCCAACCTGCAACCACTTGTTACCGACCTTTGACTTGTTTACTGACTACACTTCTGCTTGATTCCAACTTGCAACCACTTGTTACCAACCTTTGACTTGTTTACCGACTACAATTCTGCTTGATCCCAACCTGCAACCACTTGTTACCGACCTTTGACTTGTTCCTTGACTAGGCTTCTGCTTGATCCCAACCTGCAACCACTTGTTACCAACATTTGACTTGTTTACTGACTACACTTCTGCTTGATCCCAACCTGCAACCACTTGTTACCGACCTTTGACTTGTTTACTGACTACACTTCTGCTTGATTCCAACTTGCAACCACTTGTTACCGACCTTTGACTTGTTCCTTGACTAGGCTTCTGCTTGATCCCTACCTGCAACCACTTGTTACCAACATTTGACTTGTTTACTGACTACACTTCCGCTTGATCCCTACCTGCAACCACTTGTTACCGACCTTTGACTTGTTCCTTGACTAGGCTTCTGCTTGATCCCTACCTGCAACCACTTGTTACCGACCTTTGACTTGTTTACTGACTACAATTCTGCTTGATCCCAACCTGCAACCACTTGTTACCGACCTTTGGCTTGTTTACTGACTACACTTCTGCTTGATCCCAACCTGCAACCACTTGTTACCGACCTTTGACTTGTTTACTGACTACACTTCTGCTTGATTCCAACCTGCATCCACTTGTTACCGACCTTTGACTTGTTTACTGACTACACTTATGCTTGATCCCAACCTGCAACCACTTGTTACCGACCTTTGGCTTGTTTACTGACTACACTTCTGCTTGATTCCAACTTGCAACCACTTGTTACCGACCTTTGACTTGTTTCTTGACTAGGCTTCTGCTTGATCCCTACCTGCAACCACTTGTTACCAACATTTGACTTGTTTACTGACTACACTTCCGCTTGATCCCTACCTGCAACCACTTGTTACCGACCTTTGACTTGTTCCTTGACTAGGCTTCTGCTTGATCCCTACCTGCAACCACTTGTTACCGACCTTTGACTTGTTTACTGACTACAATTCTGCTTGATCCCAACCTGCAACCACTTGTTACCGACTACACTTCTGCTTGATCCCAACTAGACATGTGCAAAAGTAAAAAATTTGTTTTGTTTCGTTTTAATTCGTTAATTAATTAATTTAGTTTAGTTAGATACGTGAAATTCGTTTTCGGATTTCGTTTTCGACCGAATTCAAATAATATTTCTACTGGATTCGAAATTATTTCAACATGATTCTAAATTATTTCAACCGAATTCAAAAAAATTTCAACCGAATTCGACAATATTTCAATCAGATTTTTTGCAGATTACTATTTATTCCCATTAGATCTCCTGCAGTATATTAACATCTATTTCATTTTTTTTTTTTTGCAGGTCTCATCCGAAACAAATAGTAATCTGCAATTTTTTTTTAAAATGAAATAGATAGTATCTATATTCTATTCTGTTGTTCTATTGTTTTTCTAGTCTATTTTCTATTTCTATTCTAATCTTTTCTAATAGGAATTCGAAAAATCGGTTGCATTCGAAAATATTTCAATAAATTCGAAAAGATTTTAACCGGATTCAAAATTATTCCAACCGAATAGAAAAGACCATGTTCCGACATTCGAATTTCGTATAGAATGAATTCAAATTCCAATTAGAAAAGATTAGAATAGAAATAGAAAATAGACTAGAAATAGACTAGACTAGGGAAATGGCTGCTAATAGTTCACAGGAGACCTGCAAAAAAATAAATGAAATAGATGCTTATAGTCTGCAGATCTGATGAGAAAATGAAATAGATACTAATAGTCTGCAGGAGATCTGCAATTTTTTTTTATATAAATGCTAATAGTCTGCAGGAGATCGGATGGAAATAAATAGTAATCTGCAAAAAAATAAAAAAATGAAATAGATGCTAATAGTCTGCAGGAGATCTGCAAAAAAATGAAATAGATGTTAATATACTGAAGGAGATCTGATGGAAATAAATAGCATCAATTTCATTTTTTTTTGCAGATTACTATTTATTTTGATCAGATCTCCCGCAGTATATTAACATCTATTTCATTTTTTTTGCAGATCTCCTACAGACTTTTAGCATCTATTTCATTTTTCTTTTCGTTTTCTATTTTTGCATTTGAGCAGCCATTTCCTTTATTTCCATCCGATCTCCTGCAGACTATTAGCATTTATATAATTTTTTTGGAGATCTCCTGCAGACTATTAGTATCTATTTCATTTTCTCATCAGATCTGCAGACTATAAGCATCTATTTCATTTTTTTTTTGCAGGTCTCCTGCAAACTATTAGCAGCCATTTCCCTAGTCTAGTCTATTTCTAGTCTATTTTCTATTTCTATTCTAATCTTTTCTAATTGGAATTTGAATTCATTCTATACGAAATTCGAATGTCGGAACATGGTTTATTATAATCTTTTCTATTCGGTTGGAATAATTTAGAATCCGGTAGAAATATTTTCAAATTTGGTTGAAATATTTTCGAATGCGACCGATTTTTCGAATTCCAATTAGAAAAGATTAGAATAGAAATAGAAAATAGACTAGAAAAAAAAATAGAACAGAATAGAATAAAATATAATATATATATTGTATTTTATTCTATTCTGTTCTATTGTTTTTCTATTCGATTCTTTCCAATATTTTCTATTCTATTCCAATTGTTTTCAAATTCGATTCGAATTTCGTCCGTGGTTTTTCGATTCGAAACGTTATTTCGGATTCGGTTGAATTAGTTAGCATTGTAATTCATTAATTCGGATGCATCCGAACGTCCGAATAATGAAAATTTGTCCGAATTTCGATTCTGAACAAAATGCAATGCACATGCCTAATCCCAACCTGCAACCACTTGTTACCAACCTTTGACTGGTTTACTGACTACACTTCTGCTTGATCCCAACCTGCAACCACTTGTTACCGACCTTTGGCTTGTTTACCGACTACACTTTTCATTGATCCCAACCTGCAACCACTTGTTACCGACCTTTGGCTTGTTTACTGACTACACTTCTGATTGATCCCAACCTGCAACCACTTGTTACCGACCTTTGGCTGGTTTACTGACTACACTTCTGCTTGATCCCAACCTGAAACCACTTGTTACCGACCTTTGACTTGTTCCTCGACTAGGCTTCTGCTTGATCCCAACCTGCAACCACTTGTTACTGACCTTTGACTGGTTTACTGACAACACTTCTGCTTGATCCCTACCTGCAATCACTTGTTACCGACCTTTAACTGGTTTACTGACTACACTTCTGCTTGATCCCTACCTGCAACCACTTGTTACCAACCTTTTACTTGTTTACTGACTACAATTCTGCTTGATCCCAACTTGCAACCACTTGTTACTAACCTTTGACTTGTTTACTGACTACACCCTTGCTTGATCCCAACCTGCAACCATTTGTTACCGACTTTTGACTTGTTCCTCGACTAGGCTTCTGCTTGATCCCAACCTGCAACCACTTGTTACCAACCTTTGACTTGTTTACTGACTACAATTCTGCTTGATTCCAACTTGCAACCACTTGTTACCAACCTTTGACTTGTTTACTGACTACACTTCTGCTTGATCCCTACCTGCAACCACTTGTTACCAACCTTTGGCTTGTTCCTTGACTAGGCTTCTGCTTGATCCCAACCTGCAACCACTTGTTACCGACCTTTGGCTTGTTTACTGACTAGGCTTCTGCTTGATCCCAACCTGCAACCACTTGTTACCGACCTTTGGCTTGTTTACTGACTAGGCTTCTGCTTGATCCCAACCTGCAACCACTTGTTACCAACCTTTGGCTTGTTTACTGACTACACTTCTGCTTGATCCCAACCTGCAACCACTTGTTACCAACCTTTGACTGGTTTACTGACTACACTTCTGCTTGATCCCTACCTGCAACCACTTGTTACCAACCTTTGGCTTGTTTACTGACTACACGTCTGCTTGATCCCAACCACTTCTGCTTGATCCCAACCTGCAACCACTTGTTACCGACCTTTGACTGGTTTACTGACTACACTTCTGCTTGATCCCAACCTGAAACCACTTGTTACCAACCTTTGGCTTGTTTACTGACTACACGTCTGCTTGATCCCAACCACTTCTGCTTGATCCCAACCTGCAACCACTTGTTACCAACCTTTGGCTTGTTTACTGACTACACGTCTGCTTGATCCCAACCACTTCTGCTTGATCCCAACCTGCAACCACTTGTTACCAACCTTTGACTTGTTTACTGACTACACGTCTGTTTGATCCCTACCTGCAATATGCACTACTGGACCCCGGCTTGCTCACCTCCTGGTGGGGGGTCCTGAGGACTGTGAACTGGTACTAACATGCAGCAAAACCCATCTCCACCATCGGAAGCTCTGGTGAATACCGGTTTGTACTTAGACCCCGCACCTCAGGTGAATACTTGGACCCCGCCCCTCAGGGTGAATACTTGGACCCCGCCCCTCAGGGTGAATACTTGGAGCCCGCCCCTCAGGTGAATACTTGGAGCCCGCCCCTCAGGTGAATACTTGGAGCCCGCCCCTCAGGTGAATACTTGGAGCCCGCCCCTCAGGTGAATACTTGGAGCCCGCCCCTCAGGTGAATACTTGGAGCCCCCCCTCAGGTGAATACTTGGACCCCTCCCACACCTCAGGTGAATAATTGGACCCCGCACGGTGGGAGCCTCTCTACCGCTATAGCTACTGGTCTCTGAGCCCAGATCCGAGACGGTGACAGAGGCTCTACAAAAGGAAATCCATCTCATGCCATGGTGCTTCCCGGCAGTGCACAGGTAGGTGTGGCACTTACCTGATGACATTGTTGTCAAACTTGTTGTAGGAAGCCATGGACAGCAAACCACCAAAGCCGATCCCCAGAGAGTAGAAGATCTGAGAGGCAGCATCATTCCATACCTGGAGAGGACAGACATAGATTAGAGGATTCTGATCTGGCAATTATCTGGTGTCTGTACTGAAAAGCTCAGGGTTACATTGTATTGGTGAGTGGATCAGGGTTACATTGTATTGGTGAATAGATCAGGGTTACATTGTATTGGTGAGTAGATCAGAGTTACATTGTATTGGTGAGTAGATCAGAGTTACATTGTATTGGTGAGTGGATCAGGGTTACATTGTATTGGTGAGTAGATCAGGGTTACATTGTATTGGTGAGTAGATCAGGGTTACATTGTATTGGTGAATAGATCAGGGTTACATTGTATTGGTGAATAGATCAGGGTTACATTGTATTGGTGAATAGATCAGGGTTACATTGTATTGGTGAGTAGATCAGAGTTACATTGTATTGGTAAGTGGATCAGGGTTACATTGTATTGGTGAGTAGATCAGGGTTACATTGTATTGGTGAGTAGATCAGAGTTACATTGTATTGGTGAGTGGATCAGGGTTACATTGTATTGGTGAGTGGATCAGGGTTACATTGTATTGGTGAGTGGATCATGGTTACATTGTATTGGTGAGTGGATCAGGGTTACATTGTATTGGTGAGTGAATCAGGGTTACATTGTATTGGTGAGTAGATCAGAGTTACATTGTATTGGTGAGTGGATCATGGTTACATTGTATTGGTGAGTGGATCAGGGTTACATTGTATTGGTGAGTGAATCAGGGTTACATTGTATTGGTGAGTAGATCAGAGTTACATTGTATTGGTGAGTGGATCAGGGTTACATTGTATTGGTGAGTAGATCATGGTTACATTGTATTGGTGAGTGGATCAGGGTTACATTGTATTGGTGAGTGAATCAGGGTTGCATTGTATTGGTGAGTAGATCAGGGTTACATTGTATTGGTGAGTAGATCAGGGTTACATTGTATTGGTGAGTGGATCAGGGTTACATTGTATTGGTGAGTAGATCAGGGTTACATTGTATTGGTGAGTAGATCAGAGTTACATTGTATTGGTGAGTAGATCAGAGTTACATTGTATTGGTGAGTGGATCAGGGTTACATTGTATTGGTGAGTAGATCAGAGTTACATTGTATTGGTGAGTAGATCAGGGTTACATTGTATTGGTGAGTAGATCAGGGTTACATTGTATTTTTAAGTAGATCAGGGTTACATTGTATTGGTGAGTGGATCAGGGTTACATTGTATTGGTGAGTAGATCAGGGTTACATTGTATTGGTGAATAGATCAGGGTTACATTGTATTGGTGAATAGATCAGGGTTACATTGTATTTTTAAGTAGATCAGGGTTACATTGTATTGGTGAGTGGATCAGGGTTACATTGTATTGGTGAGTGGATCAGGGTTACATTGTATTGGTAAGTAGATCAGGGTTACATTGTATTGGTGAGTAGATCAGGGTTACATTGTATTGGTAAGTAGATCAGGGTTACATTGTATTGGTGAGTGTATCAGGGTTACATTGTATTGGTGAGTGGATCAGGGTTACATTGTATTGGTGAGTGGATCAGGGTTACATTGTATTGGTGAGTGGATCAGGGTTACATTGTATTGGTGAGTAGATCAGAGTTACATTGTATTGGTGAGTGGATCAGGGTTACATTGTATTGGTGAGTGGATCAGGGTTACATTGTATTGGTGAGTGGATCAGGGTTACATTGTATTGGTGAGTAGATCAGGGTTACATTGTATTTTTAAGTAGATCAGGGTTACATTGTATTGGTGAGTGGATCAGGGTTACATTGTATTGGTGAGTGGATCAGGGTTACATTGTATTGGTGAGTGGATCAGGGTTACATTGTATTGGTGAGTAGATCAGGGTTACATTGTATTGGTGAGTAGATCAGGGTTACATTGTATTGGTGAATAGATCAGGGTTACATTGTATTTTTAAGTAGATCAGGGTTACATTGTATTGGTGAGTGGATCAGGGTTACATTGTATTGGTGAGTAGATCAGGGTTACATTGTATTTTTAAGTAGATCAGGGTTACATTGTATTGGTGAGTGGGTCAGGGTTACATTGTATTGGTGAGTGGGTCAGGGTTACATTGTATTGGTGAGTGGGCTGTGACAGACCCAAGCAGGACGGGGGCTTTTGGAGGGGACTGCTGCCTCTTGCCTAATGCCTGTGGGCCTTGGCTTTTAAGGGAACACTAATCTTTGGGGTGCCTGGGGGACCTTTGGAATGATCTCTTGCTTTGGATTCAAGTCCATGTTTCCCCAAAACACACAGACTCTGGGAACTGGGGGACCCCGAAACATATTCTTTTTTTTTCTTTTTAAATCCCGACTCGGATTGCGAGTGTCTCACAGAACAAGCCCCGGATTCAAGTCACAGCGGTGTGCAGTACCGCATTTGGCCAGAGGTGGGGGGAGCCGATTGGAAATACTCGGAAATACTCCGTTCCCGAGCCTTTTCGAGGGTTTCCGAGTTCAGCCGAGCTGTCCCCGAGTATTTCCGAGGCTCTCCAGCACCCCCTCCCACCTCTGGCCACATGCGGTAGTGCATGCGAATAGAAGTCAACGCGGAACAAATTATTTTAGTTTCCATTGACTTCTATAGGGAAACTCGCATTGCGAGTGCTTTGGATTACGAGCGTTCTCCTGGAACGGATTATCCTTGCAATCCGAGGTTCCCCTGTAATCTATTTATTAAGATGTTATGTATTTATTAAGTGGGTCTCTCCCATTGGTAATGAAGTTAATGGAGTCACCTATTGTTTCTATCAGTTGGATAATTGGGCTTACTCTTGGAGGTATCTATGACGGGGATTAGCCTCGTGTCCGCTCCTCGTTTTCTAACCATGACGGGATTAGCCTCGTGTCCGCTCCTCGTTTTCTAACCATGACGGGATTAGCCTCGTGTCCGCTCCTCGTTTTCTAACCATGACGGGATTATCCTCGTGTTCCTCGTTTTCTAACCATGACGGGATTAGCCTCGTGTCCGCTCCTCGTTTTCTAACCATGACAGGATTATCCTCGTGTTTCTCGTTTTCTAACCATGACAGGATTAGCCTCGTGTTCCTCATCATCTAACCATGACGGGATTAGCCTCGTGTTCCTCGTTTTCTAACCATGACGGGATTAGCCTCGTGTCCGCTCCTCGTTTTCTAACCATGACGGGATTATCCTCGTGTTCCTCGTTTTCTAACCATGACGGGATTATCCTCGTGTCCGCTCCTCGTTTTTTAACCATGACGGGATTAGCCTCGTGTCCGCTCCTCGTTTTCTAACCATGACGGGATTAGCCTCGTGTCCGCTCCTCGTCATCTAACCATGATGGGATTAGCCTCGTGTCCGCTCCTCGTTTTCTAACCATGACGGGATTATCCTCGTGTCCGCTCCTCGTTTTCTAACCATGACGGGATTATCCTCGTGTCCGCTCCTCGTTTTCTAACCATGACAGGATTATCCTCGTGTCCGCTCCTCGTTTTCTAACCATGACGGGATTAGCCTCGTGTCCGCTCCTCGTTTTCTAACCATGACGGGATTAGCCTCGTGTCCGCTCCTCGTTTTCTAACCATGACGGGATTAGCCTCGTGTCCGTGCCTCGTTTTCTAACTATGAAGGGATTAGCCTCGTGTCCGCTCCTCGTTTTCTAACCATGACGGGATTAGCCTCGTGTCCGCTCCTCGTTTTCTAACCATGACGGGATTATCCTTGTGTCCGCTCCTCGTTTTCTAACCATGACGGGATTAGCCTCATGTCCGCTCCTCGTTTTCTAACCATGACGGGATTAGCCTCGTGTCCGCTCCTCGTTTTCTAACCATGACGGGATTAGCCTCGTGTCCGCTCCTCGTTTTCTAACCATGACAGGATTAGCCTCGTGTCCGCTTCTCGTTTTCTAACCATGACGGGATTGGCCTCGTGTCCGCTCCTCGTTTTCTAACCATGACGGGATTAGCCTTGTGTCCGCTCCTCGTTTTCTAACCATGACGGGATTAGCCTCGTGTCCGCTCCTCGTTTTCTAACCATGACAGGATTAGCCTCGTGTCCGCTTCTCGTTTTCTAACCATGACGGGATTAGCCTCGTGTCCGCTCCTCGTTTTCTAACCATGACGGGATTAGCCTCGTGTCCGCTCCTCGTTTTCTAACCATGACGGGATTAGCCTCGTGTCCGCTCCTCGTTTTCTAACCATGACGGGATTAGCCTCGTGTCCGCTCCTCGTTTTCTAACCATGACGGGATTAGCCTCGTGTTCCTCGTTTTCTAACCATGACGGGATTAGCCTCGTGTTCCTCGTTTTCTAACCATGACGGGGATTAGCCTCGTGTTCCTCGTTTTCTAACCATGACGGGATTAGCCTCGTGTTCCTCATCATCTAACCATGACGGGATTATCCTCGTGTCCGCTCCTCGTTTTCTAACCATGACAGGATTATCCTCGTGTTCCTCATTTTCTAATCATGACGGGATTAGCCTCGTGTCCGCTCCTCATTTTCTAACCATGACGGGATTAGCCTCGTGTCCGCTCCTCGTTTTCTAACCATGACGGGATTATCCTCGTGTTCCTCGTTTTCTAACCATGACAGGATTATCCTTGTGTTCCTCATTTTCTAATCATGACGGGATTAGCCTCGTGTCCGCTCCTCATTTTCTAACCATGACGGGATTAGCCTCGTGTCCGCTCCTCGTTTTCTAACCATGACGGGATTATCCTCGTGTTCCTCGTTTTCTAACCATGACGGGATTATCCTCGTGTCCGCTCCTCGTTTTCTAACCATGACGGGATTAGCCTCGTGTCCGCTCCTCGTTTTCTAACCATGACGGGATTAGCCTTGTGTCCGCTCCTCGTTTTCTAACCATGACGGGATTAGCCTCGTGTCCGCTCCTCGTTTTCTAACCATGATGGGATTATCCTCGTGTCCGCTCCTCGTCATCTAACCATGATGGGATTAGCCTCGTGTCCGCTCCTCGTTTTCGAACCATGACGGGATTATCCCCGTGTCCGCTCCTCGTTTTCTAACCACGACGGGATTATCCTCGTGTCCGCTCCTCGTTTTCTAACCATGACGGGTTTATCCTCGTGTCTGCTCCTCGTTTTGTAACCATGACGGGATTATCCTCGTGTCCGCTCCTCGTTTTCGAACCATGACGGGATTAGCCTCCTGTCCGCTCCTCGTTTTCTAACCATGACGGGATTAGCCTCCTGTCCGCTCCTCGTTTTCTAACCATGACGGGATTAGCCTCCTGTCCGCTCCTCGTTTTCTAACCATGACGGGATTAGCCTCGTGTCCGCTCCTCGTTTTCTAACCATGACGGGATTAGCCTCGTGTCCGCGCCTCGTTTTCTAACTATGACGGGATTAGCCTCGTGTCCGCTCCTCGTTTTCTAACCATGACGGGATTAGCCTCGTGTCCGCTCCTCGTTTTCTAACCATGACGGGATTAGCCTCGTGTCCGCTCCTCGTTTTCTAACCATGACGGGATTAGCCTCGTGTCCGCTCCTCGCTTTCTAACCATGACGGGATTAGCCTCGTGTTCCTCGTTTTCTAACCATGACGGGATTAGCCTCGTGTTCCTCGTTTTCTAACCATGACAGGATTAGCCTCGGGTCCGCTTCTCGTTTTCTAACCATGACAGGATTAGCCTCGGGTCCGCTTCTCGTTTTCTAACCATGACAGGATTGGCCTCGTGTCCGCTCCTCGTTTTCTAACCATGACAGAATTAGCCTCGTGTCCGCTCCTCGTTTTCTAACCATGACAGGATTAGCCTGGTGTCCGCTCCTCGTTTTCTAACCATGACGGGATTAGCCTCGTGTCCGCTCCTCGTTTTCTAACCATGACGGGATTAGCCTCGTGTCCGCTCCTCGTTTTCTAACCATGACGGGATTAGCCTCGTGTCCGCTCCTCGTTTTCTAACCATGACGGGATTAGCCTCGTGTCCGCTCCTCGTTTTCTAACCATGACGGGATTAGCCTCGTGTCCGCTCCTCGTTTTCTAACCATGACGGGATTAGCCTCGTGTCCGCTCCTCGTTTTCTAACCATGACGGGATTAGCCTCGTGTTCCTCATTTTCTAACCATGACGGGATTAGCCTCGTGTTCCTCATTTTCTAACCATGACGGGATTAGCCTCGTGTCCGCTCCTCGTTTTCTAACCATGACGGGATTAGCCTCGTGTTCCTCGTTTTCTAACCATGACGGGATTAGCCTCGTGTTCCTCGTTTTCTAACCATGACGGGATTAGCCTCGTGTTCCTCGTTTTCTAACCATGACGGGATTAGCCTCGTGTCTGCTCCTCGTTTTCTAACCGTGACGGGATTAGCCTCGTGTCCGCTCTTCGTTTTCTAACCATGACGGGATTAGCCATGTGTCCGCTCCTCATTTTCTAACCATGATGGGATTAGCCTCGTGTCCGCTCCTCGTTTTCTAACCATGACGGGATTAGCCTCGTGTCCGCTCCTCGTTTTCTAACCATGACGGAATTGGCCTCGTGTCCGCTCCTCGTTTTCTAACCATGACGGAATTGGCCTCGTGTTCGCTCCTCGTTTTCTAACCATGACGGGATTAGCCTGGTGTCCGCTCCTCGTTTTCTAACCATGACGGGATTAGCCTCGTGTCCGCTCCTCGTTTTCTAACCATGACGGGATTAGCCTCGTGTCCGCTCCTCGTTTTCTAACCATGACGGGATTATCCTCATGTCCGCTCTCGTTTTCTAACCATGACGGGATTAGCCTCGTGTCCACTCCTCGTTTTCTAACCATGACGGGATTAGCCTCGTGTTCCTCGTTTTCTAACCGTGACGGGATTAGCCTCGTGTCCGCTCCTCGTTTTCTAACCATGACGGGATTAGCCTTGTGTTCCTCGTTTTCTAACCGTGACGGGATTAGCCTCGTGTCCGCTCCTAATTTTCTAACCATGACGGGATTATCCTCGTGTCCGCTCCTCGTTTTCTAACCATGACGGGATTAGCCTCGTGTCCGCTCCTCGTTTTCTAACCATGACGGGATTAGCCTCGTGTTCCTCGTTTTCTAACCACAACGGGATTATCCTCGTGTCCGCTCCTCGTTTTCTAACCATGATGGGATTAGCCTTGTGTCCGCTCCTCGTCATCTAACCATGACGGGATTAGCCTCGTGTCCGCTCCTCGTTTTCTAACCATGACGGGATTAGCCTCGTGTCCGCTCCTCGTTTTCTAACCATGACGGGATTAGCCTCGTGTCCGCTCCTCGTTTTCTAACCATGACGGGATTAGCCTCGTGTCCGCTCCTCGTTTTCTAACCATGACGGGATTAGCCTCGTGTCCGCTCCTCGTTTTCTAACCATGACGGGATTAGCCTCGTGTCCGCTCCTCGTTTTCTAACCATGACGGGATTAGCCTCGTGTCCGCTCCTCGTTTTCTAACCATGACGGGATTAGCCTTGTGTCCGCTCCTCATTTTCTAACCATGACGGGATTATCCTCGTTTTCTAACCATGACGGGATTAGCCTCGTGTCCGCTCCTCGTTTTCTAACCATGACGGGATTAGCCTCGTGTCCGCTCCTCGTTTTCTAACCATGACGGGATTAGCCTCGTGTCCGCTCCTCATTTTCTAACCATGACGGGATTATCCTCGTTTTCGCTCCTCGTTTTCTAACCATGACGGGATTAGCCTCGTGTCCGCTCCTCGTTTTCTAACCATGACGGGATTATCCTCGTGTCCGCTCCTCGTTTTCTAACCATGACGGGATTAGCCTCGTGTCCGCTCCTCGTTTTCTAACCATGACGGGATTATCCTCGTGTCCGCTCCTCGTTTTCTAACCATGACGGGATTAGCCTCGTGTCCGCTTCTCGTTTTCTAACCATGACGGGATTATCCTCGTTTTCGCTCCTCGTTTTCTAACCATGACGGGATTAGCCTCGTGTCCGCTCCTCGTTTTCTAACCATGACGGGATTATCCTCGTGTCCGCTCCTCATTTTCTAACCATGACGGGATTAGCCTCGTGTCCGCTCCTCGTTTTCTAACCATGACGGGATTAGCCTTGTGTTCCTCGTTTTCTAACCATGACGGGATTAGCCTCGTGTCCGCTCCTCGTTTTCTAACCATGACGGGATTAGCCTCGTGTCCGCTCCTCATTTTCTAACCATGACGGGATTATCCTCGTTTTCGCTCCTCGTTTTCTAACCATGACGGGATTAGCCTCGTGTCCGCTCCTCGTTTTCTAACCATGACGGGATTAGCCTCGTGTCCGCTCCTCGTTTTCTAACCATGACGGGATTAGCCTCGTGTCCGCTCCTCATTTTCTAACCATGACGGGATTATCCTCGTTTTCGCTCCTCGTTTTCTAACCATGACGGGATTAGCCTCGTGTCCGCTCCTCGTTTTCTAACCATGACGGGATTATCCTCGTGTCCGCTCCTCATTTTCTAACCATGACGGGATTAGCCTCGTGTCCGCTCCTCGTTTTCTAACCATGACGGGATTAGCCTCGTGTCCGCTCCTCGTTTTCTAACCATGATGGGATTAGCCTCGTGTCCGCTCCTCGTTTTCTAACCATGACGGGATTAGCCTCGTGTCCGCTCCTCGTTTTCTAACCATGACGGGATTAGCCTCGTGTCCGCTCCTCGTTTTCTAACCATGACGGGATTAGCCTCGTGTCCGCTCCTCGTTTTCTAACCATGATGGGATTAGCCTCGTGTCCGCTCCTCGTTTTCTAACCCTTGTGTGATGTTTTGGGTAATATTTGGTTTTATTCTTCCTGTGGGGACTGACCTACTACTGAAGTGTATAAAAACCTGGATTTCTGTTCAATAAACAGTCATTTCTTTGGTTCTACCCCAACACACCTTGTCTGTGTACAATGATTGGGGGAAGGGCCGGTATTGGCTCTCGGGTCTCGGCTCGGAGTGGTCTGGTTTGGCAGAAGGAAGCACCCAAGTGGGGCACGAAAGCGGTTCCATCACATTTGGTGGCAAGCGGCGGGACGCTTCCTACACTCTGGGACATCCAATCCTCCACCGGTCTCCAAGGTCCGGATAGGAGGAGAGGAGAGGAGAGGGGAGGAGGAGGAGGAGGAGGAGGAGGAGGAGGAGGAGGAGGAGGAGGAGGAGGAGAGGTACAGATACCGGCCGCCATAGAAGAGGAATTCAGAAGGAATCGGCGAGAGATGCCGATACACACAAGGGCAGCTCTAGGCTTGGTGAAGCCTTAGGCCCCTTTCACACTGAGGCGTTTTTACCGCGTTTTCGCGGGAAAAATAGCGCTGTAAAAATGCCTGAAATAATAGACATGTGCAAAAGGAAAAAATTTGTTTAGTTTCATTTAGTTTTAATTCATTAATTAATTTCGTTTAGTTAGATTCGTTAAATCCGTTAAATTCGTTTTCGGATTTCATTCCGTTTTCGACCGAATTCGTAAAAACGTTCGGATTCGAAAATATTGGAAATAATCGAATAGAAAAACAATAGAACAGAATAGAATAAAATACAATATATATATATTATATTTTATTCTATTCTGTTCTAATTTTTTTCTAGTCTATTTTCTATTTCTATTCTAATCTTTTCTAATTGGAATTCAAAAAAATCGGTCGCATTCGAAAATATATCTACCGGATTCGATCATCTTTCAATCGGATTTGAAATTATTTCAACCGAATAGAAAAGATTATAATAAAATAGAAAAACAGATTAAAATAGACTAGAAAAACAATAGGACAGAATATATTATATTTTATTCTATTCTGTTCTATTTTTTTTCTAGTCTATTCTTTTATATTCTATTCAAATCTTTTCTAATAAAATCAAAATCATTATATACAAAATTCGAATTTCGGAAGATGGTTATATATATATAATCATTTTTTTCCGACATTCGAATTTTGTATAGAATGAATTCTAATTTGAACAGAAAAGATTAAAATAGAAATAGAAAATAGACTAGAAAAACAATAGAATAGAATAGAATAGAATATAGATACTATCTATTTCATTTTAAAAAATTTTTTGCAGATTACAATTTGTTTCCATAAGATCTCCTGCAGACTATTAGTAATCTGCAAAAAAATAAATAAAAAATGAAATAGATAGTATCTATATTCTATTCTATTCTATTGTTTTTCTAGTCTATTTTCTATTTCTATTTTAATCTTTTCTGTTCAAATTAGAATGTCGGAAAAAAAAATGATTATATATATAACCATCTTCCGAAATTCGAATTTTGTATATAATGATTTTGATTTTATTAGAAAAGATTAGAATAGAAATAGAAAATAGACTAGAAAAAAAAATAGAACAGAATAGAATAAAATATAATATATATATATATATTGTATTTTATTCTGTTCTATTGTTTTTCTATTCGATTCTTTCCAATATTTTCGATTCTATTCTAATTGTTTTCAAATTCGATTCAAATTTCGTCCGTGGTTTTTCGATTCGAAACATTATTTCGGATTCGGTTGAATTCGTTATCATTGTAATTCGTTCATTCGGATGCATCCGAACGTCCGAATAATGAAAATTTGTCCGATTTTCGATTCGGAACGAAATGCAATGCACATGCCTAGAAATAATCCTGCCCCAGCATTCTCAATGTGAAGCCCTGAGGACTCTCACGCCGAGGCGTTGTGCTGGCCGTGCGTTGGAAAAAATCCTGCAAAACAGCTTCTTTGGAGCATCTTTGTGGCGCATAAAATGGCGCTGAAAAAACGCCTATCCCCACTGAAATGAATGAGAACGGCGGTAAAATTGCGGTAAAAACGCTGTAAAATTGCAACGCCTCGGTGTGAAAGGGGCCTTAGGCAATATTTAGACACGAGGCCCCCCCCCCACTCACATTCACCAAAATGGAAAAAAAAATCAAGCAAGAAAAATGGGCGCAGAAAGATGCCCGGATGTAGCACACAGGCGATCAGCACCCTCCTCACCCATCAGATATATATGCAGCCAATATAAGATCTGGGACCCAGCAAGGTCACAGCAGGGAACAGAAAACACAGAGCGGCACTGGGGGTGGTGGGACGCCATCTTGGTGATTAATCACAGGCAGATTAGGTGGCCGCGAGGCCCCTGTGAGTGAGAGGCCTTAGGCGGCCGTCTCTGCAGATACAGCACAGAGGACGAATATCAGAGGAGGTCCTGCTGGGATGTTCTGATTCTTTCCACTGGGAACTCTGGAAGGAAGCGCCAGCCCGCGAGCAGCGAAACCACGGAGAAGTTCTCCCCTCCTTCCAGGAAAGGTACTGGTCGCAGTATGGATTGCGGGTCAGGCTGGTCGCAGTATGGATTGCGGGTCAGGCTGGTCGCAGTATGGATTGCGGGTCAGGCTGGTCGCAGTACGGATTGCGGGTCAGGCTGGTCGCAGTACGGATTGCGAGTCAGGCTGGTCCCAGTATGGATTGCGAGTCAGGCTGGTCCCAGTATGGATTGCGAGTCAGGCTGGTCGCAGTATGGATTGCGGGCCAGGCTGGTCGCAGTATGAAGTGCGGGTCAGGCTGGTCCCAGTATGGATTGCGGGTCAGGCTGGTCGCAGCATGAAGTGCGGGTCAGGCTGGTCGCAGTATGGATCGCGGGTCAGGCTGGTCGCAGTATGAAGTGCGGGTCAGGCTGGTCGCAGTATGGATTGCGGGTCAGGCTGGTCGCAGTATGGATTGCGGGTCAGGCTGGTCGCGGTATGGATTGCGGGTCAGGCTGGTCCTAGTACGGATTGCGGGTCAGGCTGGTCGCAGTATGGATTGCGGGTCAGGCTGGTCGCAGTATGGATTGCGGGTCAGGCTGGTCCCAGTATGGATTGCGGGTCAGGCTGGTCCCAGTATGGATTGCGGGTCAGGCTGGTCCCAGTATGGATTGCGGGTCAGGCTGGTCCCAGCATGAAGTGCGGGTCAGGCTGGTCGCGGTATGGATTGCGGGTCAGGCTGGTCCCAGTATGAAGTGCGGGTCTGGCTGGTCGCAGTATGGATTGCGGGTCAGGCTGGTCGCAGTATGGATTGCGGGTCAGGCTGGTCGCAGTATCGATTGCGGGTCAGGCTGGTCACAGTATGAAGTGCGGGTCAGGCTGGTCGCAGTATGGATTGCGGGTCAGGCTGGTCGCATTATGGATTGCGGGTCAGGCTGGTCGCAGTATGGATTACGGGTCAGGCTGGTCGCAGTATGAAGTGCGGGTCAGGCTGGTCGCAGTATGGATCGCGGGTCAGGCTGGTCGCAGTATGGATCGCGGGTCAGGCTGGTCGCAGTATGAAGTGCGGGTCAGGCTGGTCGCAGTATGGATTGCGGGTCAGGCTGGTCGCAGTATGGATTGCGGGTCAGGCTGGTCGCAGTATGGATTGCGGGTCAGGCTGGTCGCGGTATGGATTGCGGGTCAGGCTGGTCGCAGTATGAAGTGCGGGTCAGGCTGGTCGCAGTATGGATTGCGGGTCAGGCTGGTCGCAGTATGGATTGCGGGTCAGGCTGGTCGCAGTATGGATCGTGGGTCAGGCTGGTCGCAGTATGGATTGCGGGTCAGGCTGGTCGCGGTATGGATTGCGGGTCAGGCTGGTCCCGGTATGAAGTGCGGGGGCAGTTATTGGGGGAACAACGGAACAAGGAGAGGACAGCTGAGTTAAAAGAGAAGTAGGGGTCTCTCTTTTTTTCCAGAATCACACTTCTCTAGGTGGGGGCAGCATCGGTCCCCCGGCGCCTCTTCACTGAGAACCGAGCGACCGAACACCACCGCTGGCTCGGGTTCTCTCCCTGAGCAGAGAGCTGCTGCCTGTCAGTCAGCGGCTCTCCGCTTTACCCCTCCGCTCTCACTGGTGCGTTGAGCTTTGGAGGGGGTGGGGACCGTCTGTCTCAGGCTCTCAGCGGCTCGCTGACAGGCTGAGATGGCCCTATCAGTCCAGGCAGCTGGCGGATACCGACTTTATTGTCGGGATGACGCGGTGCCGGGACTGATATTAGTGACATCAGCAGAGAGCGGACTTCAGATGGATCTCTTCTTAAAAACGGGTCACAAGGGGCGCAAAACGAATTGCTGTGACCCAGAGGAGAAGCCCAGACTAATGGAGTTCAGACTGGACTCCTCCTTTAACCGCTTCCGGGCGGCGGCGGCACGACCATCTACATCGGCACTGAAGAGGGATCTCTCTGTTATGGCAGCAGCTACCCTAACCCAGATATCCTCGTCTTCAGGCGGCAGTCCGGATTCCGATCAAGGTGGTCTCTGCAGCGGATTCGCAGCGAGAACACAGTTTTCGGCAGCGGGAGAGGACCCCCCCCTCCCGCTGCTCTCCCGTGCCCTCCGCCTCTTACCGGAGCCGTCGGTAGCGGTGGAGGCGATCGGGTCCTCTCTCATGCTGGGTATGGAGACAAGTGAGGCGAAGAGATGGGCCCCACCCATCTCCATACCATAGCAGGTATAGTCCAAATATGAGAGGTGACGTCTTTTTGACCCCCCAGATCTCATATTAAAGAGGACCCGTCATGTTTTTTTCTATTACAAGGGAATCGGGATGTTTACATTCCTTGTAATAGGAATAAAAGTGACACCATTTTTATTTTCTGAACTCAAGATGTTAATGTCATTGCCCCCAACCACCTGTCTGTTGTAATGTAAATGGTCTGGGATGGCTTCTAAGGGTCTTTTCATTGTGGTAATTAACTCTGCTATTGTGGGAGGGAGTTCTGTGTTGATTTGTGATAATGTTGATTGTGTCTTCCTGAGCTACAAGACGGCAAGTCTGGCCCAAATGTCTCTGAGCCGGGCTGCTAAAAGGAATTAGGTAATTAGCATGTTAATTAGGTCTGGTCACAGGTGTATTTCCAGAGAAATTATGATGCACCTCCTCTTTCTACTGTGTATAAAACTTGTGGTCTTTTCAATAAAGATTGTCAGTCCTGCTTGAACCTCAAGACAGAGCCTCGTCTCGTTATTGAGGGAGACTTATTCTTATGGGTTTCTTGTTCACCTGACTGGAGTGTCTGTAGCTGCCTTGGTGTTCGGGAACGGAATATCCTAAACGGCTTTAACCCCTTTCATACTTGGGGTGCCGTTACAAGTGTAAAAAAATAAAAATAAAAAGGTAAAATAAAAAAAAAAAGGAAACACGCCCCGTCCCGCTGAGCTCGCGCGCAGAAGCGAACGCATACGTGAGTAGCGCCCGCCTATGAAAGCGGTGTTCAAACCACACATGTGAGGTGTCGCCGCGATCGTTAGAGCGAGAGCAATAATTCTAGCCCTAGACCTCCTCTGTAACTCAAAACATGCAACCTGTAGAATTTTTTAAAATGTCGCCTATGGAGATTTTTAAAGGGTAAAAGTTTGTAGCCATTCCACGAGCGGGCGCAATTTTGAAACGTGACATGTTGGGTATCTATTTACTCGGCGTAACATTATCTTTCACAATATAAAAAAATAAAAATTGTGCTAACTTTACTGTTGTCTTATTTTTTCCCCAAAAAGTGCGCTTTTAAGGCTGCTGCGCAAATACGGTGCGCCAGAAAATATTGGAACGACCGCCATTTTATTCTCTAGGGTGTTAGAATTTTTTTTATAATGTTTGTGGGTTTTAAGCAAAAAAAAAAAAAAAAGGTTTTAACTTGTAAACAACGAATCTGGAAAAGAGGCTCGGGGGTTAAGTGGTGAAGCAGGCTGATCCGGGCAGAGATGCGGTTGGATGAGCCCTCCGATGGTATGTAGCCCAAGAGTGCCAGTGGTCAGCGGATGACAGCCCCACGGAAGGCTTTGACTATGATGGCCTGGGATTGTTGTATTGGAGGCTGTCCAGTGACTTTGGGAGTGATCGGCGTTTGGAGGAAATAATGGGGCACAGAGAGCGAAGACTGAATGTCTCGGAAGGGCACTGGGCAGAGATGCGGTTGGACGAGCCCTCCGGTGGTATGTAGCCCCAGAGTGCCCGTGGCCATCAGATGAAAGTCCAGGGACCCTGACTTTGGGAGTGATCGGGAGTGGCGTTTGGAGGAAATAATGGGGCACAGAGAGCGAAGACTGAATGTCTCGGAAGGGCACTGGGCAGAGGAAGATTTGAAGTTTCTGGCCAATCAGGAATGGGAGCTGGAGCTCCGCCTACAGACAACTGATAGACTCTGCTCAGCGCCAGGGCGGGGCTCCCTTTGCCTGGAGGTACCAGCCAACAGCTCTGAAATCCCGGCTGACGTATTGGCCGAGGGGCAGAGTGACAGTATGCTCGCCCACCTCCAGCTATGGAGGCGGAGCTCTTATGGGGGGTGCCGACTCACCTTGACAACCCTGTTTCTGCACAGGACAGGCGGGGCGGGGAGAGGGGGAGGAGCTTGGATGGAAGAATGCGTCTGTCCAGCAACTGGATGAGGGTACAGGAGACGGAGCAGCCGGTGTTCTGCCGAGAAAGGTCCCCCCGGCGGATAATGCCCGCCCTGTATAGCGCTTGCGCGCTACGGAGCACAACGGAGCCGCCGAGAATCGCAGAAGATGAACCGCTGTCAATGAGCTGTACACGGCGCCTGCGCAATGAGCACAACGTTGTGCCACACACTGCCGCACGCTCCCGATGCTCGGGCAACTCTGCAAGGGGCGGGTGCAGGGCTTTTTTTCAGCGAGAACGCAGGAGGAACGCAGTTCCAGCACCTTCAGCACTGAGTGTATGTACTGGAAAGGAGGGTCTGTTGATGCTGGCTGCTGGGGGTATCTATTGTCGCTGGTGGGGATCTGTTTTGGGGTGGGGGTCTATTGTTGCTGGTGGAGAGTCTATTGATGCTGGATGCTGAGAAATCTGTTATTTCTGTTAGGGGTCCATTGTTGCTGGGGGGGGGGGGGAGTCTCTTGTTGTGTGGGGGATCTATGGTTTCTGGGGAGATCTATAGTTTCTGGGGAGATCTATTGTTTCTGGGGAGATCTATTGTTTCTGGGAAGATCTATTGTTGCTGCGGGGGGTCTATTGTTTCTGGGGTGGGGTATATTGTTGCTCATTGCAAGGGATCTGTTTTACTATCTTTCCTGTTTTCATTAACAAATTTCATAGAAATGACTGAGTAGCCCAAAATACTTGGTTCTGTATTCTCTGAAAGGTGCTGTACTTGGGGGCGGGCCAAGGGGCGGTGCTCAGAGATGGGTAGGTGGCATAGATGAAATGTGACTTGGAAGGGTGGAGTTCCTGCACCTTTTCCCTGAGAAAAAAAGCCCTGGGCGGGTGTATTATTATTATATAGTGTAAGGGGCGGGTGTATTACTATTATAGTGTGTAAGGGGCGGGTGTATTATTATTATATAGTGTAAGGGGCGGGTGTATTACTATTATATAGTGTAAGGGGCGGGTGTATTACTATTATATAGTGTAAGGGGCGGGTGTATTACTATTATATAGTGTAAGGGGCGGGTGTATTACTATTATATAGTGTAAGGGGCGGGTGTATTACTATTATATAGTGTAAGGGGCGGGTGTATTATTATTATATAGTGTAAGGGGCGGGTGTATTACTATTATATTGTGTAAGGGGCGGGTGTATTACTATTATATAGTGTAAGGGGCGGGAGTATTACTATTATATAGTGTAAGGGGCGGGAGTATTACTATTATATAGTGTAAGGGGCGGGTGTATTACTATTATATTGTGTAAGGGGCGGGTGTATTACTATTATATCATGTAAGGGGCGGGTGTATTACTATTATATAGTGTAAGGGGCGGGTGTATTACTATTATATAGTGTAAGGGGCGGGTGTATTACTATTATATAGTGTAAGGGGCGGGAGTATTACTATTATATAGTGTAAGGGGCGGGTGTATTACTATTATATAGTGTAAGGGGCGGGTGTATGACTATTATATTGTGTAAGGGGCGGGTGTATTACTATTATATAGTGTAAGGGGCGGGTGTATTACTGTTATATAGTGTAAGGGGCGGGTGTATTACTATTATATGGTGTAAGGGGCGGGTGTATTACTATTATATGGTGTAAGGGGCGGGTGTATTACTATTATATTGTGTAAGGGGCGGGTGTATTACTATTATATTGTGTAAGGGGCGGGTGTATTACTATTATATTGTGTAAGGGGCGGGTGTATTACTATTATATGGTGTAAGGGGCGGGTGTATTACTATTATATTGTGTAAGGGGCGGGTGTATGACTATTATATGGTGTAAGGGGCGGGTGTATTACTATTATATTGTGTAAGGGGCGGGTGTATTACTATTATATGGTGTAAGGGGCGGGTGTATTACTATTATATTGTGTAAGGGGCGGGTGTATTACTATTATATTGTGTAAGGGGCGGGTGTATTACTATTATATTGTGTAAGGGGCGGGTGTATTACTATTATATTGTGTAAGGGGCGGGTGTATTACTATTATATTGTGTAAGGGGCGGGTGTATTACTATTATATGGTGTAAGGGGCGGGTGTATTACTATTATATGGTGTAAGGGGCGGGTGTATTACTATTATATGGTGTAAGGGGCGGGTGTATTACTATTATATTGTGTAAGGGGCGGGTGTATTACTATTATATTGTGTAAGGGGCGGGTGTATTACTATTATATGGTGTAAGGGGCGGGTGTATTACTATTATATTGTGTAAGGGGCGGGTGTATGACTATTATATGGTGTAAGGGGCGGGTGTATTACTATTATATTGTGTAAGGGGCGGGTGTATTACTATTATATGGTGTAAGGGGCGGGTGTATTACTATTATATTGTGTAAGGGGCGGGTGTATTACTATTATATTGTGTAAGGGGCGGGTGTATTACTATTATATAGTGTAAGGGGCGGGTGTATTACTATTATATGGTGTAAGGGGCGGGTGTATTACTATTATATTGTGTAAGGGGCGGGTGTATTACTATTATATGGTGTAAGGGGCGGGTGTATTACTATTATATTGTGTAAGGGGCGGGTGTATGACTATTATATGGTGTAAGGGGCGGGTGTATTACTATTATATTGTGTAAGGGGCGGGTGTATTACTATTATATGGTGTAAGGGGCGGGTGTATTACTATTATATAGTGTAAGGGGCAGGTGTATTTCTATTATATAGTGTAAGGGGCGGGTGTATTACTATTATATTGTGTAAGGGGCGGGTGTATGACTATTATATGGTGTAAGGGGCGGGTGTATTACTATTATATTGTGTAAGGGGCGGGTGTATTACTATTATATGGTGTAAGGGGCGGGTGTATTACTATTATATAGTGTAAGGGGCAGGTGTATTTCTATTATATAGTGTAAGGGGCGGGTGTATTACTATTATATTGTGTAAGGGGCGGGTGTATTACTATTATATGGTGTAAGGGGCGGGTGTATTACTATTATATTGTGTAAGGGGCGGGTGTATTACTATTATATAGTGTAAGGGGCGGGTGTATTACTATTATATTGTGTAAGGGGCGGGTGTATTACTATTATATAGTGTAAGGGGCGGGTGTATTATTATTATATAGTGTAAGGGGCGGGTGTATGACTATTATATTGTGTAAGGGGCGGGTGTATTACTATTATATGGTGTAAGGGGCGGGTGTATTACTATTATATAGTGTAAAGGGCGGGTGTATTACTGTTATATAGTGTAAGGGGCGGGTGTATTACTATTATATTGTGTAAGGGGCGGGTGTATTACTATTATATTGTGTAAGGGGCGGGTGTATTACTATTATATGGTGTAAGGGGCGGGTGTATTACTGTTATATAGTGTAAGGGGCGGGTGTATTACTGTTATATTGTGTAAGGGGCGGGAGTATTACTATTATATAGTGTAAGGGGCGGGAGTATTACTATTATATAGTGTAAGGGGCGGGTGTATTACTATTATATAGTGTAAGGGGCGGGTGTATGACTATTATATTGTGTAAGGGGCGGGTGTATTACTATTATATAGTGTAAGGGGCGGGTGTATTACTATTATATTGTGTAAGGGGCGGGTGTATGACTATTATATTGTGTAAGGGGCGGGTGTATTATTATTATATAGTGTAAGGGGCGGGTGTATGACTATTATATTGTGTAAGGGGCGGGTGTATTACTATTATATGGTGTAAGGGGCGGGTGTATTACTATTATATGGTGTAAGGGGCGGGTGTATTACTATTATATAGTGTAAGGGGCGGGTGTATTACTATTATATGGTGTAAGGGGCGGGTGTATTACTATTATATGGTGTAAGGGGCGGGTGTATTACTATTATATAGTGTAAGGGGCGGGTGTATTATTATTATATAGTGTAAGGGGCGGGTGTATTACTATTATATAGTGTAAGGGGCGGGTGTATTACTGTTATATAGTGTAAGGGGCGGGTGTATTACTATTATAGCGTGTAAGGGGCGGGTGTATGACTATTATATAGTGTAAGGGGCGGGTGTATTACTATTATATAGTGTAAGGGGCGGGTGTATTACTATTATATGGTGTAAGGGGCGGGTGTATTACTATTATATAGTGTAAGGGGCGGGTGTATTACTATTATATAGTGTGTAAGGGGCGGGTGTATTATTATTATATAGTGTAAGGGGCGGGTGTATTATTATTATATTGTGTAAGGGGCGGGTGTATTACTATTATATTGTGTAAGGGGCGGGTGTATTACTATTATATTGTGTAAGGGGCGGGTGTATTACTATTATATAGTGTGTAAGGGGCGGGTGTATTATTATTATATAGTGTAAGGGGCGGGTGTATTATTATTATATTGTGTAAGGGGCGGGTGTATTACTATTATATTGTGTAAGGGGCGGGTGTATTACTGTTATATAGTGTAAGGGGCGGGTGTATTACTATTATATGGTGTAAGGGGCGGGTGTATTACTATTATATAGTGTAAGGGGCGGGTGTATTACTATTATATAGTGTAAGGGGCGGGTGTATTATTATTATATGGTGTAAGGGGCGGGTGTATTACTATTATATGGTGTAAGGGGCGGGTGTATTACTATTATATTGTGTAAGGGGCGGGTGTATTACTATTATATAGTGTAAGGGGCGGGTGTATTACTATTATATTGTGTAAGGGGCGGGTGTATTACTATTATATAGTGTAAGGGGCAGGTGTATTACTATTATATTGTGTAAGGGGCGGGTGTATTACTATTATATAGTGTAAGGGGCGGGTGTATTACTATTATATGGTGTAAGGGGCGGGTGTATGACTATTATATTGTGTAAGGGGCGGGTGTATTACTATTATATAGTGTAAGGGGCGGGTGTATTACTATTATATTGTGTAAGGGGCGGGTGTATTACTATTATATTGTGTAAGGGGCGGGTGTATTACTATTATATTGTGTAAGGGGCGGGTGTATTACTATTATATAGTGTAAGGGGCGGGTGTATTACTATTATATGGTGTAAGGGGCGGGTGTATTACTATTATATTGTGTAAGGGGCGGGTGTATTACTATTATATAGTGTAAGGGGCGGGTGTATTACTATTATATTGTGTAAGGGGCGGGTGTATTACTATTATATTGTGTAAGGGGCGGGTGTATTACTATTATATAGTGTAAGGGGCGGGTGTATTACTATTATATTGTGTAAGGGGCGGGTGTATTACTATTATATAGTGTAAGGGGCGGGTGTATTACTATTATATAGTGTAAGGGGCGGGTGTATGACTATTATATTGTGTAAGGGGCGGGTGTATGACTATTATATTGTGTAAGGGGCGGGTGTATTACTATTATATAGTGTAAGGGGCAGGTGTATGACTATTATATTGTGTAAGGGGCGGGTGTATTACTATTATATAGTGTAAGGGGCGGGTGTATTACTATTATATAGTGTAAGGGGCGGGTGTATTACTATTATATTGTGTAAGGGGCGGGTGTATTACTATTATATAGTGTAAGGGGCGGGTGTTTTACTATTATATAGTGTAAGGGGCGGGTGTATTATTATTATATAGTGTAAGGGGCGGGTGTATTATTATTATATAGTGTAAGGGGCGGGTGTATTACTATTATATTGTGTAAGGGGCGGGTGTATTATTATTATATAGTGTAAGGGGCGGGTGTATTACTATTATATAGTGTAAGGGGCGGGTGTATTACTATTATATTGTGTAAGGGGCGGGTGTATTACTATTATATTGTGTAAGGGGCGGGTGTATTACTATTATATGGTGTAAGGGGCGGGTGTATTACTATTATGTTGTGTAAGGGGCGGGTGTATTACTATTATATTGTGTAAGGGGCGGGTGTATTACTATTATATTGTGTAAGGGGCGGGTGTATTACTATTATATAGTGTAAGGGGCGGGTGTATTACTATTATATTGTGTAAGGGGCGGGTGTATTACTATTATATAGTGTAAGGGGCGGGTGTATTACTATTATATTGTGTAAGGGGCGGGTGTATTACTATTATGTTGTGTAAGGGGCGGGTGTATTACTATTATATAGTGTAAGGGGCGGGTGTATTACTATTATATAGTGTAAGGGGCGGGTGTATTACTATTATATAGTGTAAGGGGCGGGTGTATTACTATTATATGGTGTAAGGGGCGGGTGTATTACTATTATATAGTGTAAGGGGCGGGTGTTTTACTATTATATAGTGTAAGGGGCGGGTGTATTATTATTATATAGTGTAAGGGGCGGGTGTATTATTATTATATAGTGTAAGGGGCGGGTGTATTACTATTATATAGTGTAAGGGGCGGGTGTATTACTATTATATTGTGTAAGGGGCGGGTGTATTACTATTATATTGTGTAAGGGGCGGGTGTATTACTATTATATGGTGTAAGGGGCGGGTGTATTACTATTATATAGTGTAAGGGGCAGGTGTATTACTATTATATTGTGTAAGGGGCGGGTGTATTACTATTATGTTGTGTAAGGGGCGGGTGTATTACTATTATATGGTGTAAGGGGCGGGTGTATTACTATTATATAGTGTAAGGGGCGGGTGTATTACTATTATATAGTGTAAGGGGCGGGTGTATTACTATTATATAGTGTAAGGGGCGGGTGTATTACTATTATATAGTGTAAGGGGCGGGTGTATTACTATTATATAGTGTAAGGGGCGGGTGTATTACTATTATATGGTGTAAGGGGCGGGTGTATCACTATTATTTGGTGTATTACACTATATAATAGTAATACACCCGCCCCTTACACTATATAATAGTAATACTCCCGCCCCTTACACTATATAACAGTAATACACCCGCCCCTTACACCATATAATAGTAATACACCCGCCCCTTACACTATATAATAGTAATACACCCGCCCCTTACACCATATAATAGTAATACACCCGCCCCTTACACTATATAATAGTAATACACCCGCCCCTTACACTATATAATAGTAATACACCCGCCCCTTACACTATATAATAGTAATACACCCGCCCCTTACACAATATAATAGTAATACACCCGCCCCTTACACTATATAATAGTAATACACCCGCCCCTTACACTATATAATAGTAATACACCCGCCCCTTACACTATATAATAGTAATACACCCGCCCCTTACACAATATAATAGTAATACACCCGCCCCTTACACTATATAATAGTAATACACCCGCCCCTTACACTATATAATAGTAATACACCCGCCCCTTACACCATATAATAGTCATACACCCGCCCCTTACACCATATAATAGTAATACACCCGCCCCTTACACACTATATAATAGTAATACACCCGCCCCTTACACAATATAATAGTAATACACCCGCCCCTTACACTATATAATAGTAATACACCCGCCCCTTACACGCTTCTCAATAACACATCCGCCTCATTGTGTTAGTTAAATAGGTCCTGCAAACCCGCCCTTCAGTTGTTTATACACGCCCCGCCATCCGCCCCTTACACTATATAATAGTAATACACCCGCCCCTTACACGATAAAATAGATTTTCGGCGGCTCCGTTGTACTCCGTACTGCGCACGCGCTGCGCCGTATGGAGTACAGGGCGGGCATTATCCGCCAGGGGACCTTTCTCGGCAGAACACCGGCTCATCTTCCCAGCGGCATTTCAAGGATCAGGGAGAAGAAGAGGAAGCCACCCGCTCTCCCCAACCGAAGATCCCAGGAAGCATGGATTTCATTGCCTTTTCATCGGAGGATGGAACATTCATTTGGCCACCCGTTGGAGGTTCTTATGACGGGATTAGCCTCGTGTCTGCTCCTCATCATCTAACCATGACGGGATTATCCTCGTGTCCGCTCCTCATCATCTAACCATGACGGGATTAGCCTCGTGTCCGCTCCTCGTTTTCTAACCATGACGGGATTATCCTCGTGTCCGCTCCTCGTTTTCTAACCATGACGGGATTAGCCTCGTGTCCGCTCCTCGTTTTCTAACCATGACGGGATTAGCCTCGTGTCCGCTCCTCGTTTTCTAACCATGACGGGATTATCCTCGTGTCCGCTCCTCATCATCTAACCATGACGGGATTAGCCTCGTGTCCGCTCCTCGTTTTCTAACCATGACGGGATTATCCTCGTGTCCGCTCCTCGTTTTCTAACCATGACGGGATTAGCCTCGTGTCCGCTCCTCGTTTTCTAACCATGACGGGATTAGCCTCGTGTCCGCTCCTCGTTTTCTAACCATGACGGGATTATCCTCGTGTCCGCTCCTCATCATCTAACCATGACGGGATTAGCCTCGTGTCCGCTCCTCGTTTTCTAACCATGACGGGATTATCCTCGTGTCCGCTCCTCGTTTTCTAACCATGACGGGATTAGCCTCGTGTCCACTCCTCGTTTTCTAACCATGACGGGATTAGCCTCGTGTCCGCTCCTCGTTTTCTAACCATGACGGGATTAGCCTCGTGTCCGCTCCTCGTTTTCTAACCATGACGGGATTAGCCTCGTGTTCCTCGTTTTCTAACCATGACGGGATTATCCTCGTGTCCGTTCCTCGTTTACTAACCATGACGGGATTAGCCTCGTGTCCGCTCCTCGTTTTCTAACCATGACGGGATTAGCCTCGTGTCCGCTCCTCGTTTTCTAACCATGACGGGATTAGCCTCGTGTCCGCTCCTCGTTTTCTAACCATGACGGGATTAGCCTCGTGTCCGCTCCTCATCATCTAACCATGACGGGATTATCCTCGTGTCCGCTCCTCATCATCTAACCATGACGGGATTAGCCTCGTGTCCGCTCCTCGTTTTCTAACCATGACGGGATTATCCTCGTGTCCGCTCCTCGTTTTCTAACCATGACGGGATTAGCCTCGTGTTCCTCGTTTTCTAACCATGACGGGATTATCCTCGTGTCCGTTCCTCGTTTACTAACCATGACGGGATTAGCCTCGTGTCCGCTCCTCGTTTTCTAACCATGACGGGATTAGCCTCGTGTCCGCTCCTCGTTTTCTAACCATGACGGGATTAGCCTTGTGTCCGCTCCTCGTTTTCTAACCATGACGGGATTAGCCTCGTGTCCGCTCCTCGTTTTCTAACCATGACGGGATTAGCCTCGTGTCCGCTCCTCGTTTTCTAACCATGACGGGATTAGCCTCGTGTCCGTTCCTCATTTTCTAACCATGACGGGATTATCCTCGTGTCCGCTCCTCGTTTACTAACCATGACGGGATTAGCCTCGTGTCCGCTCCTCATTTTCTAACCATGACGGGATTATCCTCGTGTTCCTTGTTTTCTAACCATGACGGGATTAGCCTCGTGTCCGCTCCTCGTTTTCTAACCATGACGGGATTAGCCTCGTGTCCGCTCCACGTTTTCTAACCATGACGGGATTAGCCTCGTGTCCGCTCCTCGTTTTCTAACCATGACGGGATTAGCCTCGTGTCCGCTCCTCGTTTTCTAACCATGACGGGATTATCCTCGTGTCCGCTCCTCGTCATCTAACCATGACGGGATTATCCTTGTGTTCCTCATCATCTAACCATGACGGGATTATCCTCGTGTCCACTCCTCGTTTTCTAACCATGACGGGATTAGCCTCGTGTCCGCTTCTCGTTTTCTAACCATGACGGGATTAGCCTCGTGTCCGCTCCTCGTTTTCTAACCATGACGGGATTAGCCTTGTGTCCGCTCCTCGTTTTCTAACCATGACGGGATTAGCCTCGTGTCCACTCCTCGTTTTCTAACCATGACGGGATTAGCCTCGTGTCCGCTCCTCGTTTTCTAACCATGACGGGATTAGCCTCGTGTCCGATCCTCGTTTACTAACCATGACGGGATTAGCCTCGTGTCCGCTCCTCATTTTCTAACCATGACGGGATTATCCTCGTGTTCCTCGTTTTCTAACCATGACGGGATTAGCCTCGTGTCCGCTCCTCGTTTTCTAACCATGACGGGATTAGCCTCGTGTCCGCTCCTCGTTTTCTAACCATGACGGGATTAGCCTCGTGTTCCTCGTTTTCTAACCATGACGGGATTAGCCTCGTGTCCGCTCCTCGTTTTTTAACCATGACGGGATTAGCCTCGTGTCCGCTCCTCGTTTTCTAACCATGACGGGATTATCCTCGTGTCCGCTCCTCGTCATCTAACCATGACGGGATTATCCTCGTGTTCCTCATCATCTAACCATGACGGGATTATCCTCGTGTCCACTCCTCGTTTTCTAACCATGACGGGATTAGCCTCGTGTCCGCTTCTCGTTTTCTAACCATGACGGGATTAGCCTCGTGTCCGCTCCTCGTCATCTAACCATGACGGGATTATCCTCGTGTCCACTCCTCGTTTTCTAACCATGACGGGATTAGCCTCGTGTCCGCTCCTCGTTTTCTAACCATGACGGGATTAGCCTCGTGTCCGCTCCTCGTTTTCTAACCATGACGGGATTATCCTGGTGTCCGCTCCTCGTTTTCTAACCATGATGGGATTATCCCCGTGTCCGCTCCTCGTTTTCTAACCATGACGGGATTAGCCTCATGTCCGCTCCTTGTTTTCTAACCATGACGGGTTTATCCTCGTGTCCGCTCCTCGTTTTTCTAACCATGATGGGATTATCCTCGTGACTGCTCCTCATTTTCTAACCATGACGGGATTAGCCTCGTGTCCGCTCCTCGTTTTCTAACCATGACGGGATTAGCCTCGTGTCCGCTCCTCATTTTCTAACCATGACGGGATTATCCTCGTATCCGCTCCTCGTTTTCTAACCATGACGGGATTATCCTCATGTCCGCTCCTCGTTTTCTAACCATGACGGGATTATCCTTGTGTCTGCTCCTCGTTTTCTAACCATGACAGGATTATCCTCGTGTCCGCTTCTCGTTTTCTAACCATGACGGGATTAGCCTCGTGTCCGCTCCTCATTTTCTAACCATGACGGGATTAGCCTTGTGTCCGTTCCTCGTTTACTAACCATGATGGGATTAGCCTCGTGTCCGCTCCTCGTTTTCTAACCATGACGGGATTAGCCTCGTGTCCGCTCCTCGTTTTCTAACCATGACGGGATTAGCCTTGTGTCCGCTCCTCGTTTTCTAACCATGACGGGATTAGCCTCGTGTCCGCTCCTCGTTTTCTAACCATGACGGGATTAGCCTCGTGTCCGCTCCTCGTTTTCTAACCATGACGGGATTAGCCTCGTGTCCGCTCCTCGTTTTCTAACCATGATGGGATTAGCCTCGTGTCCGCTCCTCGTTTTCTAACCATGACGGGATTAGCCTCGTGTCCGCTCCTCGTTTTCTAACCATGACGGGATTAGCCTCGTGTCCGTTCCTCGTTTACTAACCATGACGGGATTAGCCTCGTGTCCGCTCCTCATTTTCTAACCATGACGGGATTATCCTCGTGTTCCTCGTTTTCTAACCATGACGGGATTAGCCTCGTGTCCGCTCCTCGTTTTCTAACCATGACGGGATTAGCCTCGTGTCCGCTCCACGTTTTCTAACCATGACGGGATTATCCTCGTGTTCCTCGTTTTCTAACCATGACGGGATTAGCCTCGTGTCCGCTCCTCGTTTTTTAACCATGACGGGATTAGCCTCGTGTCCGCTCCTCGTTTTCTAACCATGACGGGATTATCCTCGTGTCCGCTCCTCGTCATTTAACCATGACGGGATTATCCTCGTGTTCCTCATCATCTAACCATGACGGGATTATCCTCGTGTCCACTCCTCGTTTTCTAACCATGACGGGATTAGCCTCGTGTCCGCTTCTCGTTTTCTAACCATGATGGGATTAGCCTCGTGTCCGCTCCTCGTTTTCTAACCATGACGGGATTAGCCTCGTGTCCGCTCCTCGTTTTCTAACCATGACGGGATTAGCCTCGTGTCCGCTCCTCGTTTTCTAACCATGACGGGATTAGCCTCGTGTCCGTTCCTCGTTTACTAACCATGACGGGATTAGCCTCGTGTCCGCTCCTCATTTTCTAACCATGACGGGATTATCCTCGTGTTCCTCGTTTTCTAACCATGACGGGATTAGCCTCGTGTCCGCTCCTCGTTTTTTAACCATGACGGGATTAGCCTCGTGTCCGCTCCTCGTCATCTAACCATGACGGGATTATCCTCGTGTTCCTCATCATCTAACCATGACGGGATTATCCTCGTGTCCACTCCTCGTTTTCTAACCATGACGGGATTAGCCTCGTGTCCGCTTCTCGTTTTCTAACCATGACGGGATTAGCCTCGTGTCCGCTCCTCGTCATCTAACCATGACGGGATTATCCTCGTGTCCGCTCCTCGTTTTCTAACCATGACGGGATTAGCCTCGTGTCCGCTCCTCGTTTTCTAACCATGACGGGATTAGCCTCGTGTCCGCTCCTCGTTTTCTAACCATGACGGGATTATCCTGGTGTCCGCTCCTCGTTTTCTAACCATGATGGGATTATCCCCGTGTCCGCTCCTCGTTTTCTAACCATGACGGGATTAGCCTCATGTCCGCTCCTCGTTTTCTAACCATGACGGGTTTATCCTCGTGTCCGCTCCTCGTTTTTCTAACCATGATGGGATTATCCTCGTGTCTGCTCCTTGTTTTCTAACCATGACGGGATTAGCCTCGTGTCCGCTCCTCGTTTTCTAACCATGACGGGATTAGCCTCGTGTCCGCTCCTCATTTTCTAACCATGACGGGATTAGCCTCGTGTCCGCTCCTCATTTTCTAACCATGACGGGATTATCCTCGTATCCGCTCCTCGTTTTCTAACCATGACGGGATTATCCTCATGTCCGCTCCTCGTTTTCTAACCATGACGGGATTATCCTCGTGTCTGCTCCTCGTTTTCTAACCATGACAGGATTATCCTCGTGTCCGCTCCTCGTTTTCTATCCATGACGGGATTATCCTCGTGTGCGCTCCTCATTTTCTAACCATGACGGGATTATCCTCGTGTTCCTCGTTTTCTAACCATGACGGGATTAGCCTCGTGTCCGTTCCTCGTTTACTAACCATGACGGGATTAGCCTCGTGTCCGCTCCTCATTTTCTAACCATGACGGGATTATCCTCATGTTCCTCGTTTTCTAACCATGACGGGATTAGCCTCGTGTCCGTTCCTCGTTTACTAACCATGACGGGATTAGCCTCGTGTCCGCTCCTCGTTTTCTAACCATGACGGGATTAGCCTCGTGTCCGCTCCTCCTTTTCTAACCATGACGGGATTAGCCTCGTGTCCGCTCCTCCTTTTCTAACCATGACGGGATTAGCCTTGTGTCCGCTCCTCGTTTTCTAACCATGACGGGATTAGCCTCCTGTCCGCTCCTCGTTTTCTAACCATGACGGGATTAGCCTCCTGTCCGCTCCTCATTTTCTAACCATGACGGGATTAGCCTCGTGTCCGCTCCTCGTTTTCTAACCATGACGGGATTAGCCTTGTGTCCGCTCCTCGTTTTCTAACCATGACGGGATTAGCCTCGTGTCCGCTCCTCGTTTTCTAACCATGACGGGATTAGCCTCGTGTCCGCTCCTCGTTTTCTAACCATGACGGGATTATCCTCGTGTTCCTCGTTTTCTAACCATGACGGGATTAGCCTCGTGTCCGCTCCTCGTTTTCTAACCATGACGGGATTATCCTCGTGTCCGCTCCTCATCATCTAACCATGACGGGATTATCCTCGTGTTCCTCATCATCTAACAATGACGGGATTAGCCTCGTGTCCGCTCCTCGTCATCTAACCATGACGGGATTATCCTTGTGTCCGCTCCTCATTTTCTAACCATGATGGGATTAGCCTCGTGTCCGCTCCTCGTTTTCTAACCATGACGGGATTAGCCTCGTGTCCGCTCCTCGTCATCTAACCATGACGGGATTATCCTCGTGTCCGCTCCTCGTTTTCTAACCATGACGGGATTAGCCTCGTGTCCGCTCCTCGTTTTCTAACCATGACGGGATTAGCCTCGTGTCCGCTCCTCGTCATCTAACCATGACGGGATTATCCTCGTGTCCGCTCCTCGTTTTCTAACCATGACGGGATTAGCCTCGTGTCCGCTCCTCGTTTTCTAACCATGACGGGATTAGCCTCGTGTCCGCTCCTCGTTTTCTAACTATGACGGGATTATCCTGGTGTCCGCTCCTCGTTTTCTAACCATGATGGGATTATCCCCGTGTCCGCTCCTCGTTTTCTAACCATGACGGGTTTATCCTCGTGTCCGCTCCTCGTTTTTCTAACCATGATGGGATTATCCTCGTGTCCGCTCCTCCTTTTCTAACCATGACGGGATTAGCCTCGTGTCCGCTCCTCGTTTTCTAACCATGACGGGATTAGCCTCGTGTCCGCTCCTCATTTTCTAACCATGACGGGATTATCCTCGTATCCGCTCCTCGTTTTCTAACCATGACGGGATTATCCTCATGTCCGCTCCTCGTTTTCTAACCATGACGGGATTATCCTCGTGTCTGCTCCTCGTTTTCTAACCATGATGGGATTATCCCCGTGTCCGCTCCTCGTTTTCTAACCATGACGGGTTTATCCTCGTGTCCGCTCCTCGTTTTTCTAACCATGATGGGATTATCCTCGTGTCCGCTCCTCGTTTTCTAACCATGACGGGATTAGCCTCGTGTCCGCTCCTCGTTTTCTAACCATGACGGGATTAGCCTCGTGTCCGCTCCTCATTTTCTAACCATGACGGGATTATCCTCGTATCCGCTCCTCGTTTTCTAACCATGACGGGATTATCCTCATGTCCGCTCCTCGTTTTCTAACCATGACGGGATTATCCTCGTGTCTGCTCCTCGTTTTCTAACCATGACAGGATTATCCTCGTGTCCGCTCCTCGTTTTCTATCCATGACGGGATTAGCCTCGTGTGCGCTCCTCATTTTCTAACCATGACGGGATTATCCTCGTGTCCGCTCCTCGTTTTCTAACCATGACGGGATTATCCTCGTGTGCGCTCCTCATTTTCTAACCCTTGTGTGATGTTTTGGGTAATATTTGGTTTTATTCTTCCTGTGGGGGCTGACCTACTACTGAAGTGTATAAAAACCTGGATTTCTGTTCAATAAACAGTCATTCCTTTGGTTCTACCCCAACACACCTTGTCTGTGTACAATGATTGGGGGAAGGGCTGGTATTATCTCTCGGTCTGCTGGAAGGGTTTGGAGGGCAGGAGGCGCTGTTTGGCGAAAAGAAGCACCTAAGCGGGGTGCCAAGCGGTTCCGTCACATAGGTGATGTATAGAATGTACAGAGGAGTGCCATGGAGCCGAGGAGGATCTTAGATGGCTCATCGAGAAAACCTAACACCCCCCTTGTTGTGGAGATTTTTATGGAGATGTATTTAATATGTATTGTCATAGTGTCACCCAGTGTTAGTACTTCCGCAACCCGCTCTAAAAGAGCTGATTGGGGTAGTCTGAGGCTGGTTGAATCCCGTCTGATAGGGGAAAACGTCTTGAGGTTGGAGTGTGATGTTTGTAGGGTGCGGATATGTCCGCCGACGGGGGGCCCTCTGTGCATTAGCACGGACGATCGTTGAGGAGGGGATATCCTCGCTCTGCAATGACATCATTGGTTATAGGCAGATGCGCGCTCTTGTCTCGGCGGTGTGTTGATCAGCATTGGTCGGGATTCATAGCGCGCGTCTGCAGATCGCCTCCCTCCCCCATTCAATAATAGTATAATCTGAATATGCGCTATTCTATGGAATAGCGCAGAATAAGAATTCCTATCAGCGGTAATATGAGAGCTTGTGAGCCTTGTCAGAGTCAGGGAAGGCGTCCATGTTAAAGAGCCGTACACGCTTTCCCTGCCCGGACACGCCCACAAGACTTTAGCCATCAGTGTATTCATGTATTGTATGTATATATATATATAAATAACCCTGTTGGAAGGGATATCCTTATATGGACATTTCCGGTGTGAAGAGGACATCCTGTGATAACCACTCCCATGGAGGTCAGATGCTGTGTCCTCACTTCCTGTGGAGGAGGTCACATGTTGTGACTTCACTTCCTGCTGGGAGTTTAATAAAAAGAGCCTTTGAGGGCGTCGGCAGAGTGTGTTTTGCTGTGATTCCGAGATGAACCTAACAGTCTGGTGATGAGGTCTCTTGATTTGAATGAATGGGATGAATGGAAGGTGAGTGAATTTTAGCTTAAGAAGCATTATTACATTAAGATGAAATCTGTGATTCTGAGCACAAGGAGAAATGGCTGCTCTGCACACAGCCAAACTTCGCTGACACCCCCCCCCCCCCCCACACCCCTCTCCAGCGGGTGATACCTGAGCGCTCTGCAGTCTCTTCCAATCGGCAGTCAGGTAGAAGCGCACTCCGTCTATAGAACCCTCCAGGGTGGCCCCCCGGATGATGAGCACAACCAGGACAACATATGGAAAGGTGGCGGTAAAATATACAATCTGTGGAGACAACGGGGAGGGGAGTTATATACAAACCAATGGGATTTATAGAGAGAAAAGGTGGGATTGATATCGATGAACAGGAAGGCGAAGGGGTGAGGGACTGAAGGAAGAGGAAGGATAGGGATGAGGATATGAAGGAAGAGGAAGGATAGGGATGAGGAGATGAAGGAAGAGGAAGGATAGGGATTAGGATATGAAGGAAGAGGAAGGATAGGGATGAGGACATGAAGGAAGAGGAAGGATAGTGATGAGGATATGAAGGAAGAGGAAGGATATGGATGAGGAGATGAAGGAAGAGGAAGGATAGGGATGAGGAGATGAAGGAAGAGGAAGGATAGGGATGAGGATATGAAGGAAGAGGAAGGATAGGGATGAGGATATGAAGGAAGAGGGAGGATAGGGATGAGGAGATGAAGGAAGAGGAAGGATAGGGATGAGGATATGCAGGAATAGGAAGGATAGAGATGAGGAGATGAAGGAAGAGGAATGATAGGGATGAGGAGATGAAGGAAGAGGAGGGATAGGGATGTGAAGATGAAGGAAGAGGAAGGATAGGGATGAGGAGATGAAGGAAGAGGAAGGATAGGGATGAGGATATGAAGGAAGAGGAAGGATAGGGATGAGGATATGAAGGAAGAGGAAGGATAGTGATGAGGATATGAAGGAAGAGGAAGGATATGGATGAGGAGATGAAGGAAGAGGAAGGATAGGGATGAGGAGATGAAGGAAGAGGAAGGATAGGGATGAGGATATGAAGGAAGAGGAAGGATAGGGATGAGGATATGAAGGAAGAGGGAGGATAGGGATGAGGAGATGAAGGAAGAGGAAGGATAGGGATGAGGATATGCAGGAATAGGAAGGATAGAGATGAGGAGATGAAGGAAGAGGAATGATAGGGATGAGGAGATGAAGGAAGAGGAGGGATAGGGATGTGAAGATGAAGGAAGAGGAAGGATAGGGATGAGGAGATGAAGGAAGAGGAAGGATAGGAATGAGGAGATGAAGGAAGAGGAATGATAGGGATGAGGAGATGAAGGAAGAGGAGGGATAGGGATGTGAAGATGAAGGAAGAGGAAGGATAGGGATGAGGATATGAAGGAAGAGGAAGGATAGGGATGAGGAGATGAAGGAAGAGGAAGGATAGGGATGAGGAGATGAAGGAAGAGGAAGGATAGCGATAAGGAGATGAAGGAAGAGGAAGGATAGGAATGAGGAGATGAAGGAAGAGGAAGGATAGCGATAAGGAGATGAAGGAAGAGGAAGGATAGGAATGAGGAGATGAAGGAAGAGGAAGGATAGGGATGAGGAGAGGATGGCGCACCTTCCCTGAACTGTGGATCCCCTTCAGCATACAGAGGAAGATGATGATCCAGGCGGCGAGCAGACACAGGGCGAGTTGCCAGCGCACGGGACCCGGATCACTGAGGCCTGAACTGTGCACCACTCCAAGCACCTCCTCACTGCAAAGACAGGGGGCGCCAGAGAGAAGAGGGGCCAATAGACCTTCATTAGCATAGAAAAGACTGAGGACTGTCATTATATTATCAGAACGTCCTCCACCAGATCCCGGACTGACTCCAGATTTATTCACTTACTTCCAGAACGCTTCTGTGGCGCTGAACTGAGACCCGTTACCTGATGTGTTCTGAAAAACACCAAAAATACGACATATGACACACGGAACACACGAGGGATGAAACACGGAACACCTGGAGGTCAGACAGCAGATTCGGGTAGGACTCTGGATTAGATGCCTTCAGGTTGCTGGTATGCAACAAGGCAAGTGCTTTCCAAGCCCAGAGCAATGAGCCAGTGAACAACGGGAGTTACGGATGCAATTGCTGGGAGAGCGGCACCAGGAGCAATGGGTGACTGAGTTGGACAGGCTGGTCCAGCAGGAGATAGAGCTGGACAATCGGTATCGGGCTCTGCAATGGCACGCAGAGGAGGAATATTTAGGGGAGACAACAGAATGCTCTCCGGAGTGATATGACTTTGGTGGCCCTGGATTGTTGTGGGAGAGCCTTACAGATTGTTTTGTGTTTGGCGATGAAGGGGAACCTACCCTTGAGGACCTGCGAGAACACAGAGAGGCTATGCTCGGTTTTGCAGGGGTCTCAGAGCTTAAACCTGATCTAGACTATTTGTTGAGGAAGGAACAGCATCTGGAAAGGGCATACAGGAAACTGCTAGAATGCGTTCAGCAGCATGCCAGAGAATCGGCAGTGGAAACTCCGGAGATTGCCATCTCCAAAGCTGAAGTGCTGACAACAGAGCAGAGCTCTGCTAACCTCTGCCCAGCACCAACAGCAGCTTCAGCCTCCCTGAGAGAAGAGGTAGTCGGCCTTTCCCCCACAATACTGACAGAGATCTGGGATTTCCTGCCAGCAGCATCTATGGAGTCACCAGAAACGTCTGCAGCTGAAGCGCTGACAACTGAATAGAATATCCAAGACCTCTGCCCTACACCTGCGGCAGTTCCAGAGGCCCAGGGTGAGAAGGAGATGGTCACTCTCCAACAAGGATTCATGAAAGACAGTGATAGGGATATGTCATCCCAGCAGCCAGATGAGGGAACGGAAAAGGAAGCAGCCGGCTCACCTCCCCAATGGCAGCTACACCGTTTGGGAGTGGAGGAAGCCGGCCTCCTGCCACAACGGTTAACCAGAGTGGATGATGTGGAGTCCCCAGCAGAAGTTCTGGCAACAGGGCAGAGTGCTACCAACCTCTGCCCAGCACCAGCAACAACTGTGGAGTTACAAGAGACTCCTCCAGCTGAAGCGCTGGCCACCGGACAGAGGGTCCAAAACCTCTCCCTCACACCTGCAGCAGTTCTAGGGGCCCATAGTGATAAGGTGACGGTCACTCCCCAACAGTTAGCCAGAGTGGATGATGTGGGGTCCTCAGCTGAAGTGCGAACAGGGCAGAATGCTACTGGCCTCTGCACACAACTGCAGCTTGAGCTGATATCGGGGGATGGAACTGCGGTCTCCACTCACAGCAACCCAGCAGAAGAGCTGACAACAGAGCAGAGTTCCGCTGGCCTCTGCCCTCAACTAACAGAAGAGGGAGTTTCTGTGAAAGTGAATGGGACTTCAGTCCCCACCTGTATACTCCAGGGATGGGGGGCAGTCGGCCCAGATCCCCAACAGCATGACGGACTGAGCCCAGTCACCCTGTCTTCTCTCCAGCGGCTGAAAGGACTCTAGGGAGAAGGGCCAGTCCAGGCCTCTCCCCAGCGGCGGGTATGTTCTCTGAGAGAGGCAGAGGTTGGCTGGGTGAGCAATGCTCTGTTTGGGACAATTTATTTGGGGTACTGTGTGGATACCGGCATTGGGGGACTGGAACTACTGACTAACTTCGGAGTCAATCCGTCTGGGGTCTCCTGCTGTGTTAGTCTCCAAAAGGGGAGATGTGTGACAGGAGTGACTTTGGGTGGGGGGTTTGTGCGGCTTAGCTTCCCCGGAGAGTTCTAGAGGTTCCTTGTCCAGCTTCCCTGACGCCTCTTATGTGTAGATCACCCTGTGTCTCTAATAGGGGCACATGAATGAGAACCCCACTATGATCTGTGCTAGTCACACTCAATGCTGTATATATGTATATATAATGTGTGTTGTCTCATGCTGTTGGACTATTTGCTGTGATGGTTTGGGGTGGGACTGTATTCTATTGGTCTATTGTGTCTGATGCCTCAACTATTATGGGATGTGTAAGTGTCTTGCTGGGAGGAAAGAGGGAGGGGGGATTCCTCCAGCAGCCCCCCTGCTAAGAGCACGCGAGAGAGAGAGAGAGAGAGAGATGACACATGGAACCAGGACCGCCATCAGAAATTTTGGGGCCCCTTACACAGCTTCAGGCATGTGGGCCCCCTGGAGCAGAGGAGAACCGGGGGGGGGGCGCAGATTAAGAAGCGGAGGGGGCAGCCACAAATTGAGAAGCAGGGGGGGTGCTGCCGCTGCGAATTGTTGAGGTCGGGGGGGCTTTGGGTGCTGACGAACAAAAAAAGAAGAAGAACAACAACAACAAAAAAGGGGGGGGTTGCCATCCGGGGCCCTGGGGACCTCCAGGGCTCTGGGGACCTCTGGACCCCTTACAAAAAAAAAAAAAAAAAATTATAAAAAAAGAAATAAAAATTAATTTTTCTAAAAAAATAAAAATAAAAAAGGGGGTTGCCATCTGGGGCCCTGGGGACCTCCTTGGCCCCTTACAAAAAAAAACAACATTTTTTTATAAAAAAAACAAAAAAAAACCAAAAAAATAATTATATATATATATATATATATATATATATATATATATATATATATATATATTTTAATAAAAAATACATAAAAAAGGGGGGTTACCATCCGGGCCCCTTACAAAAAAAAAGAAAGGGGGGTTGCCATCCGGGCCCCTTACAGGTGTACTACCTGTACCCCCCTGATGGCGGCCCTGCATGAAACACACGGAACACGCGAGAGATGACACATGAAACACACGGAATACGCGAGAGATGACACATGAAACACACAGAACACGCGAGAGATGACACACGGAACGCGCGAGAGATGACACACGGAACGCGCGAGAGATGACACACGGAACGCGCGAGAGATGACACACGGAACACGCGAGAGATGACACACGGAACACGCGAGAGATGACACACGGAACACGCGAGAGATGACACACGAGAGATGACACACGGAACACGTGAGAGATGACACGGAACACGCGAGAGATGACACGCGAGAGATGACAAGCGGAACGCGCGAGAGATGACACACGGAACACGCAAGAGATGACACACGGAACACGCAAGAGATGACACACGGAACACGCAAGAGATGACACACGGAACACGCAAGACATGACACACGGAACACGCGAGACATGACACACGGAACACGCGAGACATGACACACGGAACACGCGAGACATGACACATGGAACACGCGAGACATGACACACGAGAGATGACACACGGAACACGCGAGAGATGACACACGGAACACGCAAGAGATGACACACGGAACACGCAAGAGATGACACACGGAACACGCAAGAGATGACACACGGAACACGCAAGAGATGACACACGGAACACGCAAGAGATGACACACGGAACACGCGAGACATGACACACGGAACACGCGAGACATGACACACGAGAGATGACACACGGAACACGCGAGAGATGACACACAGAACACGCGAGAGATGACACACGGAACACGCGAGAGATGACACACGGAACATGCGAGACATGACACACGGAACACGCGAGACATGACACACGGAACACGCGAGAGATGACACACGAGAGATGACACACGGAACGCGCGAGAGATGACACGCGAGAGATGACACACGGAACACGCGAGAGATGACACACGGAACACGCGAGAGATGACACACGGAACACGCAAGAGATGACACACGGAACACGCAAGAGATGACACACGGAACACGCAAGAGATGACACACGAGAGATGACACACGGAACGCACGAGAGATGACACGCGGAACACGCGAGAGATGACACGCGGAACACGCGAGAGATGACACACGGAACACGCGAGAGATGACACACGGAACACGCGAGAGATGACACACGAGAGATGACACACGGAACGCACAAGAGATGACACGCGGAACACGCGAGAGATGACACACGGAACACGCGAGAGATGACACACGGAACACGCGAGAGATGACACACGGAACACGCGAGAGATGACACACGAGAGATGACACACGGAACACGCGAGAGATGACACACAGAACACAAGACGCACAATACACGACACATGCCGGATGGGTCATACAGATGGGGTCAGGATCTTACCGCACACAGCTGGATGTACTTGGGGGCCTGGCAGGACCAGGGGAGCGGGCTCTGAAAGGATCGGCCCAGGTAATAGAAGGTCCAGGCAATGATGACGTTATAATAGAGAGAGACCAGAGAGGAGACCAGGAGCATCCCGACCCCAATACCTGAGGAGGACAATGGGGAAAAGATCGGTCATTGCCGGTTCCCCGATAAAATTAAATCCACATTCCACCCATATCCCAAAATTCAAAGCGAGGAAAACCATTGTCACCTATGAGGGCCATACCATTATATGTCAGACATGACTCGTCCTATGAGGGCCGTACCATTGTATGTCAGGCATGACTGGTCCTATGAGGGCCATACCATTGTATGTCAGGCATGACTGGTCCTATGAGGGCCGTACCATTGTATGTCAGACATGACTGGTCCTATGAGGACCGTACCATTATATGTCAGGCATGATTGGTCCTATGAGGGCCGTACCATTGTATGTCAGACATGACTGGTCCTATGAGGGCCGCACCATTGTATGTCAGACATGACTGGTCCTATGAGGGCCGTACCATTGTATGTCAGACATGACTGGTCCTATGAGGGCCGTACCATTGTATGTCAGACATGACTGGTCCTATGAGGGCCATACCATTGTATGTCAGACATGACTGGTCCTATGAGGGCCGTACCATTATATGTCAGACATGACTGGTCCTATGAGGGCCATACCATTGTATGTCAGACATGACTGGTCCTATGAGGGACATACCATTGTATGTCAGACATGACTGGTCCTATGAGGGCCGTACCATTATATGTCAGACATGACTGGTCCTATGAGGGACATACCATTGTATGTCAGACATGACGGGTCCTTTGAGGGCCGTACCATTGTATGTCAGACATGACTGGTCCTATGAGGACTTACTCGTAATCACTTTGTATGCTGAATTACCATTGTTATCCATTCCATGCTTGCCCAATACTTTAGGTTTGCCTTTACTATCTGGTTTGGTGTTTTCTTGATCATGCACATTCTTGATTTCCTGTGATATTGTATGTCTGAACACTCAGCCTGGCTTGTCAGAGGGGCTGAGGTTCTTGAGAAGGTCGAGGCAAAGAACAGGGGACCCGTCCTATCTAGCGCCTCCTACAGGAAAGAGCTATATTATAAAGCCACCTTTGAGCTCCACTTAGTGACTTGGCCTAGGTTGAGATGATGTCATCAGTCTGCTGCAGGCAGTAATAAGCATTTGCTCAGTCTCCCCTCCCCCAGGTACAGAATCTGTAAAGGGTTCAGCTCCGGCCTTTTCACAGCACACAGGACATTGACTTCAGGGTGGAGCTCTTAGCTCAGTTCCCTTTTCTAGCACATTACCTTTCAGGATCGGGCAGCACTTCCAAACAGTGATGGGCCCTGCGGCCCCATACTGGCCCAGGCTCAGCTCCATTAGGAAGAGGGGGAGGCCAGTGAAGAAGAGCATGATGGAGTATGGGATGAGGAAAGCTCCTGAAAGAGGAAAAACAACACTTGCCATCAGATACAATCCAACCAATCAGCATATACAATGTAAAAATCTCATTCTGGATTCTGCTCGGCTCTGAATATGGAGGATCACAGCTCCGGTTTTACCTGACAAGGAGGAGACTCAACATCTATGTACCCACTACCCTCCACACATGAATCCCCCCAGCCAGTCCCCTTCTTCCAGTGATGATATGTATATGTTACCCTTCCCAATAGATGAGCTGTACTAACCTCACACGCATGTGGGACTCTACAGGACTTTATATGAGCTGCTCAGGTTATAGAGAAGAAGAATCCCTCAGCTACTGTGAAGGGTGCAGTCCTAGATATGGCCTGGACTGGCCTTGTGTCTTACCAGACACATGCCTGAGGAGAGCCAGCCTCCAGCCCCGTCTATTCCCGAGGAGAGCCAGCCTCCAGCCCCGTCTATTCCCGAGGAGAGCCAGCCTCCAGCCCCGTCTATTCCCGAGGAGAGCCAGCCTCCAGCCCCGTCTATTCCCGAGGAGAGCCAGCCTCCAGCCCCGTCTATTCCCGAGGAGAGCCAGCCTCCAGCCCCGTCTATTCCCGAGGAGAGCCAGCCTCCAGCCCCGTCTATTCCCGAGGAGAGCCAGCCTCCAGCCCCGTCTATTCCCGAGGAGAGCCAGCCTCCAGCCCCGTCTATTCCCGAGGAGAGCCAGCCTCCAGCCCCGTCTATTCCCGAGGAGAGCCAGCCTCCAGCCCCGTCTATTCCCGAGGAGAGCCAGCCTCCAGCCCCGTCTATTCCCGAGGAGAGCCAGCCTCCAGCCCCGTCTATTCCCGAGGAGAGCCAGCCTCCAGCCCCGTCTATTCCCGAGGAGAGCCAGCCTCCAGCCCCGTCTATTCTCGAGGAGAGCCAGCCTCCAGCCCCGTCTATTCCCGAGGAGAGCCAGCCTCCAGCCCCGTCTATTCCCGAGGAGAGCCAGCCTCCAGCCCCGTCTATTCCCGAGGAGAGCCAGCCTCCAGCCCCGTCTATTCCCGAGGAGAGCCAGCCTCCAGCCCCGTCTATTCCCGAGGAGAGCCAGCCTCCAGCCCCGTCTATTCCCGAGGAGAGCCAGCCTCCAGCCCCGTCTATTCCCGAGGAGAGCCAGCCTCCAGCCCCGTCTATTCCCGAGGAGAGCCAGCCTCCAGCCCCGTCTATTCCCGAGGAGAGCCAGCCTCCAGCCCCGTCTATTCCCGAGGAGAGCCAGCCTCCAGCCCCGTCTATTCCCGAGGAGAGCCAGCCTCCAGCCCCGTCTATTCCCGAGGAGAGCCAGCCTCCAGCCCCGTCTATTCCCGAGGAGAGCCAGCCTCCAGCCCCGTCTATTCCCGAGGAGAGCCAGCCTCCAGCCCCGTCTATTCCCGAGGAGAGCCAGCCTCCAGCCCCGTCTATTCCCGAGGAGAGCCAGCCTCCAGCCCCGTCTATTCCCGAGGAGAGCCAGCCTCCAGCCCCGTCTATTCCCGAGGAGAGCCAGCCTCCAGCCCCGTCTATTCCCGAGGAGAGCCAGCCTCCAGCCCCGTCTATTCCAGAGGAGAGCCAGCCTCCAGCCCCGTCTATTCCAGAGGAGAGCCAGCCTCCAGCCCCGTCTATTCCAGAGGAGAGCCAGCCTCCAGCCCCGTCTATTCCAGAGGAGAGCCAGCCTCCAGCCCCGTCTATTCCAGAGGAGAGCCAGCCTCCAGCCCCGTCTATTCCAGAGGAGAGCCAGCCTCCAGCCCCGTCTATTCCCGAGGAGAGCCAGTCTCTATCCCCACCTCCTATTCCCGAGGAAAGATGGCCTTCATCTTATATATTGCTAAGTAGAGCAATAGAGTGAGTCAGGATGTTTGACTGACACCAGGTAGAGTGTAATCCTGTTCTTGGCGGAGTGATCTAGTAATGTTGTCACCAGTCTGACATGTCGATCGGTCAGGTGTCACGTCAGTCTACCTGCCTATTATGTGTTGGGCGTGGAGAGGAAATCAGATGAGTAAACACAATTATCCTCGGCTCATTATCCCGGGACATACAGTGACCTTCCAATCTCAATGTTCACCTGACCCAGGACACGCTTTGACTTTCCTCCTCCCAGTGTTCTTTATTGATATATAAACTGTCTAGGGTGGAGGACCTCAGCTATGGGGGGGTGAAGAACCTTAGCTATGGGGGGGTGGAGAACCTCAGCTATGGGGGGGTGGAAAACCTCAGTTATGAGGAGGGGGGTGGAGGACCTCAGTTATGAGGAGGGGGGTGGAGGACCTCAGTTATGAGGAGGGGGGTGGAGGACCTCAGTTATGAGGAGGGGGGTGGAGGACCTCAGTTATGAGGAGGGGGGTGGAGGACCTGTTATGAGGAGGGGGTGGAGGACCTCAGTTATGAGGAGGGGGGTGGAGGACCTCAGTTATGAGGAGGGGGGTGGAGGACCTCAGTTATGAGGAGGGGGGTGGAGGACCTCAGTTATGAGGAGGGGGGTGGAGGACCTCAGTTATGAGGAGGGGGTGGAGGACCTCAGTTATGAGGAGGGGGGTGGAGGACCTCAGTTATGAGGAGGGGGGTGGAGGACCTCAGTTATGAGGAGGGGGGTGGAGGACCTCAGTTATGAGGAGGGGGTGGAGGACCTCAGTTATGAGGAGGGGGTGGAGGACCTCAGTTATGAGGAGGGGGTGGAGGACCTCAGCTATGAGGAGGGGGGTGGAGGACCTCAGCTATGAGGAGGGGGGTGGAGGACCTCAGCTATGAGGAGGGGGGTGGAGGACCTCAGCTATGAGGAGGGGGGTGGAGGACCTCAGCTATGAGGAGGGGGGTGGAGGACCTCAGCTATGAGGAGGGGGGTGGAGGACCTCAGCTATGAGGAGGGGGGTGGAGGACCTCAGCTATGAGGAGGGGGGTGGAGGACCTCAGCTATGAGGAGGGGGGTGGAGGACCTCAGCTATGAGGAGGGGGGTGGAGGACCTCAGCTATGAGGAGGGGGTGGAGGACCTCAGCTATGTGGGGGGGTGAAGGACCCCAGCTATGTGGGGGGGTGAAGGACCTCAGTTATGAGGGGGGGGGAGGACCTCAGCTATGTGGGGGGGGGAGGACCTCAGCTATGTGGGGGGGAAGGACCTCAGCTATGTGGGGGGGGGGAAGGACCTCAGCTATGTGGGGGGGTGAAGGACCTCAGCTATGTGGGGGGGTGAAGGACCTCAGTTATGAGGGGGGGGTGGAGGACCTCAGCTATGAGGAGGGGGGTGGAGGACCTCAGCTATGTGGGGGGGTGAAGGACCTCAGCTATGTGGGGGGGTGAAGGACCTCAGTTATGAGGAGGGGGGTGGAGGACCTCAGCTATGAGGAGGGGGTGGAGGACCTCAGCTATGAGGAGGGGGTGGAGGACCTCAGCTATGAGGAGGGGGGTGGAGGACCCCAGCTATGTGGGGGGGTGAAGGACCTCAGTTATGAGGGGGGGTGGAGGACCTCAGCTATGTGGGGGGGGGAGGACCTCAGCTATGTGGGGGGGGGGAGGACCTCAGCTATGTGGGGGGGAGGACCTCAGCTTTGTGGGGGGGTGAAGGACCTCAGCTATGTGGGGGGTGAAGGACCTCAGCTATGTGGGGGGGGTGAAGGACCTCAGCTATGTGGGGGGGTGAAGGACCTCAGTTATGAGGGGGAGGACCTCAGCTATGTGGGGGGGAAGGACCTCAGCTATGTGGGGGGGTGAAGGACCTCAGCTATGTGGGGGGGTGAAGGACCTCAGTTATGAGGGGGAGGACCTCAGCTATGTGGGGGGGAAGGACCTCAGCTATGTGGGGGGGTGAAGGACCTCAGCTATGTGGGGGGGTGAAGGACCTCAGCTATGTGGGGGGGTGAAGGACCTCAGCTATGTGGGGGGGGTGAAGGACCTCAGCTATGTGGGGGGGGAAGGACCTCAGCTATGTGGGGGGGTGAAGGACCTCAGCTATGTGGGGGGGTGAAGGACCTCAGCTATGTGGGGGGGGTGAAGGACCTCAGTTATGAGGGGGGGGGTGGAGGACCTCAGCTATGAGGAGGGGGGTGGAGGACCTCAGCTATGTGGGGGGGTGAAGGACCTCAGCTATGTGGGGGGGATGAAGGACCTCAGTTATGAGGAGGGGGTGGAGGACCTCAGCTATGAGGAGGGGGGTGGAGGACCTCAGCTATGAGGAGGGGGGTGGAGGACCCCAGCTATGTGGGGGGGTGAAAGACCTCAGTTATGAGGGGGGGTGGAGGACCTCAGCTATGTGGGGGGGGGAGGACCTCAGCTATGTGTGGGGGTGAAGGACCTCAGCTATGTGGGGGGGGAGGACCTCAGCTATGTGGGGGGGGGAGGACCTCAGCTATGTGGGGGGGGGGAGGACCTCAGCTATGTGGGGGGGAGGACCTCAGCTATGTGGGGGGGGGACCTCAGCTATGTGGGGGGGAGGACCTCAGCTTTGTGGGGGGTGAAGGACCTCAGCTATGTGGGGGGGGGAGGACCTCAGCTATGTGGGGGGGGGGAGGACCTCAGCTATGTGGGGGGGGGAGGACCTCAGCTATGTGGGGGGGGGGGAAGGACCTCAGCTATGTGGGGGGGTGAAGGACCTCAGCTATGTGGGGGGGGGAGGGACCTCAGCTATGTGGGGGGGTGAAGGACCTCAGCTATGTGGGGGGGGGAGGACCTCAGCTATGTGGGGGGAGGACCTCAGCTATGTGGGGGGGGGCCTCAGCTATGTGGGGGGGAGGACCTCAGCTTTGTGGGGGGGTGAAGGACCTCAGCTATGTGGGGGGTGAAGGACCTCAGCTATGTGGGGGGGTGAAGGACCTCAGTTATGAGGGGGGGTGGAGGACCTCAGCTATGTGGGGGGGAAGGACCTCAGCTATGTGGGGGGGTGAAGGACCTCAGCTATGTGGGGGGGGAGGACCTCAGCTATGTGGGGGGGTGAAGGACCTCAGCTATGTGGGGGGGAGGACCTCAGCTATGTGGGGGGGGGAGGACCTCAGCTATGTGGGGGGGGGACCTCAGCTATGTGGGGGGGTGAAGGACCTCAGCTATGTGGGGGGGTGAAGGACCTCAGTTATGAGGGGGAGGACCTCAGCTATGTGGGGGGGAAGGACCTCAGCTATGTGGGGGGGTGAAGGACCTCAGCTATGTGGGGGGGTGAAGGACCTCAGCTATGTGGGGGGGGGTGAAGGACCTCAGCTATGTGGGGGGGGAAGGACCTCAGCTATGTGGGGGGGGGGAAGGACCTCAGCTATGTGGGGGGGGGAAGGACCTCAGCTATGTGGGGGGGTGAAGGACCTCAGCTATGTGGGGGGGTGAAGGACCTCAGTTATGAGGGGGGGGGGGTGGAGGACCTCAGCTATGAGGAGGGGGGTGGAGGACCTCAGCTATGTGGGGGGGTGAAGGACCTCAGCTATGTGGGGGGGATGAAGGACCTCAGTTATGAGGAGGGGGGTGGAGGACCTCAGCTATGAGGAGGGGGGTGGAGGACCTCAGCTATGTGGGGGGGTGAAAGACCTCAGTTATGAGGGGGGGTGGAGGACCTCAGCTATGTGGGGGGGGAGGACCTCAGCTATGTGGGGGGGTGAAGGACCTCAGCTATGTGGGGGGGGAGGACCTCAGCTATGTGGGGGGGGGGAGGACCTCAGCTATGTGGGGGGGGGGAGGACCTCAGTTATGTGGGGGGTGAAGGACCCCAGCTATGTGGGGGGGTGAAAGACCTCAGTTATGAGGGGGGGTGGAGGACCTCAGCTATGTGGGGGGGGGAGGACCTCAGCTATGTGGGGGGGTGAAGGACCTCAGCTATGTGGGGGGGGAGGACCTCAGCTATGTGGGGGGGGGAGGACCTCAGCTATGTGGGGGGGGGGAGGACCTCAGCTATGTGGGGGGGGGGGACCTCAGCTATGTGGGGGGGGGGACCTCAGCTATGTGGGGGGGACCTCAGCTATGTGGGGGGGAGGACCTCAGCTTTGTGGGGGGTGAAGGACCTCAGCTATGTGGGGGGTGAAGGACCTCAGCTATGTGGGGGGGAGGACCTCAGCTATGTGGGGGGGGGGGAAGGACCTCAGCTATGTGGGGGGGTGAAGGACCTCAGCTATGTGGGGGGGGGAGGACCTCAGCTATGTGGGGGGGGAGGACCTCAGCTATGTGGGGGGGAGGACCTCAGCTTTGTGGGGGGGTGAAGGACCTCAGCTATGTGGGGGGTGAAGGACCTCAGCTATGTGGGGGGGTGAAGGACCTCAGTTATGAGGGGGGGTGGAGGACCTCAGCTATGTGGGGGGGAAGGACCTCAGCTATGTGGGGGGGTGAAGGACCTCAGCTATGTGGGGGGGTGAAGGACCTCAGCTATGTGGGGGGGTGAAGGACCTCAGCTATGTGGGGGGGGGAGGACCTCAGCTATGTGGGGGGGGGGAGGACCTCAGCTATGTGGGGGGGGACCTCAGCTATGTGGGGGGGAGGACCTCAGCTTTGTGGGGGGGTGAAGGACCTCAGCTATGTGGGGGGGTGAAGGACCTCAGTTATGAGGGGGGGTGGAGGACCTCAGCTATGAGGGGGGGTGAAGGACCTCAGCTATGTGGGGGGGTGAAGGACCTCAGTTATGAGGGGGGGTGGAGGACCTCAGCTATGTGGGGGGGAGGACCTCAGCTATGTGGGGGGGAAGGACCTCAGCTATGTGGGGGGTGAAGGACCTCAGCTATGTGGGGGGGTGAAGGACCTCAGCTATGTGGGGGGGTGGAGGACCTCAGCTATGTGGGGGGGTGGAGGACCTCAGCTATGTGGGGGGGTGAAGGACCTCAGCTATGTGGGGGGGTGAAGGACCTCAGCTATGTGGGGGGGGTGAAGGACCTCAGTTATGAGGAGGGGGGTGGAGGACCTCAGCTATGTGGGGGGGTGAAGGACCTCAGCTATGTGGGGGGGTGAAGGACCTCAGCTATGTGGGGGGGTGAAGGACCTCAGCTATGTGGGGGGGTGAAGGACCTCAGCTATGTGGGGGGGGGACCTCAGCTATGTGGGGGGGAGGACCTCAGCTTTGTGGGGGGGAGGACCTCAGCTTTGTGGGGGGGTGAAGGACCTCAGCTATGTGGGGGGTGAAGGACCTCAGCTATGTGGGGGGGTGAAGGACCTCAGTTATGAGGGGGGGTGGAGGACCTCAGCTATGTGGGGGGGGGGAGGACCTCAGCTATGTGGGGGGGGGGGTGAAGGACCTCAGTTATGAGGAGGGGGGTGGAGGACCTCAGCTATGTGGGGGGTGAAGGACCTCAGCTATGTGGGGGGTGAAGGACCTCAGCTATGTGGGGGGGTGAAGGACCTCAGCTATGTGGGGGGGGTGAAGGACCTCAGCTATGTGGGGGGGTGAAGGACCTCAGTTATGAGGGGGGGTGGAGGACCTCAGCTATGTGGGGGGTGAAGGACCTCAGCTATGTGGGGGGGTGAAGGACCTCAGCTATGTGGGGGGGTGAAGGACCTCAGCTATGTGGGGGGGTGAAGGACCTCAGCTATGTGGGGGGGGGAGGACCTCAGCTATGTGGGGGGGGGAGGACCTCAGCTATGTGGGGGGGGGGGCCTCAGCTATGTGGGGGGGAGGACCTCAGCTTTGTGGGGGGGTGAAGGACCTCAGCTATGTGGGGGGTGAAGGACCTCAGCTATGTGGGGGGGTGAAGGACCTCAGTTATGAGGGGGGGTGGAGGACCTCAGCTATGTGGGGGGGGGGGGAGGACCTCAGCTATGTGGGGGGGAAGGACCTCAGCTATGTGGGGGGTGAAGGACCTCAGCTATGTGGGGGGGTGAAGGACCTCAGCTATGTGGGGGGGGGGGTGAAGGACCTCAGTTATGAGGAGGGGGGTGGAGGACCTCAGCTATGTGGGGGGTGAAGGACCTCAGCTATGTGGGGGGGTGAAGGACCTCAGTTATGAGGGGGGGTGGAGGACCTCAGCTATGTGGGGGGGGGGGGAGGACCTCAGCTATGTGGGGGGGAAGGACCTCAGCTATGTGGGGGGTGAAGGACCTCAGCTATGTGGGGGGGTGAAGGACCTCAGCTATGTGGGGGGGGGGTGAAGGACCTCAGTTATGAGGAGGGGGGTGGAGGACCTCAGCTATGTGGGGGGTGAAGGACCTCAGCTATGTGGGGGGGTGAAGGACCTCAGTTATGAGGGGGGGGTGATCTCAGTTATTAACAATGATTACAAACATTAAACATATTCTCCCCGGAGAAGAGACACTGAAGTCCCGTAGACACCATCAGAAAATCATACAAAAAATATCGCGCGATAATCGGATCATTAGTACAGAGTTCGAGAGCCGATCATGGCAATTCATTGGATATTATTCTATCGGACATTCTGTACGATGCCAGATCACACAATTTTCCTTTGATCAGTACAGCCGTCATTGGAAAATGCATTACACCTGACATCACTTCCCCATTTTTATTCTGTTGAACGAAAATTTTCATGACTTTAGTCAGAACTCCCAACTGTCCCGGGAATTGGAGGGATGCCGCGTACACACGATCATTTTTCCTGTCGGGAAAAATGACATTTTTTCCTTTGGACGAGAAAAATGATCGTCTGTGGGCTTTTTGCCGTTTTTCCCGACGGGAAAAACGGCATTAATCACGATGAGAAAAATTAGAACATGTTCTAATTTTTCTCATCGTTTTTTCCAGCATTTTTTTCCGCGGCAGTTTTCCCATAGGGAATCACTGCCACGGAGCCCACACACAGTCGTTTTTCTCGACAAAGAAAAAAATGACGGGAAAAACGGTCGTGTGGGAAAAACGGTCGTGTGTGGGGGGAACATGCCGTTCCCTCTTTTTTTATTTTTTTCATGCCGTGATTCACGATCGTGTGTACGCGGCAGGACTGTTCCCGGAATTGGAGGGACTGTTCCCGGAATTGGAGGGACTGTTCCCGGAATTGGAGGGACTGTTCCCGGGATTGGAGGGACTGTTCCCGGAATTGGAGGGACTGTTCCCGGAATTGGAGGGACTGTTCCCGGAATTGGAGGGACTGTTCCCGGGATTGGAGGGACTGTTCCCGGGATTGGAGGGACTGTTCCCGGGATTGGAGGGACTGTTCCCGGAATTGGAGGGACTGTCTCTCTGTCCTCCTCATTGGTCCCTCATGTTGGTCTGATCTATAGAGTTGTATATAAAATACACTTTTTATCTTTCAGAAAGTGTTCTCAGCGCTAAACCTTTCAAATGATTTCTAAATTGCTGCATCTGTACATTTTATAAGCCAATATAAAGGAATATTGGTGGTAAAAAAAAAGCACTTGTAGTTTTAATTAACCTTTTTTTTTGTTTAATTCTCATTTAAGGGGGTGTGGCAGGGGGCGTGTCCTATGCCTACATACATTTGCTAGTAGGTGTCGCTCATTCCCATCTCAAAATTTTGGGAGGTGTTAGGGTTAAATTTATCCCATTCAATCTCAGATTATCATGCAAAAAAAAACAGACGATCGTTTATCCGATAATCTTATTGTGTGTTCCGGGCATTAGGAGGGGACATGAGAACGATATACAAATCCTTGAATGGTGACTCCATCATTGGGAGGAGCTGGGGGTGGAGGAGTGGGAGGAGCTGGGGGATAGAGGAGCGGGAGGAGCTGGGGGATAGAGGAGCGGGAGGAGCTGGGGGATAGAGGAGCGGGAGGAGCTGGGGGAGTGGGAGGGGGTAGAGGATAGAGGAGTGGGAGGAGCTGGGGGATAGAGGAGTGGGAGGGGGTGTAGGGATAGAGGAGTGGGAGGAGCTGTAGGGATAGAGGAGTGGGAGGAGCTGGGGGATAGAGGAGTGGGAAGAGCTGGGGGATAGAGGAGTGGGGGGTGCGGGGGGGGATAGAGGAGTGGGAGGTGCGGGGGGGATAGAGGAGTGGGAGGTGCGGGGGGGATAGAGGAGTGGGAGGTGCGGGGGGGATAGAGGAGTGGGAGGGGGTGTAGGGATAGAGGAGTGGGAGGAGCTGTAGGGATAGAGGAGTGGGAGGAGCTGTAGGGATAGAGGAGTGGGAGGAGCTGTAGGGATAGAGGAGTGGGAGGAGCTGGGGGGATAGAGGAGTGGGAGGAGCTGGGGATAGAGGAGTGGGAGGAGCTGGGGATAGAGGAGTGGGAGGAGCTGGGGATAGAGGAGTGGGGGATAGAGGAGTGGGGGATAGAGGAGTGGGGGATAGAGGAGTGGGGGATAGAGGAGTGGGAGGAGCTGGGGAGATAGAGGAGTGGGAGGAGCTGGGGGGATAGAGGAGTGGGAGGAGCTGGAGAATAGAGGAGTGGGAGGAGCTGTAGGGATAGAGGAGTGGGAGGAGCTGTAGGGATAGAGGAGTGGGAGGAGCTGGGGGATAGAAGAGTGGGAGGAGCTGGGGGATAGAAGAGTGGGAGGAGCTGGGGGATAGAGGAGTGGGAGGAGCTGGGGGATAGAGGAGTGGGAGGAGCTGGGGGATAGAGGAGTGGGAGGAGCTGGGGGATAGAGGAGTGGGAGGAGCTGGGGGGATAGAGGAGTGGGGGATAGAGGAGTGGGAGGAGCTGGGGGGGATAGAGGAGTGGGAGGAGCTGGAGAATAGAGGAGTGGGAGGAGCTGGGGGGATAGAGGAGTGGGAGGAGCTGGAGAATAGAGAAGTGGGAGGAGCTGGAGAATAGAGAAGTGGGAGGAGCTGGAGAATAGAGAAGTGGGAGGAGCTGGAGAATAGAGAAGTGGGAGGAGCTGGAGGATAGAGAAGTGGGAGGAGCTGGAGGATAGAGAAGTGGGAGGAACTGGAGGATAGAGGAGTTGGGGGATAGAGGAGTGGGAGGAGCTGGGGGATAGAGGAGTGGGAGGAGCTGGAGGATAGAGAAGTGGGAGGAACTGGAGGATAGAGAAGTGGGAGGAACTGGAGGATAGAGAAGTGGGAGGAGCTGGAGGATAGAGAAGTGGGAGGAGCTGGAGGATAGAGAAGTGGGAGGAGCTGGAGGATAGAGGAGTTGGAGGAGCTGGGGGATAGAGGAGTGGGAGGAGCTGGGGGGATAGAGGAGTGGGAGGAGCTGGAGGATAGAGAAGTGGGAGGAGCTGGAGGATAGAGAAGTGGGAGGAGCTGGAGGATAGAGAAGTGGGAGGAACTGGAGGATAGAGGAGTTGGGGGATAGAGGAGTGGGAGGAGCTGGGGGATAGAGGAGTGGGAGGAGCTGGAGGATAGAGAAGTGGGAGGAACTGGAGGATAGAGAAGTGGGAGGAACTGGAGGATAGAGAAGTGGGAGGAACTGGAGGATAGAGAAGTGGGAGGAACTGGAGGATAGAGGAGTTGGGGGATAGAGGAGTGGGAGGAGCTGGGGGATAGAGGAGTGGGAGGAGCTGGAGGATAGAGAAGTGGGAGGAACTGGAGGATAGAGAAGTGGGAGGAACTGGAGGATAGAGGAGTTGGAGGAGCTGGAGAATAGAAAAGTGGGAGGAGCTGGAGAATATAGAAGTGGGAGGAGCTGGAGAATAGAGAAGTGGGAGGAGCTGGAGAATAGAGTGGGAGGTCTCCTAAGAAGACACATGGCCACACAATAAAGTTGGAGGAGAAGCGGGTTCCATCCCAACCTGTGTTGGGGGTTCTTTGCTGTCAGAGCTGTACGGGTGTGGAAGTCAAATACCGCTGAACTTTTGACTGCCAAGAACGCGGGTGACGTCAAAGACTACGACGAGCCGACAAAATGACGTTCTATGCTTCCGCGCATGCGTCGAATTGTTCATGAGCATGCGCGGTTTTTTTTTCCCCTCGGGAAAGCATACACACAACGGTTTTCACGAAGAAAAAAAAGACCGCCGGGAATCCAGGCGGTAAAAAAGAGAACAAGTTTTTCCCGCAGTTTTCTCGTCGGGAATCCTGCGAGGGAGCATACACGCGGCCGGGATTCCCGGCCAATAGCGGTCATGGCAGTTTCCCCGGTGATGTGTACGAGGCATTAGATGTGTGAAGACAATGTACAGGGATACGGTATATGGTGGTGACACACAATAACTTCACCTCATTTCTAAAATCCTCCCAATCCTCTGTAAATCTGAAACTTTCCTTAGAACAATCCCAGTGATCCCGCCATGGTGACCATTGTTCAGGCACTTCCTGTTAGAGTGACAACGCTCTGTCCCCACCCCCCCCCCCAGCCTGATTTGGAGTTTCAGCCGGTGTGGTGGGGATGTCAGAGATCTCCTCTGATTGGCTGGCTGCGCTCTCACCTCCCCCGTTCCTGTAGCAGAGGTACGGGAACCTCCAGACATTGCCCAATCCCACACAATAGCCGATACAGGAGAGGAGGAACTCATACTTCCCCCCCCAGGTCTCTCGGGGGGCGGGACCTGCAGGTGCAGCAGGGGGCCCAGACTGAGGGGGCGATGATGATGACGGAGGGAGGCTGGCATTGGGATGGAGGTCGGATCCCGGATCAGCTGATATCACCTGAAATATATATATATAAAAAAAAAGATTACATGGACATCCAGCATCATCTAACTCTTTTCTCCCCAGTTTAAATCTCCCTGTTCTACCAATCATGGAGGTTCATCATCACATGTGGGTGTTACCTATGTAAATGAGGTCTGCCTAGGAACACCCATGCCCTCAGATTGATATCCACCCATCAAGGCAGGTTTTGAATAACTCCTCCCAAGAGCCAACCCACTGCTTACATCATGACTGAGGACTGAGTGGGGGGCTATGATGTTTCCAGGAATCTATGTACCACCCCCTGCTGGCCCCTCCCACCAGCCATTATCTGCCTGCATTGTGTAGAGAAGCACAGAGACCCAGTGATGATGTCATTAGGTCTAAAATAAGCTATGTACAGCCCTCTGCTGAAGACTGGCTCTCTCGAAGAAAGCCAGTCTCCATCCCCGTCTATTCCCGAGGAGAGCCAGTCTCCATCCCCATCTATTCCCGAGGAGAGCCAGTCTCCATCCCCATCTATTCCCGAGGAGAGCCAGTCTCCATCCCCGTCTATTCCCGAGGAGAGCCAGTCTCCATCCCCATCTATTCCCGAGGAGAGCCAGTCTCCCTCCCCGTCTATTCCCGAGGAGAGCCAGTCTCCAGCCCCGTCTATTCCCGAGGAGAGCCAGTCTCCATCACTCTCTATTCCTGAGGAGAGCCAGTCTCCATCCCCGTCTATTCCAGAGGAGAGCCAGTCTCCATCCCCGTCTATTCCAGAGGAGAGCCAGTCTCCATCCCCGTCTATTCCCGAGGAGAGCCAGTCTCCATCACTCTCTATTCCCGAGGAGAGCCAGTCTCCATCCCCGTCTATTCCCGAGGAGAGCCAGTCTCCATCACTCTCTATTCCCGAGGAGAGCCAGTCTCCATCCCCATATATTCCCGAGGAGAGCCAGTCTCCATCACTCTCTATTCCCGAGGAGAGCCAGTCTCCATCCCCGTCTATTCCCGAGGAGAGCCAGTCTCCATCCCCGTCTATTCCCGAGGAGAGCCAGTCTCCATCCCCGTCTATTCCAGAGGAGAGCCAGTCTCCATCCCCGTCTATTCCAGAGGAGAGCCAGTCTCCATCCCCGTCTATTCCAGAGGAGAGCCAGTCTCCATCCCCGTCTATTCCAGAGGAGAGCCAGTCTCCATCCCCATCTATTCCAGAGGAGAGCCAGTCTCCATCCCCGTCTATTCCCGAGGAGAGCCAGTCTCCATCACTCTCTATTCCCGAGGAGAGCCAGTCTCCATCCCCATATATTCCCGAGGAGAGCCAGTCTCCATCACTCTCTATTCCCGAGGAGAGCCAGTCTCCATCCCCGTCTATTCCAGAGGAGAGCCAGTCTCCATCACTCTCTATTCCTGAGGAGAGCCAGTCTCCATCCCCGTCTATTCCAGAGGAGAGCCAGTCTCCATCCCCGTCTATTCCCGAGGAGAGCCAGTCTCCATCCCCGTCTATTCCCGAGGAGAGCCAGTCTCCATCACTCTCTATTCCCGAGGAGAGCCAGTCTCCATCCCCGTCTATTCCCGAGGAGAGCCAGTCTCCATCACTCTCTATTCCCGAGGAGAGCCAGTCTCCATCCCCATATATTCCCGAGGAGAGCCAGTCTCCATCCCCATATATTCCCGAGGAGAGCCAGTCTCCATCACTCTCTATTCCCGAGGAGAGCCAGTCTCCATCCCCGTCTATTCCCGAGGAGAGCCAGTCTCCATCCCCATCTATTCCCGAGGAGAGCCAGTCTCCAGCCCCGTCTATTCCCGAGGAGAGCCAGTCTCCAGCCCCGTCTATTCCCGAGGAGAGCCAGTCTCCATCCCCGTCTATTCCCGAGGAGAGCCAGTCTCCAGCCCCGTCTATTCCCGAGGAGAGCCAGTCTCCAGCCCCGTCTATTCCCGAGGAGAGCCAGTCTCCAGCCCCGTCTATTCCCGAGGAGAGCCAGTCTCCAGCCCCGTCTATTCCCGAGGAGAGCCAGTCTCCAGCCCCGTCTATTCCCGAGGAGAGCCAGTCTCCAGCCCCGTCTATTCCCGAGGAGAGCCAGTCTCCAGCCCCGTCTATTCCCGAGGAGAGCCAGTCTCCAGCCCCGTCTATTCCAGAGGAGAGCCAGTCTCCATCCCCGTCTATTCCCGAGGAGAGCCAGTCTCCATCCCCGTCTATTCCCGAGGAGAGCCAGTCTCCAGCCCCGTCTATTCCCGAGGAGAGCCAGTCTCCAGCCCCGTCTATTCCCGAGGAGAGCCAGTCTCCAGCCCCGTCTATTCCCGAGGAGAGCCAGTCTCCAGCCCCGTCTATTCCCGAGGAGAGCCAGTCTCCAGCCCCGTCTATTCCCGAGGAGAGCCAGTCTCCAGCCCCGTCTATTCCCGAGGAGAGCCAGTCTCCAGCCCCGTCTATTCCCGAGGAGAGCCAGTCTCCAGCCCCGTCTATTCCCGAGGAGAGCCAGTCTCCAGCCCCGTCTATTCCCGAGGAGAGCCAGTCTCCAGCCCCGTCTATTCCCGAGGAGAGCCAGTCTCCAGCCCCGTCTATTCCCGAGGAGAGCCAGTCTCCAGCCCCGTCTATTCCCGAGGAGAGCCAGTCTCCAGCCCCGTCTATTCCCGAGGAGAGCCAGTCTCCAGCCCCGTCTATTCCCGAGGAGAGCCAGTCTCCAGCCCCGTCTATTCCCGAGGAGAGCCAGTCTCCAGCCCCGTCTATTCCCGAGGAGAGCCAGTCTCCAGCCCCGTCTATTCCCGAGGAGAGCCAGTCTCCAGCCCCGTCTATTCCCGAGGAGAGCCAGTCTCCAGCCCCGTCTATTCCCGAGGAGAGCCAGTCTCCAGCCCCGTCTATTCCCGAGGAGAGCCAGTCTCCAGCCCCGTCTATTCCCGAGGAGAGCCAGTCTCCAGCCCCGTCTATTCCAGAGGAGAGCCAGTCTCCATCCCCGTCTATTCCCGAGGAGAGCCAGTCTCCATCACTCTCTATTCCCGAGGAGAGCCAGTCTCCATCCCCATATATTCCAGAGGAGAGCCAGTCTCCATCCCCGTCTATTCCAGAGGAGAGCCAGTCTCCAGCCCCGTCCCAATCGACATGTTAGACTGGTGACAACATCGCTAGATCACTCCGCAGGGGCTGGCATAGAGAAGCACAGAGACCCAGTGATGACATCATGGTTTAATTCTCAGCCTGGAACCCCCTAGATATAAATGGGACCTCATGTCCAATCAGTGCGCTAGCATCCCACACTATAGACCAGTGATGGTGAACCTTGGCACCCCAGATGTTTTGAAACTACATTTCCCATGATGCTCAGGCACTCTGCAGTGTAGTGGAGCATCATGGGAAATGTAGTTCCAAAACATCTGGGGTGCCAAGGTTCGCCATCACTGCTATAGACATTGTGTACTCGTGGCTCCGCCCATTTCCTCTTCCACTTATACAAAGTGCTTTAGCAACAGAGAGGAAAGTTGTCTCATATTTACAGTATGTGTGACCCCCCCCCCAATACCTCGCTGTGTGTTTACAGTAAATATGTCATCATCTGTCTGCTCTCTGCACCAATGAGCGTGACAACACCGCATGGAACATTAACCGTCTAAATTCCAGATGACGCACCGCCATGTCACTCCTTGAGGTCCTCCTCCGGCTTGGGGGGGTAAATGGGGGGTGTTATGTATGAGATGATGGGGTAGGGAACCCCCTTACCCTGCGCTGTACATGGGGCCTCATACCAGTCTCTGTATGTGATATTGGACGGTGGGGTTATAGGGGGGTGTCTCAGTATCCGGGGAGAATGTCCCCCAATAATTCTCCAATCTCCTGAAGATGCCTTCAAGACTCTTCAAGGTTGGAGAGACACAGAGAAGCTTCTCTCAGAGATGATAATGAAGATCGATCGCCTGAATATGAGGAAGTGAGCCGAGCGATCGATCATTTCTTCTGAAGGGAAAGACTGATCCCTCCAATCCCCACCAATCTCCTCCCACTGTCCATCACTCACCGGGAAGGAATTATCTTTTCCCACCAAAGATGGAGTCATTAATTATTTACCAAATACGTCACTGGAAGAGCAATAAAGATAAGAAGAGCAACACGCAGGATCCTTCTCCTCATCACTCCCCACCTCTGTCCCCCAACACAACTAGATACATGAGAGGAGAGCTTATTATAGATAAAACACCCGCTGTGCCCATTATGAGGGGTTCCCACCATCCCTGTGCTGAGTTCTCGGGTCTGTACACCCGCTGTGCCCATTATGAGGGGTTCCCACCATCCCTGTGCTGAGTTCTCGGGTCTGTACACCCGCTGTGCCCATTATGAGGGGTTCCCACCATCCCAGTGCTGAGTTCCCGGGTCTGTACACCCGCTGTGCCCATTATGAGGGGTTCCCAAAATCCCTGTGCTGAGTTCCCGGGTCTGTACACCCGCTGTGCCCATTATGAGGGGTTCCCAAAATCCCTGTGCTGAGTTCCCAGGTCTGTACACCCGCTGTGCCCATTATGAGGGGTTCCCACCATCCCTGTGCTGAGTTCCCGGGTCTGTACACCCGCTGTGCCCATTATGAGGGGTTCCCACCATCCCTGTGCTGAGTTCCCGGGTCTGTACACCCGCTGTGCCCATTATGAGGGGTTCCCACCATCCCTGTGCTGAGTTCCTGGGTCTGTACACCCGCTGTGCCCATTATGAGGGGTTCCCACCATCTCTGTGCTGAGTTCCTGGGTCTGTACACCCGCTGTGCCCATTATGAGGGGTTCCCACCATCCCTGTGCTGAGTTCCCAGGTCTGTACACCCGCTGTGCCCATTATGAGGGGTTCCCACCATCCCTGTGCTGAGTTCCTGGGTCTGCACACCCGCTGTGCCCATTATGAGGGGTTCCCAAAATCCCTGTGCTGAGTTCCTGGGTCTGTACACCCGCTGTGCCCATTATGAGGGGTTCCCACCATCCCTGTGCTGAGTTCCCGGGTCTGTACACCCGCTGTGCCCATTATGAGGGGTTCCCACCATCCCTGTGCTGAGTTCTCGGGTCTGTACACCCGCTGTGCCCATTACGAGGGGTTCCCACCATCCCTGTGCTGAGTTCCCGGGTCTGTACACCCGCTGTGCTCATTATGAGAGGTTCCCACCCTCCCTGTGCTGAGTTCCCGGGTCTGTACACCCGCTGTGCCCATTATGAGGGGTTCCCACCATCCCTGTGCTGAGTTCTCGGGTCTGTACACCCGCTGTGCCCATTATGAGGGGTTCCCACCATCCCTGTGCTGAGTTCTCGGGTCTGTACACCCGCTGTGCCCATTATGAGGGGTTCCCACCATCCCTGTGCTGAGTTCCCGGGTCTGTACACCCGCTGTGCCCATTATGAGGGGTTCCCACCCTCCCTGTGCTGAGTTCCCGGGTCTGTACACCCACTGTGCCCATTATGAGGACTTCCCACCATCCCTGTGCTGAGTTCCCGGGTCTGTACACCCGCTGTGCCCATTATGAGGGGTTCCCACCATCCCTGTGCTGAGTTCCCTGGTCTGTACACCCGCTGTGCCCATTATGAGGACTTCCCACCATCCCTGTGCTGAGTTCCCGGGTCTGTACACCCGCTGTGCCCATTATGAGGGGTTCCCACCATCCCTGTGCTGAGTTCTCGGGTCTGTACACCCGCTGTGCCCATTACGAGGGGTTCCCACCATCCCTGTGCTGAGTTCTCGGGTCTGTACACCCGCTGTGCCCATTATGAGGGGTTCCCACCATCCCTGTGCTGAGTTCTCGGGTCTGTACACCCGCTGTGCCCATTACGAGGGGTTCTCACCATCCCTGTGCTGAGTTCCCGGGTCTGTACACCCGCTGTGCCCATTATGAGGGGTTCCCACCATCCCTGTGCTGAGTTCCCGTGTCTGTACACCCGCTGTGCCCATTATGAGGGGTTTTCACCATCCCTGTGCTGAGTTCCCGTGTCTGTACACCCGCTGTGCCCATTATGAGGGGTTCCCACCATCCCTGTGCTGAGTTCCCGTGTCTGTACACCCGCTGTGCCCATTATGAGGGGTTTTCACCATCCCTGTGCTGAGTTCCCGTGTCTGTACACCCGTTGTGCCCATTATGAGGGGTTCCCACCCTCCCTGTGCTGAGTTCCCGTGTCTGTACACCCGCTGTGCCCATTATGAGGGGTTCTCACCATCCCTGTGCTGAGTTCCCGGGTCTGTACACCCGCTGTGCCCATTATGAGGGGTTCCCACCATCCCTGTGCTGAGTTCCCGGGTCTGTACACCCGCTGTGCCCATTATGAGGGGTTCCCACCATCCCTGTGCTGAGTTCCCGGGTCTGTACACCCGCTGTGCCCATTATGAGGGGTTTCCGGGTCTGTACACCCGCTGTGCCCATTATGAGGGGTTCCCACCATCCCTGTGCTGAGTTCCCGGGTCTGTACACCCACTGTGCCCATTATGAGGGGTTCCCACCATCCCTGTGCTGAGTTCCCGAGTCTGTACACCCGCTGTGCCCATTATGGAGGGGCTCCCACCATCCCTGTGCTGAGTTCTCGGGTCTGTACACCCGCTGTGCCCATTATGAGGGGTTCCCACCATCCCTGTGCTGAGTTCCCGGGTCTGTACACCCGCTGTGCCCATTATGAGGGGTTCCCAAAATCCCTGTGCTGAGTTCCTGGGTCTGTACACCCGCTGTGCCTATTATGAGGGGTTCCCACCATCCCTGTGCTGAGTTCCCAGGTCTGTACACCCGCTGTGCCCATTATGAGGGGTTCCCACCATCCCAGTGCTCAGTTCCTGGGTCTGTACACCCGCTGTGCCCATTATGAGAGGTTCCCACCATCCCAGTGCTCAGTTCCCGGGTCTGTACACCCGCTGTGCCCATTATGAGGGGTTCCCACCATCCCTGTGCTGAGTTCCCGGGTCTGTACACCCGCTTTGCCCATTATGAGGGGTTCCCGGGTCTGTACACCCGCTGTGCCCATTATGAGAGGTTCCCACCATCCCAGTGCTCAGTTCCCGGGTCTGTTCACCCGCTGTGCCCATTATGAGGGGTTCCCACCATCCCTGTGCTCAGTTCCCGGGTCTGTACACCCGCTGTGCCCATTATGAGGGGTTCCCACCATCCCAGTGCTCAGTTCCCGGGTCTGTTCACCCGCTGTGCCCATTATGAGGGGTTCCCACCATCCCTGTGCTCAGTTCCCGGGTCTGTACACCCGCTGTGCCCATTATGAGGGGTTCCCACCATCCCTGTGCTGAGTTCCCGTGTCTGTACACCCGCTGTGCCCATTATGAGGGGTTCTCACCATCCCTGTGCTGAGTTCCCGTGTCTGTACACCCGCTGTGCCCATTATGAGGGGTTCCCACCCTCCCTGTGCTGAGTTCCCGTGTCTGTACACCCGCTGTGCCCATTATGAGGGGTTCCCACCATCCCTGTGCTGAGTTCCCGGGTCTGTACACCCGCTGTGCCCATTATGAGGGGTTCCCACCATCCCTGTGCTGAGTTCCCGGGTCTGTACACCCGCTGTGCCCATTATGAGGGGTTCCCACCATCCCTGTGCTGAGTTCCCGGGTCTGTACACCCGCTGTGCCCATTATGAGGGGTTCCCACCATCCCTGTGCTGAGTTCCCGGGTCTGTACACCCGCTGTGCCCATTATGAGGGGTTCCCACCATCCCTGTGCTGAGTTCCCGGGTCTGTACACCCGCTGTGCCCATTATGAGGGGTTCCCACCATCCCTGTGCTGAGTTCCCGGGTCTGTACACCCGCTGTGCCCATTATGAGGGGTTCCCACCATCCCTGTGCTGAGTTCCCGGGTCTGTACACCCGCTGTGCCCATTATGAGGGGTTCCCACCATCCCTGTGCTGAGTTCCCAGGTCTGTACACCCGCTGTGCCCATTATGAGGGGTTCCCACCATCCCTGTGCTGAGTTCCCGGGTCTGTACACCCGCTGTGCCCATTATGAGGGGTTCCCACCATCCCTGTGCTGAGTTCCCGGGTCTGTACACCCGCTGTGAGGGGTCCTGGTATTGGGGGTATTCAGGATATAACAGAACTCTTTGGGTTCCACCTATAATGTGAGGTCTCTCTGTACCTTTCATGGTATTTATCATACAGTGATATCGGAGTCTAGGAGTGTCACAGCTCCGCCTCTTTTATCTGACACACAATGACATCATCACTCTGGGAAATCCACTTTGTCAATCAAGTTATATTTAGACCAACTGACACATCAACAGTGAAAGAATCAAATTCCACCCCCCCTCCCCCCTCCCCCGCTCTCCCATCCCCCACTCTGCCCTGAGATGGAGGTCTCTCTCTCATGTTGGAGGTCTCTCTCACGTTGGGGGTCTCTCTCTCATGTTGGAGGTCTCTCTCTCTCTCTCATGTTGGAGGTCTCTCTCTCTCACATGTTGGAGGTCTCTCTCTCTCTCATGTTGGAGGTCTCTCTCTCATGTTGGAGGTCTCTCTCTCATGTTGGAGGTCTCTCTCTCATGTTGGAGGTCTCTCTCTCTCTCATGTTGGAGGTCTCTCTCTCTCTCTCTCTCTCATGTTGGAGGTCTCCCTCTCTCATGTTGGAGGTCTCCCTCTCTCATGTTGGAGGTCTCCCTCTCTCATGTTGGAGGTCTCTCTCTCTCTCATGTTGGAGGTCTCTCTCTCTCTCATGTTGGAGGTCTCTCTCTCTCTCTCATGTTGGAGGTCTCTCTCTCTCTCTCTCTCTCATGTTGGAGGTCTCCCTCTCTCATGTTGGAGGTCTCCCTCTCTCATGTTGGAGGTCTCTCTCTATCTCTCATGTTGGAGGTCTCTCTCTATCTCTCATGTTGGAGGTCTCTCTCTATCTCTCATGTTGGAGGTCTCTCTCATGTTGAAGGTCTCTCTCTCTCATGTTGAAGGTCTCTCTGTCTCTCTCATGTTGAAGGTCTCTCTGTCTCTCTCATGTTGAAGGTCTCTCTGTCTCTCTCATGTTGAAGGTCTCTCTGTCTCTCTCATGTTGAAGGTCTCTCTGTCTCTCTCATGTTGAAGGTCTCTCTCTCTCTCTCATGTTGAAGGTCTCTCTCTCTCATGTTGGAGGTCTCTCTCTCTCTCTCATGTTGGAGGTCTCCCTCTCTCATGTTGGAGGTCTCCCTCTCTCTCTCATGTTGGAGGTCTCCCTCTCTCTCTCTCATGTTGGAGGTCTCTCTCTCTCATGTTGGAGGTCTCTCTCTCTCTCATGTTGGAGGTCTCTCTCATGTTGGAGGTCTCTCTCTCTCTCATGTTGGAGGTCTCTCTCTCTCTCTCATGTTGGAGGTCTCTCTCATGTTAAAGGTCTCTCTCTCATGTTAAAGGTCTCTCTCTCTTTCATGTTGAAGGTCTCTCTCTCTCTTTCATGTTGAAGGTCTCTCTCTCTCTTTCATGTTGAAGGTCTCTCTCTCTCTCTTTCATGTTGAAGGTCTCTCTCTCTCTCTCATGTTGGAGGTCTCTCTCTCTCTCATGTTGGAGGTCTCTCTCTCTCTCTCATGTTGGAGGTCTCTCTCTCTCTTTCTCATGTTGGAGGTCTCTCTCTCTCTTTCTCATGTTGGAGGTCTCTCTCTCTCTTTCTCATGTTGGAGGTCTCTCTCTCTCTCTCATGTTGGAGGTCTCTCTCTCTCTCATGTTGGAGGTCTCTCTCTCTCTCATGTTGGAGGTCTCTCTCTCTCTCTCATGTTGGAGGTCTCTCTCTCATGTTGGAGGTCTCTCTCTCTCATTGGAGGTCTCTCTCTCGTTGGAGGTCTCTCTCTCTCTCATGTTGGAGGTCTCTCTCTCTCTCATGTTGGAGGTCTCTCTCTCTCTCATGTTGGAGGTCTCTCTCTCTCTCATGTTGGAGGTCTCTCTCTCTCTCTCATGTTGGAGGTCTCTCTCTCATGTTGGAGGTCTCTCTCTCATGTTGGAGGTCTCTCTCTCTCTCTCTCTCTCATGTTGAAGGTCTCTCTGTCTCTCTCATGTTGAAGGTCTCTCTGTCTCTCTCATGTTGAAGGTCTCTCTGTCTCTCTCATGTTGAAGGTCTCTCTGTCTCTCTCATGTTGAAGGTCTCTCTGTCTCATGTTGGAGGTCTCTCTCTCTCTCTCTCATGTTGGAGGTCTCTCTCTCTCTCTCTCATGTTGGAGGTCTCCCTCTCTCATGTTGGATGTCTCTCTCTCTCTCATGTTGGAGGTCTCCCTCTCTCTCTCTCTCATGTTGGAGGTCTCTCTCTCTCATGTTGGAGGTCTCTCTCTCTCATGTTGGAGGTCTCTCTCTCTCTCTCATGTTGGAGGTCTCTCTCTCTCATGTTGGAGGTCTCTCTCTCTCATGTTGGAGGTCTCTCTCTCTCTCATGTTGGAGGTCTCTCTCTCTCTCATGTTGGAGGTCTCTCTCTCTCTCATGTTGGAGGTCTCTCTCTCATGTTGGAGGTCTCTCTCATGTTGGAGGTCTCTCTCATGTTGGAGGTCTCTCTCTCTCATGTTGGAGGTCTCTCTCTCTCATGTTGGAGGTCTCTCTCTCTCATGTTGGAGGTCTCTCTCTCTCATGTTGGAGGTCTCTCTCTCTCATGTTGGAGGTCTCTCTCTCTCATGTTGGAGGTCTCTCTCTCTCATGTTGGAGGTCTCTCTCTCTCATGTTGGAGGTCTCTCTCTCTCTCTCATGTTGGAGGTCTCTCTCTCTCTCTCATGTTGGAGGTCTCTCTCTCTCATGTTGGAGGTCTCTCTCTCATGTTGGAGGTCTCTCTCTCTCTCATGTTGGAGGTCTCTCTCTCTCTCATGTTGGAGGTCTCTCTCTCTCTCATGTTGGAGGTCTCTCTCTCATGTTGGAGGTCTCTCTCTCATGTTGGAGGTCTCTCTCTCATGTTGGAGGTCTCTCTCTCTCTCTCATGTTGGAGGTCTCTCTCTCTCATGTTGGAGGTCTCTCTCTCTCATGTTGGAGGTCTCTCTCTCTCATGTTGGAGGTCTCTCTCTCTCTCATGTTGGAGGTCTCTCTCTCTCTCATGTTGGAGGTCTCTCTCTCTCTCATGTTGGAGGTCTCTCTCTCCCTCATGTTGGAGGTCTCTCTCTCTCATGTTGGAGGTCTCTCTCTCTCTCATGTTGGAGGTCTCTCTCTCTCTCATGTTGGAGGTCTCTCTCTCTCTCATGTTGGAGGTCTCTCTCTCTCATGTTGGAGGTCTCTCTCTCTCATGTTGGAGGTCTCTCTCTCTCATGTTGGAGGTCTCTCTCTCTCTCATGTTGGAGGTCTCTCTCTCTCTCATGTTGGAGGTCTCTCTCTCTCTCATGTTGGAGGTCTCTCTCTCTCATGTTGGAGGTCTCTCTCTCTCATGTTGGAGGTCTCTCTCTCTCATGTTGGAGGTCTCTCTCTCTCTCTCATGTTGGAGGTCTCTCTCTCTCTCATGTTGGAGGTCTCTCTCTCTCTCATGTTGGAGGTCTCTCTCTCTCGCTCTCATGTTGGAGGTCTCTCTGTCTCTCTCATGTTGGGTCTCTCTTTCATGTTGAAGGTCTCTCTCTCTTTCATGTTGAAGGTCTCTCTCTCTCTCATGTTGGAGGTCTCTCTCTCTCTCATGTTGGAGGTCTCTCTCTCTCTCATGTTGGAGGTCTCTCTCTCTCTCTCTCATGTTGGAGGTCTCTCTCTCTCTCTCTCATGTTGGAGGTCTCTCTCTCTCTCTCATGTTGGAGGTCTCTCTCTCTCTCTCATGTTGGAGGTCTCTCTCTTATGTTGGAGGTCTCTCTCTTATGTTGGAGGTCTCTCTCTTATGTTGGAGGTCTCTCTCTCTCTCATGTTGGAGGTCTCTCTCTCTCTCTCATGTTGGAGGTCTCTCTCTCTCTCTCATGTTGGAGGTCTCTCTCTCTCTCATGTTGGAGGTCTCTCTCTCTCTTATGTTGGAGGTCTCTCTCTCTCTCTTATGTTGGAGGTCTGTCTCTCTCTCTTATGTTGGAGGTCTGTCTCTCTCTCTTATGTTGGAGGTCTGTCTCTCTCTCTTATGTTGGAGGTCTGTCTCTCTCTCTTATGTTGGAGGTCTGTCTCTCTCTCTTATGTTGGAGGTCTGTCTCTCTCTCTTATGTTGGAGGTCTGTCTCTCTCTCTTATGTTGGAGGTCTGTCTCTCTCTCTCTTATGTTGGAGGTCTGTCTCTCTCTCTTATGTTGGAGGTCTCTCTCTCATGTTGGAGGTCTCTCTCTCTCATGTTGGAGGTCTCTCTCTCTCATGTTGGAGGTCTCTCTCTCTCATGTTGGAGGTCTCTCTCTCTCATGTTGGAGGTCTCTCTCTCTCTCTCATGTTGGAGGTCTCTCTCTCTCTCTCATGTTGGAGGTCTCTCTCTCTCATGTTGGAGGTCTCTCTCTCATGTTGGAGGTCTCTCTCTCTCTCATGTTGGAGGTCTCTCTCTCTCTCATGTTGGAGGTCTCTCTCTCTCTCATGTTGGAGGTCTCTCTCTCATGTTGGAGGTCTCTCTCTCATGTTGGAGGTCTCTCTCTCATGTTGGAGGTCTCTCTCTCTCTCTCATGTTGGAGGTCTCTCTCTCTCATGTTGGAGGTCTCTCTCTCTCATGTTGGAGGTCTCTCTCTCTCATGTTGGAGGTCTCTCTCTCTCTCATGTTGGAGGTCTCTCTCTCTCTCATGTTGGAGGTCTCTCTCTCTCTCATGTTGGAGGTCTCTCTCTCCCTCATGTTGGAGGTCTCTCTCTCTCATGTTGGAGGTCTCTCTCTCTCATGTTGGAGGTCTCTCTCTCTCATGTTGGAGGTCTCTCTCTCTCATGTTGGAGGTCTCTCTCTCTCTCATGTTGGAGGTCTCTCTCTCTCATGTTGGAGGTCTCTCTCTCTGATGTTGGAGGTCTCTCTCTTTCTCATGTTGGAGGTCTCTCTCTCTCATGTTGGAGGTCTCTCTCTCTCTCATGTTGGAGGTCTCTCTCTCTCTCATGTTGGAGGTCTCTCTCTCTGATGTTGGAGGTCTCTCTCTTTCTCATGTTGGAGGTCTCTCTTTCTCATGTTGGAGGTCTCTCTCTCTCTCTCATGTTGGAGGTCTCGGTCGGTCTCTCTCACCTGTGTTG